>OY804605.1:9975773-10178773 GCA_963680895.1 Fragum sueziense | reverse complement strand
GTTTTCTGCATTAGATTACGTTTGTTTTGTTTTACAAAATAAGGATTAGTATGAAAATCTGTTGTTATGGAAAGATAAAAAAAATCCATGCTGTTCAAACAGTCAAATAAGACCAAGTTTACTTTTTATTTGCCTTATTTATTTCTGTATCTAGATCTAGTTGTGTGCTTTTTCCTCTAAAAATATCATAGTTTCATAATCAGATCTATGTTTGTGTGTTTGTAATCCTTTCACAAAACTGCAACCTTTTTGACACATTTAAATGTTAAGAAATCTCAAATCTGATGGGAAAATAGGCATATTGAGGCACCAGAAGGAAATGTTGAAAACCAGCATTTTTTTTCATTTTGTCTCAATGCTTTCTGTGCTATGATAAAAGAAACATTCAAACTCTATTTTTCCAACCCAAATTTATTCTCTGCAACAACTTTCCAAGCTAAAATGTGTATAAAAAGGGCCCAATCCTGTAGGAAATTCTGAGGTGTCTTGTATTCAAGGCTACATAGGATGAGAAATAGTGGTTTGGATTGGATTTTGCGTTTGTATTTTTGCCTAATGGGCATCTAAATACATGATTTTGTGCACCAATAACAGCATTATATATGAAAAAGGTTGATGCAGATTTAAAAACTCGAAATTTCCCGGCCATAAACTTGTGTATTGACCTAAATAAATGAAGGTCACAATATCTGGGTCGGAAATAGTTCCTGCTGTGTATCCTTACGCGCCATGTCGTCATATTCTAAAAATATCCATGTGATAACAAAAAAATTATCACATGGGCGATATCACCCCGATATTTGGCTAGCTGAAAGATAAAGATAATTTACCTCCCGCCCCAGAAAAGAGATCAAACAAAATCCTGTCCATGGCATCATTCCCTGGATCACGTGATTGTAAGTCAGCTTCCGTTTCCGGTTTCTTGTCAAGGACATTCAATATGACCGTCATGTCGGTGACTGGAGTTGCGTCACGTGAAACTCGGCGTAACGTACGACGACGTCGACGTCGTCTTCTGTTGCAATTCTGGAAGTTGAGAAGATGCATATAACGGTCCTATACCAACATGGATAGAATCTAATTGAATTGATGCATGCAGTTAAAATTGCTTTAATTTGTCTTTACGTCCGACTGTATGTTGTTAGAAATGCTCATTGAAAAGGGATTGACACATTCATATACATAGAACAAAGTTATTTATGGAAGATAAATTTGCAGATTTTTTAACTTTTGTTTTATCATTGGCTACAATTTACGACGGACCAATAGGGAAAGATTTTATAGGACAAATTAATCTGTGGGTGTTGGCTATAAAATTGCGTAACTTTGGCTTGATTCAAGCCGTAGTTAGGCGATTTGATAACAACACCGACGGTTTATCAAAGCATAACCGTAAATCCAGTCTATTTTAGCACAGAATTCTTTGCCATTAGGAGGCTGCTGCAGAGGACAAAATAAATTTGATAAAAATAGGATTTGTGTCAAATATAATGTACGCAAAGCATCGAGACAAACGGAGAAAATGCAACATTTTTCTTTCGTCTGGCACCCAATTCTTTTCTTTGTGGGACATCTAAACAGTGCATTGGAAACTGAATTCGTATTACGATGCTAAATGCACCTACCACTGTACAAGTCTGATCCGTCGTATCTGAACACACTCTCATACTACAAACTACCGTGATAAAAGGACTATCGTTAAAGCGGAAAGCATTGAACATAATCACGTAACGGTTACTGTTGGTGTCACCCGAGATAGCAGCATGGACAAAACTGGATGTGACCACGTCTTGGGCTGGACAACTGTAAATACATGAACAAAAGTAAGAGTTTATTGAATGTCACTTTTCAACTAAAACCTCGTAACTGCAGCTTTAAAAAGCTGCAGTTACGAGGTTTTCGTTGAAAAGCATCGATAAACTATCTCACACACAGACGACAATTTCGGTTTGATCATACTTGAAAAGGATTGTAGAGGACCAACTTAATTTAAACTGAACTTGTTCAAACTTTTTCTTGAAACTGCTTAGGGGTTTTTGAAAGTGGGCAACTGTGACTGGTGCGAGTGTTAATATATAACATCCTTTAAGGAGTGTGATGTATGACGCAGGTAAGCATATTGCAAAAGCTCTAAGGACCACGCTCTTTTATAAAAGTGCTTGATACGCTTTCCATGCCATGATCCTCAAATATTTAGATTATCGTGATATTGGTTCGTATCCATTTTCAGTTTGGGACAACAATAAATTTTGTGATTTCAAAGAAACTTGGAAGTAACTTTAAATTTCATAATTTGTCGATGGTTTTAAATGTATTCATCAAAATAAATCATCTTATTGCTAACATTAGAAGGTTTGTTTGTTTATTGGGGTTTTACGCCGTTATCAACTTCTATGGTCATATCGCGTCGGCTGGAGCACCTAACCATGGATTCCTGGTATTTCTCTCACCAGTACTACCACAACACCCTTACCGAGCCTCCAGCTGCTCTCCCACATATGTTCACGATATCAAACCATTGATGGGTGACATTTAACATTAGAAGGTAGACAGAATGATTGAATTTTAAAATCATGTCCCAACCATGATTAATTTAGATTGTTGATATTTAGCTCACACGTACCCATTTTCCATCAGAATAAGTTGATTTGAGCTCGCAGTCAATATCCTACCGGCATATGCTGTACATGTTAGAGGTAGCACTTGTTGGTCCTCTGAAATAAACAAAATGAGACAGGATCTGGAAAAACGTCCATTTTAGCATATGAGACAGCCAGGTTTCAAGATCAGGCTGTGCCTAGATGCAGTCTAGCCAGCATCCACGTTACTCTCAAATGGTTGATACAGACCATGACGAAGCTATTTGAGAACAACCTGGTTCCTGGTCAGACTGCGTGTATAAGCAAGCTGATCTGGAACCATGTTGTTCTCAAATGCTATAAGGGACGTTTTTTTTTCCAGATCCTGGCTCAAATATAATTTGATATGATTGTTTTTATTAAAAACCATTACATGTACGCTATACAATTATAAATAATAATAATCTTGCAAAAGTAATATTGGAAGCATAATTGAAGCCTTTTAGAAAAGGAAAAACAAACAAGCAACACGCAACAACAACTTAACAACATGCAATCAATATTAGTCTTAGTATTATTATGTAGGCCTACATATGTAATCTGTTCACGATCCACTTTGCTCTCTAATATCTATTTCGTTACTTTTGAATAGCAGTAATTTTCATGATGAGCACATGACGGTCTCAAAATGTTATATCGTCGGTGTAAATGCAAAACCTCGTATGTCAATTTTTGCGATTTTCAAAGAACAAACTTTATGCCCAGTTAAGAAAATTCACGCAGTTTTTGGGATATTTTTACTAATCAGTATTAAAGACACATTATTTGTGAACAATATGTCCGAATTTCAAGTAAAACAGTTTCGGAAAAGTTATAAAACTCTTTTCTTCCCATCTAAAACTTTCCAAAAAAATGAGATACGAGGTTTTGCATTTACACCAACGAAATGGGTCTTTATTTACAGATCCCAGCTTTTTCAATTTCTTACCTGGTACCTGTATGACCCACTCAAACTTGTCATTTAGGGACAAGTTTTATTCGTGAAATTTCGTTAATTTTGGAGAGCAGTAGGCTTCATGACCAGTCTGCTCTTATGAATACATTAGCTTGGACCTATGAGGGTCTCAAACGGTAACCGCGCTCGTTTTTCAGATCCCGCTGATTCATATTTCGCTGCTTTTCAACGAAAACCTAGTAACTGCAGCTTTAAACAAGTTTTTCGTTGAAAAGCGACTATTCCTTACCTGGTACCTGTATGACCCACTCAAACTTTTCATTTAGTGACACTGTTATCGGCGGTAATGGGTTTGGTTCTTCAACATTAGAGAACACACGAGTTATTTCTGCGTTCTCTTGACCAATCTCATCCACATGGTTTCTGAAATTAATTATAAGATAATAGATTCGAACAGCAGCGTATAAGCCCGAGGGAGTTGTCAGTGAAATTGGATATCTTTCAATTCAAATAATAATTCAGGAACGACAATATTTTTCTGAATTTCAAAAATAACATGCACAGCTAGACACTAAGGCAGATTTGATCAAATTCCGATTGAAACAATAGAAGTTGCACACACAAGAAAATGCTAACAGACGGACAGACAAAATCAGCCAGAATGACAGACGGACGAACGACCTGGACCATGACATAATACAACCCTTCAATCTTATAATAAAATTAGTTTTTGATCAGATGATGCCTCAGGTTGTGTTGATTGGATTGAGCTCAGCTTTACGCCTTATTCAAAAGGTCCATACATAATGTGCTTCGAGCATGGATGGACCTTATGATACTTCGAATACACACGAAACTCAATTGTCTCATCCGAAGAACTATTCCAAATCTTGTACTGTTAATTATTCATTATTCAAACATTGAGGCCGAGCCCGGATAGCTCAGTCGGTTACGTCGGAGTCTGTCAATCCAGGGGTCTCGAGTTCGAACCCCGGCTCGGCCAGTATCCATTCTGACATTTGACAAAAGTCATTTGTCTCTCACCAATGGGTGTGAATCATCTATGTGAGAGAGCAGCTGGAGGCTCGGTTTGGATATTGTGGTTGTACTGGTGCGAGAAATACCAGGAACCCACGGTTAGGTGCTCCAGCCGCCGCGATATGACCCTGGTAGTTGAAAACGGCGTAAAACCCCAATAAACTCAAACTCAAACTCAAACATTGAGAAGTAATGTACACAACCCGTGATGGAAGACTTCGATATTTGACAGAACGGACATTAAAAGTGGACGACGGTTTAGACTTAACGAACATGCCATACCGGCTGCTGTTTGTTAAGGTATGTGCATTGTATTCCCAAAGACACAATTAAAAGCTATAAAAAATCTTCAAATGAAGTTCTTGGCATACCTGATACCCATACTTGTACTGACGGATATTTCAATACCACCTAGCGGTAAACCTCGACACATAATTCTGTAAGCTACATAGTTGTCTCTGGTTAAAATGAGCGACTGTGTAGCGTGGGTAAGCGGTGTTATTCTACTTATAAACATAACTCTGATGTAGTGGTCCTGAAACAGTTGAAGATATACATTTGTGACCCATCACGCCAAAGGGGACCTTATAGATGTTGTGATAAATATCGACCCTAGTCAGTCTGTGCAGCCAGACAAGGACCGACACTTTTCACGTGTATGTATTTTTTTTCTAAATCTGGAATGTTTTCTCTATCTTACTATATGTTCATTTTTTGCATGTAGTATCTGGTTGACCTGTGCTGAGTCCGACAAGATTGTCGAAATGTGGATTTTTTTATTCTGTTAAGGTCCCATTTATTGTGACGGGTCACATTTGAGCAGGGATGTAAAAAAGAGAATTCTAAAATAGGACATTTTAGAAATTGAGACCAACATAGATCCAGATCAGTATGCGTATGCACTCAGTCTGATCCGAACCCATGTTGTTCTCTTTTACTATTAGGTTCGTCATGGCGTCTAGCAGCTATGAAATTAGCATGGGTCCTGATCAGACTGTATGCACAGGCTGAATAGGATCCATGTTTGGTTCAGATTTCCAGATTCTGGCTTATTTAGGCTACTATCCAGTACTACGAATGGCTCTCGTAGACTAGTCTTCTAAACGTTGTCATAGAAAAGTATTGACGGACCGTTAAACGCACACTGCAATATCACATGGCTTTCGCGACTCGCAAGCTTCTAAAATCTGAAAGTTCCTAGTTAGGAATCGTGTATGATAATCGTATACAAGTATGCATGTTACTAGGAACTCTGGATTAGTGCAACAACAGAATTAATCCGGAACATCTGCATAATGCAATGACCCTACTTTATGGAACGCCTCGACTGTCTCATGTTGTTCATATCTGATTCGTTATGTCTGAAAGTCAGGTTGTTATGTATACTCGACAAGTCGTTCTGTGCATTTCTAGTTCGTCTTGATCAAAAGTCATTCTGTCTTGTGCAAATATTAGTCTGTGGCGTCAATATGTCAATTCGTTATGTGCACTTAATAGTTTGTTATGTGCATTTCATATTTTGTCCTGTGGGAAAAGCAATTCGTCTTGTGTGCTTATTAATTTGTTATGTGCAAAACACAGTTCGTGATGTAGTCAAAACAATTTGTCGTGTGGACTTTTTAGTTCGTTATGTGCATTTCGTATTTTGTTATGTGTATTTGTAGTTTGTCTTGTACAATAGTCATTCCGTCTTGTGCAAACGTTATTTTGTGGTGTCTATATTCTAATTTGTTATGTGCAGTTGATAATTTGATATGTGCATTTCATATTTCGTCCTGTTTGGGAAACCAATTCGTCTTTTGCGCATATTAATGTGTTAGGTGCAAAGAACAGTTCGTGAACAGTTCGTGATGTAGTCAAAATAATTTGTCGTGTGGCCTTTTTAGTTCGTTATGTGCATTTCGTATTTTGTTATGTGTGTCTGTAGTTTGTTTTGTTCAAAAGCCATTTCGTCTTGTGCAAACATTAGTTTGTGATGTCTATGTTTTAATTCGTTATGTGCAGTCAGTAGTGTGTTATGTACATTTTGTATTTTGTCTTGTGGGGAAATCAATTCGTCAAGTGAGTATGGTTCTCCCTGTCAATGTTTTAAGTCGTTATGTGCAAACGTTAAGTCGTTATGCGGTCCTTTCTCGCGAGGCGATATTTTAAACCAGCACCGGTCATTTGCCTGATAATGTAGAATCAGATCTGGGTCTCCCGCAAGAGCCCAAATCATCAGGTTCTACACATTTTGCTTATTTAGAAATCGGAAATTTTAAAGTAAACTATCATCTTTTTAATACAAAATTAGCTCCTTTTGCAATGCAAATGTGGAGTATACAATTTGGATTCCACTATAAAATATTAGCAAAGTTTTGAGATAAAAGAAAAAATTACATGCCGACTTTGTTCACAATTTATTTTCTCATATTTTCCATTCTAAACCAAACATTTTATGCCCCCGTTTCGAGAGATCGAGGCATATTGTTTTACTCATGTCCGTCTGTCTGTCCGTCCGTCTGTCTGTCCGTCTGTCCGAAAACTTAACCAAAAACTTAACCTTTGTCGTTTCTCTAAAAGTATTTTATAAAGAAAGCTATAATTTTGTATGTAATATCCTTTCAATGACATATATGTGTTCCATGCAATTTGACCTTCCGCAATGTCATCCGTTAACCATTATCTACCCTTTACTCTAAAAAAAACTTAACATTTTAAAAAATGGCCATTTCGGGAACATTTGTGTTTCACCAACACATCTTGTTTTCTTTAGAAGATCTACATATCTTATAGTCTAAAACCTGCTTCAAATTGACCATAAATTTGAAATGATGTTTTATCATGTTAACCCTTTCCCAGCCAATTCTTCGTTTTGATGTCAACATAATCACGGTGGTGATTGTGCTACATGGGATGGAAAACACTTACGGACAAAAATAATCTCGATTCTGTTCAATTATTTTCCAATAACTTTTTTTAATTTCTGTGCCTATTTTCAAAAGGTTTGTTGCATGTACCCCGCCGTAGGCCTACTGAACCCTTTTCTAAAATATATGCATTACTTGTGGAATCATTTTACTTTTTGTAAAAATTGATCCAAACCGACCAGAAAACGAAATAATAACGACTACTGACAAATTTGCATCGCTTCAGGTAAGAAACTGTGTAATTCTATTTATGAGTCAATTTTCATGCAGTTATTTCCTCATAAGTATGACTTCATTGAAAATTCCGCATACTTGACCCAAAAAGTACAAGAATGATTCGTGTAAGTCATACATCAGAGGAAAAAGCTCAGTAAGGCGGTATGCGTGCAACAAACCGTTTGATAATTGACGCAGAAATAAGACAGTTATTTAAACTGCCTTACCTGTTCAAAGCGAAGCAAATTTGTCCGTAGTTTTACCCACCCTATCATGCACAATCTCCACCCTGATAAAAGCAAAGTCGGAATCCTTTTGAGGGGGAAAAAGGAAAATCTGCTCAATCAATAATTTCTGATCTTACAAGTACTGTATTTATTTATTTTTTTTTTTTTTTTTCATATTATTTATGGGTTTCCCCCTTTGAAACACTTTTAAATTGGACCCTTTTTAATTTGTTTGTTTGTTTTTAATATTTTTGTACTGACCAATATTAGTTGGGAATGAAATGCCAAATTCTTTGACAACCCGTTACCAAGCATCAATTATATTTTCTATATCTTGAAAGAATTTCATTCTGACAATTGGCAAGACTTTTAAATTTGGAAAGGTCCATATTTTGTTGTTTGGGAAAGGGTTGAAAATAGTAACCATACATTTTTCCGGTGCATTGGAAAGACGAATTCTTCAAATTGTTATTAAACCCCTTTCTTAACAAGACCTGTATTTGATGTCGCTACATTGTTTGGGAAAACATTGAGACAAAAGAAGAAATTGATGATAATCAGAAAATTCTCTTCTTTTCTCAATATATTAGGTACCTTAACATTCACTTTTTCTATTTTCGATATCAATGGTTTTCCGACAGTTGAAAATCCGTGGAAGTTTGTATAATGTATTACGGATTTCTTTTGACCTGACACTGACCTTTATTCAAAATGTGTTCATATTTCGCACACTTTTTTTTAACAGACTTGTATCATAGTTCACAGATATAACGTGTGCACAAGAAAATACTACTGAATTGTTAACTTAAAAAAAAGCCCAGGCGTGTTATTTATGATAATCAGCTAAAGCCGCTCCATTTGAAATGAAATCTGTTATACAAGCATATCATCCCACTGGAACGACAACTCATGTAGTAGGCCGACCGAAATCATCGGTGCTGGTATAAAATATCGCCTCGCGGGAAAGGACCGCATAACGACTTGACGTTTGCACATAACGACTTAAAACATGGAAAACCATACGCACTAGACAAATTGATTTCACCACGGGACGAAATAAAAATGTTCATAACAAACCAGATTATATCAATTGCACATAACGAATTAAAACATAGGCATCACAAACTCAACTTTGCACAAGACGAAATGACTTTCGTACAGGACAAACTACAAACACACATAACAAAATATGAAGTGCAAATAACGAACTAAAAAGTCTACGCGACAAATTATTTTGACTGCATCACGAACTGTTTATTGCACATAACACTTTAGTATGAGCAAAACACGAATTGATTTCCTCTCATGACAAACATAAAATGCACACAACAAACTATCAACTGCACATAACGAATTAAAACATGGACATCACAAACTAATGTTTGCACAAGACAGAATGACTTTTGTACAAGACGAACTACAAACACACATAACAAAATACGATTTGCAAATAACGAACTGGAAAGTCTGCAGGAGAAATGGTTTTGACTACATCACGAACTGTTCTTTGCACATAACACATCAGCATGCGCACTAGACAAATTGATTTCAACACAGGACAAAATATAAGATGAAAATAACAAACTGTTTATTGCACATAACAAATTAGAAAATATACATCACAAACTAATATTTGCACAGGACATAATGACATTTATACAAGACAAGCTACTAACGCACATAACGAAATATAATAAGTATTGACTACATCACGAACTGTCCTTTGCACATAACAAATTAATAAGCGCACAAGACATATTGATTTCCTTACAGGACAAATTTCAAAATGCACATAACAAACTATCAAGTGCACATGACGAATTGACATATCGGCACCACAGACTAATATTTGCACAAGACGGACTGTCTTTTGATCAAGACGAACTCGAAATGCACATAACGACTTGTCAAGTTTTCATTACAACCTGACTTTCAGACATAACGAATCAGATATGAACAACATGAGGCAGTCGAGGCGTTCCATACTACTTCGACAATTCTTTTCTATGTTCAGCTAACCCACTTGGCCGACGAAGGTAAAGTTGTCTCGGGATAATGTTGGCGCACTATATATCAAGATGAATTTACCACTGATTTCAGCGTTTTACAATATACTCCTCAAAAAAAGTTAAGGACCACACATTCAAAGTGCATTATTTTGTGATTCCTTTTACGACTCTATATATGATTTGTTGCATAATAACTAGTACCCTTTCTTCATAATCAGTTAATCAGTTGATTGGAAAATTAACCGAATTCAATACTGTAAGAGAAAATGACATAACACTACCCTTCAAAATGCTTGTTTTTGCATATAGTGGGTAGAATGGCAACTTTCAGGAAAAGCCTCTTTCCTCGGGATTTTCTTTTGAAAAATCACACGTACGACCAGTTTGACTATCTTGAACCTCTATTTACTCAATGCAAGAAAAGTAGAAGTTGTAAAATAACTTCTGGTACCCTGTATGAGGGATTTGCATCATGCCTCTATCATCGCCCGTTTGAGAGCTTTCAGCATCACTTACGGAACGTTGTGAGTAGAGATCCTTTCTGTAATGATGGCCCCACACATTTTCAACAGGATTAACGTGAGGAGAGTGTACTGTCTATTGCATAAGTTACATTTTTCTCTCTCTTAAAAACTCAGTTGCAGTTCTAACCATGTATGGACAGGCGTTATCGTCCCCTAAAATGAATTTAGGAACAATATCACCACCGAATGGATAAGATTATCTGACAAGAACACCATCTCTATATCGATCACCGGACAGTGATCTGTTAGGATGGAGACCAAGTTCCGCAGAACCATCTTAACATACCCACCCCACTCAAGCACAAATGGCCCATTTCACCTATCGTCTTTTACACTATAAAAATCTTTAAAACGCCGATTTTTCTAAGGAAACACTACGACTTTTACGAAATTGGTATTCTGTCACAATTTTCACCGGTCGCATCCAAAAATCGACCTCAAATCCGCAAGTTGAAAATTGGCATTATGGACGTTGAAAGTCAATGCAAAATCGTCCGGTCTGTGCGGCTAAAGTTGGGCTCACCGGAAGCCTCCACGTGCATAATTAATGAGCTCAGATGTGCTGTTTGTTGTTTGAACATAAACAGCTTGTACTGTTGGTCTCAAGTGTACTTTGATGGACGATAACGCTCGTCTTCACAGGTCTAGCTTTGTTCTCAAAAAAGAAAAACGCAACTTATTGAAAGGTTAGCAAGCTTTCCTTACATAAAAGTCGTTTAACATGTGTGGGACTGTCATCACAGAACAATTCCTTCCCATAATGTCCACACAGACATATCAGAATCTTTCAAACGGGTCCCGATAGATGCATTGTCTAGATCCCTTCATGTCGGAACCGGAAGTTGATTTCAAGCGTCTGTTCACATTTCACTGAAGTGATGGATCCATAAGATGGCCACACAGGTTATGCATCAGAGTTTTCAGAGGAAAATATTGAGAAACAAGGACCTTTTCTATAAAATGCTACCCCACCCACTACAAGTAAAATCAAGCATTTTGAGGGGTGGTGCACTGTCAAGTTCTCCTACAATTTTAGTTTCGGCAATTTTTACATTTTCCCGATGAATTGTTATGGAGGAAAGATTGCCATTCATTATGCAGTAATTCATTAATAAATTTATGAAAAGAATAGTAGAATATTTCATTTTAAATAGGTGATCCTTTACCTTTTTTGATGAGTATACATGAGAACTGTAAACAAGTCTAGTCGCCTGGTTGTGTGAAAGATTTTTACTTAAACTTTAATTAAGGTAGTGCACCCTAACGAGATTCACGCGACGTCGATATGTTTCGTGCGACGCCATTTACACTCGTTGCGTAGGGGCCTATCTGAACCTACTAGGGCGATATCGTAAACATTCGGCGGAGGATAATTCCACCACCGATTGCTCATGACGTCACCCGACGAATTCTGTTGTCGCGTGAATCTCATTAGAGGTGGACTTCCATAAATGATATAGGTCATTAATTGCTTCAGGTAGTCCACCCCTTATTAGATTCGAGCGACGTCGGAATTTTTGGACGACTTCGTTAAACATTCAGCGTTTGAAAAAGTCGTATTTTCTAATTCGTTAAAAGTAGGTAAAGTTCAAATTAACTTCTGACAATTGTCACTAACTTCTGACTATTGTCACAAACAAAACAGGATTCCGTAAATAGGTCACGAATGTTGAAGTGACACGAAAGATTTCGACATTGCATGGCTCTCATTGGGAATGGACTATTTTCAATGACTTACCATCTGACATCCATCTATCTGTAGCGACGTATAGTCCTCACTGAATGTTGTCGTTGAGCACGTGTTTAGGTCATCTTGCACGTGCACTAAAGTATATTTGATGTTGTCGGGATTCGTGATCACAAACGTGCCGTCTGGACGACAAACTGAAACATAATTATGAAGGTCTACAATAACATGAATAATAATTATGAAGAAAATGTCATCGGTCCATATATTGAGGTCGACTGAATGAATGTTGTTTAACTCATTACCAGACGGCACAATTTTAGTCTGGTCCAAATTCAAAGATGTTGCAGACGACAGTTTAAAATGCACAGAAATATACATGGTTTTTTTTTTGTCTTTTTGGATATTGTGGGAAATGAAGAAATTGCTTGTTACTAGCAATTTCTTCATTTACCATAATGTTTCAAAAGCCTTTTACCTTTGGGGAGTCGAAAAGATTCAATGTGTGGTAATGGGTTAACGTCGAAGTCAACAATTTCTCAATTTCAGTACTAGTGTAATAACGGCTTCAAGTGCCAATTTCCCTGTCTTTTGGAATTCTTCGCACAAGTGCAAAAATATTAATTTAGAAGCCAAATTCGATTCTTCTAACTGTACAAATGGTAATTGCTGGCCCTTATTAGCCCACTCCTAGGAAACCAAGATATCGCACATCGTCGGTGTAAATGCAAAACCTCGTATCTCGTTTTTGGAAACGTTCAAAGGGGAGGGAAAAAAGTGTAATAACTTTTCCCAAACTGAAATGTTTTACTTGAAATTTGGACATATTGTTCACAAATGATTTGTCATCAATACTGATCAGTAAAATATCTCAAAACCTGCAAGAATTGTCTGTAACTGGGCACACAAGTTTGTACTTTGAAAATCGCAAGAATCGACATACGAGGTTTTGCATTTACACCGACGACATGCTACGCTGCTTGACCCCTTGGGTAATAAGCTATATATTCCCATGTATTCTTGGATGACAAAAATCGATACGAAACGTATACTCCGTAAATATTGACCTGAACCTGTTGAATATGTAATGAGTAACTGCGATGCGAAATAATCACTCTTCGACGTATATTGACACGAGGAACACGTGCAGAATACAAAGTTCCAATGCTTATGGAAACTATTGACTCTGCTCGACAGTGAGGAGTGCTGGCGAGTATTTATCATTTAGCATCACAATTACTCATTACATATTCAACAGGTTCAGGTCAATATTTACGGAGTATACCAGCGAACGAACCAATTATATAAACACTTTCTTGTAAGGATCGTTTTATTGAACTGGTTTAAATTGGCCAAATCTCCATTATAAAATGAAGGAACCAATGTAATACGAAAATTCGTTCCGGTGTATTGCGAAAGAATTACACTAAATTTTCATTTACCCAGGGGTCAAAACAGCATAGCATGTGCAATACCTTGGTTTCCGAGGACGGGTAGCTCGTATTGATCTTGCATTTCGGGTTGTACCGTGATGCAAAATTAAAGTAGAACTTCAGTACAGCCTAAAACAAACTGTCGTTTCAAAATTTGTTTGAGGAAAGACAGCGCTTACGGAATAATGAATGTTAACAGAAACCTACTTCTAAATACCCAATATGAACGTGCAAATGTTTTTGCGTCATTTGGCATGTTTTGCATACTTGTAACAAGGTCAATAATACGTTGAAAAGTAATGTAATTAAATAGTACTTACGATAATCAAGTTGCAATGAAAATGGAATAAAAAATAAAATCTGTAAAATAGTTGAATATATAATCTTCGACATGTTTCTAATTCCTAGTGTTGTTCTCTAGTCACTGTTTCGTCTTATTCTAACCAGGAAAATCGTGTACACACGCTTTTATACGACAAGAAGACAAGTGTTCACGGTTAGCACGCGCCTAAATCTTATCTATACTGACGGGCATTAGAAACAGAGCCCTTTGTGTTATTTTTGTCGTTCCAATGGCAAAGAATTTTGTGCTACAAATAGACTGGGTTGTCCGTTATGTTTTGATAAACCGTCGGTGTTGTTATAAAATCTCGTATAAACGATTCAATTTTTTTACAAATAAGGGGCCATACCGATAATCAGAAATGGGGGAATCGGGTAGGTAAATGTGACTATCCAAGTGTATAAGTTGTTTCTATGAATAGATTTTCGATACAGCTATCCTACCCTAAAATAAACCAAAATATTGGTATCGATTCTCGTTTAACTTTTAACAAATAATAACTATGGCTTGAATCAAGCCGTAGTTACGAGATTTTTATGCTCCCCGAAGGGGGAGCACATAGTCACCGCTTTGTCTGTCCGTCCGTCCGTCCTGTCCGTCTGTCATTCCGTCCGTCCATCCGTCCGAAGCAATATCTCCATAACCCTTGGGCCAAATCAAATGAAACTTACCATGTTAACTTGTCATGGGAAAAGGGAACTTATGGTTAAATACAGTTTTTCTCTAATTTCTCCTAGTCTAATGGTCAGAATTTGATGAAATTTCATATTTGAGTAGCAAATCAGATGCCCTTGACAATAAAGTGCTCTCCATGACATACATTTATTGTGACAATGCCTTATTCGGGGAGCATTGTCCGTCTCTGACGGCCCTTGTATAACAACACCTACGAAATACTATTTGTTCGTCCGAATTTACGTCACGGTAAACTGGATAAAATCGTTCCTTATTGAAACTAATTTATGTGAAAATAGTCCTTGTACATGAATATTCACTGCCAATCACTTTAAGGTAGTCTACCTCCTAGTGAGATTCGCGCGACGTCGGAATTATTCGGGCGATGTCGAAAACATTCGGACATTCGAACTTTCCACCGCCGGATGTTTACGACCGCGCCCGAATAAGTCCGGATACTTAACGACGACGCTCGAAAAAATCTGATGCTTTATGAAGCACAAAATTGCCACATTACGGGTATTCTGCTATGAAATAAAACAAAATATCAAACACTTTTATTTTTCATGAACATGTTGTCCATTTCAGGTGGCTGGATATGATTTATACGTTAACCTCGAATGTGTTTACCACGTAATGAATTCGACCGCATTTTACACAGTTACATTACTTTAGTCGATAGCCAATCATAATATCGGCGACGCTCTGATTAAATATCTGTATTTCAAAATCCCAATGCTCAATTCTTACAAAAAAAAAAAAAAAACACACACACACACACACACACACACACACACACAAAAAAAAACCCAAAAAACAAAAAAAAAACCTGAAACTAAGTCCATGGTGTACATGCACGCTACTTATATGGAGAATAACAGTCTACAACCGGATTTTTAAGTTCGCTGCTTTTTTAAACTGTAACAGCTCGATAATTTCTCAAAACTATAAAACTTGAAAGTGGCGACCAATAGTTATGGAGCGTTTCTGTTGCCGGTCAGTATATTTGTAGCTTACAGACTTCTTTAAATCCGTTTTTGTCGGGTCACATGAAAACGATGATAATCAAGCGTGAGCCGTCAAGCTAAAAGGACCTTATGTGAAGTGAGAACATACTGACTCTAATCGCAAGTTTTTATTGTAAGAATTTTTCTTAATCTATGCGTTTTTTTCTGTGTGTGTTTTTTTTTTTAATACAAAGCAGCAAACGCTGACCTTAATTTCTGTCTTTATCTTTTTACGAGTTCTGCAACTTAAATAAGACACATTTTATCGTGGAACGAAATTACACAATGTCATTTGAAAGAGGACTTATGTCTATAAAAAGAGGTACAAGCTGTTCAGATTGATTGAGTGGAGTTAATGTCGCTTTCACCTATCTAAGTTATATTTCAAATGCTGGTGCACATAACCATGTGTTTTCCTGGTATTTCTGAGAATAAGCATTTCTTTGTTCTTCTTTTTTTTCGGAGGGGCCGCGGCCTTAGCGCAGTTGGTAGCGCATCTGACCCTCATTCGAGAGGTCCCGGGTTCGACACCCGGCCGCGGCTAATACCCTTTCTGACAAAATTGTCAACCACCAATGGGTTTGAAATCGTTAACCTAAGTGGGCGAGCAGCTGGAGGCTCGGTAAGGGTGTTGTGGTAGTACTGGTTTGAGAAACAACAGGAATCCATGGGTAGGTGCTCCAGCCGCCGCGATATGACCCTGGTAGTTGAAAACGGCGTAAAACCCCAATAAACTTAAACTTTTTTTCGGATCGGACGATAGCTCGAGCCATTGGGAACCATCATTGGGAACCAACGCTGTTCTGTCTATTGAATTCCTCCCCGTTCTGAGTCAGCCAATCAAAATCTTTGTTAACCACGACACTGATTGGTCCACTGTTATCCGAGGAGTTCCAAATGACGTAGGCCTAACGGCTCGGATGGCCGGACCACACTTTTTCCGGTGGTCAGACTATTGCTGCGGAAATGACGTCAAATAGCTCGCACTATTGCTGTTCGATTGGAGATATAGCTACGATAGCTCCATTTGGAATATCTCTATTTAGAATTGTCCGAGGTGTTCCAAATGCAATAGCTCGAGCTATAGTCCCAATCGAAGTCGGCCTAAATCAATAGTCCGGTCACGATATAATTGCTCCTCATTATAAAATTAACGACTATTGTAATTTGCAAGTGATGGTTCGAATCTTGCTGCTGCCTCACAGCTGCAAGATTCAAACCAACACATGCAAAATTGTATCGAAAATTCAGAACGCTGTGAAAATATGTAAACATGTGCCATAATATTGAAACTTAGCTATATATAGGCCTACATGTAACTTTTAATGTGTTACACCCGTTTGAAACGCCCCTGCACGCGACATATGTTATAGGTCCCGATAAATGATCTGGCAGAGCATATATCCAGCAAACCGATTAACAGACAGGAACATGTTAGACTGGTCCCAATTCAAAGATGTTGCAGATGACAATTTCAAGTGATTTATCTAATTATCTTTTTTGGATAGACAACATTGTGGGAAATGATGAAATTGGTTGTTACAAGAAAGTTCGTCATTTTTCCCACAATGTTTTCTAAAGCCTTTATCTTGTTAGGCGTCAGAAGGCGCGGAAATGGGTTAACCCTTGCCCAACGGTTAAATCCTAGACAAGTCTCTTTAATAATTATGAAAAAAAGGTAAAATACAAGAAAACCAATGATGACATAAGTAGACATCTGTGTGTTATTGCATTGAAAGTATTGAGCGAATAGGAAAAATTGCTGATCTTCACTATTTTTTTCTGTTCTTTCAATATATTCCCAAACTATTTCTTCCTGGAGCTTCAAAACCAGAGCTTTCTGTGAATGGGTTACACAAACGTTTCGCTGATCACGTTCGAAAATGTCGTAACTGCAGCTTATTTAAGCTGTAGTTACGACGTTTTTGAATGTGACCGACGATTTGTACTTGAAATTTTGGATAGAATATTAAAAAGGCATAGATCTATCTCAAATATAATGTCATTTTTTGTTTTATCATTCTTATCATTTTATATATAAAATTATAAAAAGATTAATGAATCAATCAATATAATGTAGGAGGTTGGTTGATTGATGTTTTGTTCTTCGTGTAGAACAGTCGGTAGTAATTCTTTAAATGGAGATACGTAGATTTGATTGGATAATTCATCTCTGGGGAACACCCTGAACGACCTTAAATATGAACATAGGATAAAACAATAAATAAAATATCATATATGAAAATATAAAAAAAATAATCAATCAATCAATATAATGTAGGAGGTTGGTTGATTGTTGTTTTGTACTGTTTTGTACAATTCCTCATTCTTCGTGTAGAACAGTTGGTAGTAATTCTTTAAATGGAGATACGTAGATTTGGTCGGATAATTCATCTCTAGGGTACACACTGAACCATCTGTAATGTAAAGATAAGTAAAATAATTGACAAAATGCCAAAATAAAAGTACAAAAGAGCAAGAATCTAGAAAATAGACAATCTTTGTCTTTTAAGACCAAAATGGATCCAGATCAGGCTATGACTACGCGAAGTCTGGTCAAGATTAATTTTGTACTCATACGATTAGTACAGACCATTAACACTGGTGGTGAACTCGGCCAAAGCGAGGGACGTTTTTCGCTACAACAAGGTACAGATATTTTGCGTATAAATATGAGTTCAAAGATCTGATTGGATAGTTTTTCTAATAAAAATTAATTTGTTCCCAAAATAGACCGGGTTTACCGATATGTATTGACAAACCGTCTGTGTTGTTATAAAATCTCGTAACTACGGCTTTATCGAAGCCGTAGTTACGATATTTTATAACAACACCGACGGAATACTATGATCGCGAAAAAACGTCCCACGCTTTGGCCGAGTTCACCACTAGTGATTAAAAGCTATAGAAATAACATCGATCTTTGTCACTCTTCCTGTTTACGCTGGTTGATATTCACCAACGTGAGTCTCAAATGACATCATTACCTTCTTCCTAGATAGAAGCAGCCTAAGTAGAATGCTTTGTTTAAAAAGGTCTTTCAGAATAAGTCACTAAAATTATCAATAAAGTTTCATGGTTTTGAGATACAGTTCAGGAATAATTTCACGTGTCTGCTTTTAGCTCTTCGATCCACTTTCGCAGGGTAAGGTGGGGCAAAACGCCCCCCAAATTGGTTTTGGCCATTTTCCTTAAAACGAAAGGTGATATTGATGTATTTTTGCAGTGTTACAAAGCCTTAAGTCAGCTGAACATTTTGACATGTGATTTTGGCTTTGCGTATTGAAATATGCATTTTATAGGCAAAAATAATATTTTTTCAAAAGGGGCATTTTGCCCCACACCTGGGGCAAAACGCCCCCGGGGGCGTTTTGCCCCATTCTTTAAATTCATTCATTATTAGCCGACTGAAAAAAAGTTCTTACGTTTGAAATCAATATCTCTCGGGTGTTCTTCGTGGTAAATTTTAAATTTTCCGGTCGGGTACGTGGAATAACTAAGATTTTGACCCTGAACCTTTTGATCAAGTGACTAACACTCTTTTGGTGTCATTCGCTTAATAAACAAAAATGATGAACACACATAGAAAGTAGAAGGTATGCAGATGTGTATCAAGGTTAAAAGATTGAAAAGAATACATATAATTAGAATGTACAAGACGTCGGCATGTTTCGGGCGTTGCTGCAATTATTCGGCGGCAGATTTTTCACCCTCGTAACGTTTCCGTATAGATCGGAAACCACCGAACGTCTACGATCACTTCCGGAAAATTCCGAATCAGGGGGCGTTTTGCCCCATAAGACTGTGGGCGTTTTGCTCCAAAATGACCATTTCACCATTTATCAAAATATTCCAAATACACCAAATATTTTACAATATGTTTCTTTTTCAATAAAAACCACAATGAAATTTGCTATAGATACATGTATTGTATGTCAGATAATACATGTATATATCCGTGTCCGATGTAAAAATGGCTCGAACATGATTTTTGCAAAATATTTTCTTATTGACTAATGCCAGAGCTAAAACTTTTGTGTCACATAATCTACGCATTTTTACAATCATATTTAACATCATAAGTTTGTCATATATATTGACATTTCCTAGATATCTACAGGGGGCGTTTTGCCCCCACCTTACCCTAATTTTGCTGTTTGACAAATCACAAAATGTACAAAAATATAAAACATCTAAGACTAAACTTACTTAACAACTTTCTCCAAATTCTTTCTGCTTTTGTCAAGTTTGAAGCGCTTGTCAGGCTTGGTCCTGGAAGTTATGAATTTACAAGAATTAGATCTACTTTTTAAAAAGAAACAGAAACATTTTTTTTCAGCGTTGATCATTTTACAAAACTTCAAAGTAAAACTTTCGCAATGGATGGAAAATACAATGTACATGGCGCTCGAATCTTAAGGGTGCCCACCCTTAATGAGATTCGCACGACGTCGGAATTATACGGGCGAGGTCAAAAACATTCGGCGGTGGAAATTTCCATCGCCGAACGTTTACGACCGCGCCCGCTTTTTTTTATAAAATCATGGGGGCCTGGACCCCCCCCCCCCCCCCCCCCGCCACGATCCACGTATGATGTAATTATGATAATGTATGCTTGTATGTTATGATGATCGCATTTTTTTGGTGGAATAAAGGTTTGCCACTACAATGCAAGTTGAGGCGACTACTTACTTCAACAGTTTCTGTATAAAATGCTTCCCGTCCTTGGACAATGTTCCAGGCTCGAATTCTGGAGTGAACTTCTTGTTAAGGACATTCAATCTTGTTTGGTGATATGTGTCATCTTTGAAGGGAGATCTGTGTATAAATAATGGAGAATGTCGCTGCTTTTTAACAAAAACCACGTAACTGCAGCTTAAACCATCTGCAGTTACGAGGTTTTCATTGAAAAGCGAGAAAATTCTAATATTTCATTTAAATGAAGTAAATTTGAGCTATGCAGGATCCATGATCTAGAAAAGATGCCGATTTTTTCGTCGTGCAACCAGGTCGACTAATGGTAGCCTCACAATTAGATGCTTTAGATGCCACCTTTTTCAGATCTTGGATCATACTGTTATCATAGACTTGGTAACTTTCTTTTTTCTCTTAAAGAATACAAGTCATATGGAATTTTCCCATAACTAATTTCATTGTAGGCTGCTTAGCATGTAGACTATTGTTAGCCTACTTTGTTCCTTTTTGCAAGAATATGAATATTTTGACTGCTTACGAATAAAGAACACATAAAACAGAAATATTGATTCTTTTAAATCTGATTATACCAAATCCGCACCTGGCATACAGCAGAAAGTATGTAATCAGTCCAACATGGAATACATCAGTAGCTGCAGTGATCGCTTCATTATTGATATGTTCTGGACTGCTGTACTCTACTCGAAGTGATGCCTTGGGGCTGTTCGTGGATCGTTTTTGTTTGAAGTGGTCAAAGCCCGTCTGTTAATGAAGTTTGGAATACATTTTTCAATTAAAATTTTAAACAAACTTTAAAAAAATTATACATATCACAAAATTATTCCTCATTGAATATAATAAATACTTGAAAAAACATGGCGAAAGTGCTTTTTACAAAAGGTATCAATTTGTTATTCGTCCTGGAAATTTATAAGGCTAAAGCGAGTTGTTTGATGCATATGTATGTATGTTGGAAACGTCAATATAGATGCTCTTCAACAGTTTTTTAAATTCATGGACGGAATTCAAAGTGTTTTCAATAATTCATGCCTACTAGCTTGTTTTAAAATTAGCTGTGAAATAGGATATGCTACCTAAATGGATTAAGTGTTTTAGTTTTAGTATTTAGTTAATGGCAACGAATTTTGTGCTAAAAATAGACCGGGTTTATTGTTATGTTTTGATATACCGACGGTGTTGTTATAAAACCTCGTAACTACGGCTTGAATCAGGCCGTAGTTACGAGATTTTATAACAACACCCACGAAATACTATTTGCTTGTCCGAAATAACGTCACGGTTAACCAGATAAAATCGTTCCCTATTGCTATCATAGAAAAGTTAGCTGTTTCCTTAACTGAATAAACTTCACTTACCAAGCACGGATATCCAGTATCAGTAAACACAACATTACTAGGCGTGATCTGTCCGTGCACCACATTCAAGCTGTGTAGATACTTCACAGTTTCTAACAAGTTGATGCAGAGGAATCGAGCATGGGTCTCATTGAATGTGTACCTTTGAAAAAAAGGCGAAGAAAAAATACATTTACCAATTTGTGTATGTAATATCATACAATCGTTTTTCAATAACGACAAAAAAGCTTGCAAATGTAGCCTGTTTAAGCATTAGTTACGAGTGGTTTTTTTTTAATGAAAAGCAAGGATATGCTGGGGAAATAGTTATTTATAACATGTATTATTTTATTACTGTGGATTCTGAGTAGTACTACTTACGATAAATAATTAGATATTTTTAAGAAATGAAATTCCAATAAAATTGTTTTTTTTTTCCCAATTTACTGACATAAAATTACCTTATCATCATATCTCTGAGACTGATTCTGGTGGTAAAGTTTCGGGTCGTTAGAATATCGCTATGGAGTATGCAGCGTATATCTTGAAATCTAAACACAGAGAGAGGGAGAGGGAAAGATGTAAAAGATAGAAAGATATAGATGCAGATGGACAGTAGAAAGTAAATGAGTGTGTAGAAAATTGTATAAATTGTTCGACGCGGAACGATTTGAATGATTTGCGGAACTATTTGTTTGGCGTACTAAGGTATTGAAAAAAATGGACACTGCGACAACCACTTTGTAAGGCTTTTCCAACCTATAGACATAGATATCCTTCATTTTCTGGCCTATAAAACTATCGGTCCTGTATAATTTTTTAAGATGAAAGAATGAATGGTGAAACGTGATAATAATATAATTTCAAGAAATGAGAGACACAAAAAGATTCCAGCGTTGCTCAAAATTACGGAGCTGAGTAAAAGATCTGGGAACACGACCTTCCCGCATTTTGAGACCACCGTGTCACTGGTGGTGAACTCGGCCAATGCGAGGGACGTTTTTTCACGATCAATGTATTCCGTCGGTGTTGTTACAAAATATCGTAACAACGGCATTATCGAAGCCGTTGTTACGAGATTTTATAACAACGCCGACAGATTGTCAATAGAAAACGGTAAACCCGGTCTGTGTTTAGAACAAGTTCATTGTCATTAGAAACAAAATCTACAAACTCACATTTAAACGCAAAATATCTATACCTTGTTGTAGCGAAAATTGTTTTAGTTCACCACCAGTGCGTATATGTATACAGACTTTGCCTATGCACAGCTGTATCAAGACAAAATCAGTTCTGATACTGTGCAATAATTACATGTTACATGTTGAGGGAAGTAGGCTATAGACCCTGATCAAAATGCTCTTAGTTTCGAGTCGATATTTGTTGCGGTGGTCCGAAATGATATAATGTCCGATATTCTAGATCCTACAGTCTGGATACGATATCATAGCACACGTTTCCAGATATTTACTTATAGATATGAACAACTCAATGCAGAACTCCAAATTACTGTGATTTTGTATACGTTGGTTCGAATCTTGTATACATAGTGACCTCACACCTGCAAGATTCAAACCAAAGCATGCAAAATTGTAGATCTATTGGAAGTTAATAGCATTTTGCCCTTGCTTATATAGGTGGTGAAATGTGTAAGCATGTCCCATAATACCGTTGCCGAACTATATCTTAATATAAATAAATACTTACGGCTGCAGAAGCTGTTTTTCTCCGTTCAGGTTAATAGTCTTCAATTCCTGTAAAGAGAAAAGATGTTAGGAAAACGACGACCTATACATGTGCCAATACATGTGCTGAAATGGCCTCAACATTTCCTGTGATATACTCTATATTCGAGTATAAATGACATCTTCACTAACATTTATTTTGACATCTTCATTAGTTTTCAAATGGGAAAGCTTTAACAATTGTATTTGTTTGGGAAAGGGATAAGCAAACAACGTCTCTACCGTACTCACCCAAAGGTCTATCCTCTCTCGTACAGTCTCATTTACAACTGGATGATTCTTAGTGTTGCCAAACTCTCCTCTTAACCCTTTCCCAAACAAGACCTTGTTTTGACGTCCCTAATAGAAAAGGATTGGGAAAACATTGAAACAAAAGGAGAAACTGCTGATAACCAGCAGTTTCTCCTTTTGTCTCAATATTTTCTAAGCCATATTCTACACAAAGTCCATCTTTTATAACATCCATTTTGTCATATGTGTCATATTTTAAAGTGGATCATCCTAATTTTTGTCGTTTGGGAAAGGGCTAAACATACTCCACCATCACTGATGGGTGGCTTGCTGTGGCTGGCGATGAGATTCATTTCATTCTGTAACCTAGCAAACAATGCTCTGCTCTTTGCGACACAAGCGCCAGCTGTTACCACTCTGGCAGCCATCTTGAGGATGTCGGCATCGGCCGAGGCTCGTGTATAGAAGCTGCTTCTCTCAGCTACATCATTCACGAAACATTCGCTTATCATTTCTAGATTGTGTCGCTGTTTCGTCTCATTCATCTCAATCTTGGTGAGAATGGCAGCCAGGGATCTCTGTGTGGCGGCCATCTGTTGAAGTAACTCTTCTGGTCTGGTTGGTGGGCGTGGCACAGATGTGGCGGAAACTTCTTCTTTAAAGGCATATACCGGTTCTCCCTGAAAAATAAAAAAAAAATGGTATCTGATGTTTGTAGGTGTGGCCTGAATATGACACTGGTTGAAATTACTTCTCTAATGCTGTTTCGAGTTGTACAAACATTCAACCTATAACGGCCAAATTCTAAGACAGTCCAATTTGAAAGCTGATGTAGCCAGAGGACATAATGGATATTGATAAATAATGGAATTATCTCTAATTTAGGTCAGTTTAGTGCCAGTAATTCCTAAACTGTGTCACATTTCCATTCCAAATATAAACATAAGCATTTTGTACGGTTTAGAATTTTGAATCCATGCATACTAATGGATATTTGACAAAAATGTTCAAAATTACATCCCTTACATAGGCCCTATGAATATAGAGTAAAATAATATTTATAAACTATTTTCTTCTTGAAGGAAAATCTTGAAATCCTGCACGGTGAATCAACGTATGTGAAGTGTATTTACAAGTGCGTGTAATTTGATGAAAGTTCGTATGGCTAGAAAGTGGCCAGAGGTTCTGTAAACCTTAAATGTTTTTACACTAAAGCAACATGCTTTATATACAGTAGTACCAAATCTATAATAAGAAAAAATGCTATTTCAATTTATCCTATTTCGCAAATTGAAATTAATAAAACTCATTATTCATCAATGTTAGACTAAAGTTGTCGTCGTTATTGCCTTTGAATACAAACAAAACAATTCGCTCACCTCCGTGTCAGAAGAACCTCGTCCCCAACAACAAAAACTTTCAAATTTATTTCTAGATCGTTTTTCCATCTTTATTTGCACTTGTCTTTTATTAATCTCAATCAAAAACAAGTAGGGTTGATAAAACTGCGAGAGGGCAAAAATTCGTGTCGATCACTGTAGACAATGAGCGGCGTTATGACGTCGTTACTAACGTTGACGCTAGGAAACGTCAACGTCCGTTTTATGATTTTTAACCAATGACGTTTCTTCTTTAACGTTACTGCGGACTCCTTACCAATGTCGGCGATTTCCGTAATCTTTCGGGTATTTCCGTTAAAGTTTGCATTTGTAATTTACAAGCATTCACAATGGCATCTTTAAGAAACGCTCTTGGACCATTTTCCACATGTCTTCCAACAATTTCCAAGTCATATCACGATACATTTCTCTTTTAATCCTTTCCCAAACATCCAAAAAGTTAGGTCTTACAAGTTGAAGGCTGCTGCATACGCCAAAGGTAAATTTGTTTCATAGATATGATTTAGGTACAATGTAGGCTAGAACAAATGAGAAGAGAGGAGAAATAGCTTATTATCAACCAATCGACCAATGAACGCTTTCGTAGTATAAGTCAGTTAGTGTAGCAGCTTTGTCTATTGGCAATAAATTTTGAACGAATAGAATTAACCAGAGTAAAGCAAAATCTTTTTCATGGAAAATATGGGATTTAGGCTAAGCTTGAAATAAGATATCTTATATATCTTTCATTTGCAACCACTTTATATGATTATGATATTTTTGTAGGCAAAAAAAAAAAAAACCAAAAAAAACGTCCGAAAGATTAAAATATATCGAACGGGCTATATTACCCAGACAAGAATTCTGGCCTGATGGTCAAAGTGTTGTCCGTTAGTCAGTGGTATGGCGAACCAAATGGGTCAAAAGTCTATTTAGAGCGTGCACGCATAAAATTTTCGCGATCAGTTGAAAATATATGAGTCGACGCGTATATTTTATGCGTGCACGCTCTATTTAGACTTTTGATCCATTTAGTACGTCATACAGCGGAAAGTGATTTCTGAGTGGGAGCAACCCTGTCTGGTAGTCGAGGACCTAGCAGTTCATTGTCCGCATTAATACTACCCAGATACTACCTAGTAGAAAAGGGATTTAATACATTGAAGCAAATGCAGAAAATGCTAATCATCAACATTTGCCTCTTTGCGTAAATATCTTATTCTGCTGTACCATACACAAATGATAAAGTGCACGATCAATACCTTTGCATGAAAAACTTCAATGCTTCTTTGCAGATATTCAAATAGATCTAACTTTTTATATGAACACCCCTTTTCCCGTTTTTCATCAGATTTCAAAATGGAAACGTCCACATTTTCCCCGTCTGAAAGGGGATAAACAGCGTATTGCATATTTAAGTGGGATAATTATCCAAGAGTACTCAAAGCTGAACCACATCACAGTTCTCAACGGCAATGAATTTTGTGCTGAAATAGACTGGATTTACCGTTATATTTTGATAAACTGTCAGTGTCGTTATAAAATCTCGTAAATTCGGCTAGATTCAAGCCGTAGTTACGAGATTTTGTAACTACATTCACAGACATACTACTGTTTATCCGAAACAATGTCACGGTAAATTGTATAAAATCGTTCTACCGCCATAAATGGCTTCAAAATGCCTGGTCTTTTTATCGTTAAACCTTGCGAATCACGTTCATTTTATATAGAATTTAATGTACAAGCACTGGTTTAGACGCCACAGAATGAAAATGAACAACTTTTGAGAACATTGACGTGAAAGAAGAAAATACTGACAACCAACATTTTCTCGATTTTTTTTTTATTTAGTTCTATCTCAATATCGATGTAACGACATACAAAGGGGGGTCTCACCCTATTAGAAATTCCCATAGGGTTGTGCCCACGCTCGTAATTTCATGAAATTTGGTATGAAGTTAGTATTCTTTATTACCACGTTATTCCCAAAATGTTTTTTAAAAATCATTTCTGAAAAATATTTTTTTAAGAATTTTAAGATTTTTGCTTAAAAATGGGGGGTATCCTTACTTAACGAGGCCATATACACACAGCTTTGTCGTATTCGAGCCAAATTGTCCCCAAAAATAATGTCTAATATTTTCTCATCGTGTATCAACCAGAATAGTATAAATTACTCAACAAAAAACTATTTTCTAGAAGATTTTGTATGGCCTCATCGCCAATTTTTTTAGTTTTCAAGTATTTTGACCAAATTCAGGTCTTAATTTCACCTAGTTCCAGTTTTTGTCAACCTATAAAATTTACATAAAAATTGCCCTTATATATGCCCATGCTTATGGTAAAATATGAAGAAAAAATAAAACCGGTAACAGTGTTGTTTTTTAATTTAAGTGTAAAGGGTCCAGATTTCTAAGAATGTAAAATCTAAGATTTTACTTAATTATTTTCAAATACATTTGTAAATAGCTCATTATGCTTTGTTGTGTCTTTATTTAACATAACCAACTTACACATGGCATCAATTTTAACTTTTTTCACACAAAAACATGATTTTAAAGAATAATGGGCACATTGTCGTACCCCACCCACCAATAATATAATGGAAGAAAAAATCCCAAACAGCAGAGTGAATTATAAAATGTGGGGATGAAAAATAAAGGAGATGCATAATGTTACATATTTAATCTATTACGTCACCCTTTTTAACTTTCCTTTGTGGCTTATCAGCACTTAGACTACTTTCTTCTTCTTCCGGATACAGTGCTGGGCCCTTATAAGAGCATTATCGCACATTTATTAAAAATATTAACATTTTTTTCTTTACTACACTGCTCAAGATAATAAAAAGAACACAAAAACAGTTTTTATTGTACATTAATTGTGCCTTTGAATGCAAAATTGCTAACATTTCTATTGTAATGATGAACTAGCCACTGCTTTGTTGACATATTAACTTTTTGATAATCTCAGATTTGAGAAGAACATGCATCATTTTCGCATGTTTGTATCAACAATATTGATACAAAAATGATGTACGATGACTCCTCTTGCTATTCTGATTTAAGATTGGGGACTGATATCAATACTTTGTAGGCAACACTGAGCTTTTGCTAGATGGGTACCATTAAAATCCGGGAGCATTCTAAGGTGCATTTGTTCACAATTCTCATTATTTGACAATGTTACCGGTTTCAAATTTTCACCAAATTCTGCATACGACTAGGAGACATATATGGCTAACCGTTATTATCAATTTCATAGGTTGACAAAGACGGGAACATACAAGTAAAATTATTTAAATTGAAGGTTTTGAAAATTTCTCGGCAGTTTTTCTGACAATTCCTGACCAAATAAATTTCTGAGATTTTTTTTGCATGTTGGCATCAACATTGTTGGTACCAAAATGTTCTTCAATGACCCCTCTTGCTATTTTGATTCAAAATTTGGGACTGATATCAAAACTAGGTAAGCAAAATTGGGCTTTTGCTAGACGGGTACCATTGAAATCCGGGAGCATCTTAAGGTGCCGTTGTTCACAATTCTCATTATTTGACAATGTTACCGGTTTCAAATTTTCACCAAATTTTGCATGCAAACAGGGATCATATAAGGCCAACTTTCTTATTAATTCCATTGGTTGACAAAGACGGGAACATATAAAAGAGTTTGATTGAATGTTAGGTTTTATATAATTTTCTGGGTAGTTTTTCTGTCAATTTCTGACTAAATAGATTTCTGAGAAATTATATGGCATGTTGCTATTAAAATATTGGTCTGAAAATGTTCTACATGTTCTACAATAACTCTTCTTGCTATTCTTATTTCAAATTTAGGATTGATATCAAAACTAGGTAAGCAACATTGGGCTTCTGCTAGACGGGAACCATTGAAATCCGGGAGCATCTTTAGGTGTCGTTGTTCACAATTCTCATTATTTGACAACGTTACCGGTTTCAAATTTTCACCAAATTTTTTATGCAAACAGGGGACATATATGGCTAATTTTCTTATCGATTTCATAGGTTGACAAAGACGAGAACATACAAAAACAAATTGATATAATTTTAGGTTTTGAAAATTTCTCGACTACTTTTCTGACAATTTCTGACTAAATAAATTTCTAAGAATTTTTTTGTTCATGTTGATATCAACAATATTGGTACCAAAATATTCTACAGTGACTCCTCTTGCTATTCCGATTTAAAATTTGCGCCTGATATTAAAACTAGGTAAGCAAAATTGTGCTTTTGCTAGACAGGTACCATTGAAATCCGGGAGCATCTTAAGGTGCCATTGTTCACAATTCTCATTATTTGACAGTGTTACCGGTTTTGAATTTTCACCAAATTTTGCATACAAACAGGGACCATATATGGCCAACTTTTGTATCAATTTCATAGGTTGACAAAGACGGGAACATACAAAAATATTTGATAGAATTTTAGGGTTTGAAAATTTCTCGGCTATTTTTCTGACAATTTCTGACTAAATAAATTTCTAAGAATTTTTTTTCATGTTGATATCAACAATATTGGTACCAAAATATTCTACAGTGACTCCTCTTGCTATTTCGATTTAAAATTTGGGGCTGATATCAAAACTAGGTAAGCAAAATTGTGCTTTTGCTAGACAGGTATCATTGAAATCCGGGAGCATCTTAAGGTGCCGTTGTTCACAATTCTCATTATTTGACAATGTTACCGGTTTCAAATTTTCACCAAATTTTGCATACAAACAGGGAACACATATGGCCAACTTTCCTATTAATTTCATAGGTTGACAAAGATGGGAACATACAAAAATATTTGATAGAATTTTAGGTTTTGAAAATTTCTCGTCTATTTTTCTGACAATTTCTGACTAAATTAATTTCTAAGAATTTTTTGCGCAGGTTGGGACCAACAGTATTGGTATCAAAAGTTTCTACAATGACCCCTCTTGCTATTTGTATTAAAACTTGTGGATTTATACCAAAACTAGATAGCCAACATTGAGTTTTTGTAAGACGGGTATCAATGAAAACAGGGAACACTTTAAGGTGCCGCGAAAAGACCTATTTGCACTCTTTGAGTAAAACGAATATATTTTTGTAGTTCAAAGGTCAGGGGCATTCTATGAGTAAAGTTACAAGAAAATCTGTGCGTGGGCGCAAATGAGACCCTCCCTTTATATTTTTGATATAAAAAAATTTTGTCGGCTACATCTCCTTCTGAAGTCTCGTCGTTTGGGAGAGGGCTAATGCCATTTGAACCGTAAACTGGTCCAATATGACAGACAAGTTGGGTGTTTGCTGCATTTAGCACAGAAAACAATGAGTAAAGTGAGATGTCAGTATTTTCTTCTTTGCTCTCAATCGTCTCTGAAGCTGTCGTTCGTGTTGTAAAATCCGACCCTTGTTTGTAGAAAGGTTAATCACAGTGTTGTTTTTTTTTTTCATTTCCAACAACTAATTGTTTATTAATTGGGGTTTTACGCCGTTTTAAACTGCTATGGTCATATAGCGGAAATTGGGGCACCTAACCATGGATTCATTTTGTTTCTCATACCAGTACTACCACAACACCCTATTTGAGCCTCCAGCTGTTCACCCACTTAGGTTCACGATATCAAACCATTGATGGGTGACATTTTTGTCAGAAAAGGGTATTTGCCGCGACCGGGTATCGAAACCGGGAACTCTCAGATGCGTTACCAACTGCGCTATGGCCGCGGCTCCAACACCTGAACTGGTCCTGATAAATCGGAGAAAATTCAAAGAGTGATTTGAAACCACTCTATCACTTAAATGCGAAAAGACTCGCGATATCTGAGTTCCATAATCATTTCCAAAACAATACATATATATGTTTTGATGTCCCTAGAAGTACTTTTGGAAAACATCGAGAGATCAACCGGTTCTGAACTTAGAGTATGGAAACGGATTTTAAACAAAGTCTGATTATGACCTTGACCTTCGTGACCCAAAAACAATTGGGCACCTCCTTGGGTCATGGGCAACAACTGTGTAAAGTTTCATGATCCTAGGTCAACCGGTTCTTGACTTAGAGCACGGAAACAGATTTTAAACAAAGTCCGATTGTGACCTTGACCTTGGTGACCCAAAAACAATAGGGCACCTCCTTTGGTCATGGGCAACAACTGTGTAAAGTTTCATGATCCTAGGTCAACCGGTTCTTGACTTAGAGCACGGAAACGGATTTTAAACAAAGTCTGATTGTTACCTAGACCTTTGACCTTGGTGACTCAAAAACAATAGGGCACCTCCTTGGGTCATGGGCAACAACTGTGTAAAGTTTCATGATCCTAGGTCAACCAGTTCTTGACTTAGAGTACGGAAACGGATTTTTAACAAAGTCCGATTGTGACCTTGACCTTGGTGACCCAAAATCAATAGGGCATCTCCTTGGGTCATGGGCAACACCTGTGTAAAGTTTCATGATCCTAGGTCAACCGGTTCTAGAGTTAGAGCACGGAAACGAAAAAGTCTACGGACCTACGGACGGAAGAACGGACGGACGGACAGACATGGTGAAACCAATATACCCCCTCTACTTCGTAGGTGGGGGTATAATCAGCAATTTCTTTCTTTCCCTCAGTATTGTGTATTACAACATACATATTTGTCACTTTTGACGTAAAGCATTTTGTCGGCTGTATCTCCTTTCAAGTTTGACTAACCTAAAAATGTGCTGTTTGGGAAAGGATAAATGAGTGTGAACTATATGTGCGGTTGCAACACTATTGCAGACAAAATCATCTGGCTATTGAGTCACAGTCTCAAGCTAGCTTTTTTCTTTTCCCTGCATTTTTCAACACTTTCATAAAGAGCAACACATTGTCCATAAGATTACAAGTTCTGTACATAAGAAGGGCATTCACCACGTGTATAAAAGAAATTCATATTTCACAACTGATTCCTTTTTTAAAAGAATATTCTATGATTTCTTTTTCTTTACACCACAAGCTATTGCAGAGGTGGGCAGACCAATGGTACATTAAACATTTATTAAAAACAACACATATTAACTAATAACTTTATTTTAACTTTATAATTATAATTAAAGAAATGTCTAATATCACATTATAAGTTATTGCACGACAAATGAAATATGGTAAATATGAAATGATATGAGTGTAACTAAACTAAATGAGTATTTGACTATGTTAACAAAATGAAAATCGTCCTCTGAACTAAAATTAAATCTCGACAAGTTATTGCAAATTACTGTATGTGTAGAAATATTCGCGGGCTTCTAATTTTCGCTATATTCGCGCTAGACCATCGGCCCGCGAATTCATGATTGCGCAAATATTTGTACTCCCAATTCTTCCTGAATAGTTTAATTTTCGCGTAAGTTGAAATGTATTTTTATTATAAACATTACATGAATATTCATTCAGTTCGTACATGTTTATGTTTTATTGACTAAAGGTGTTGAAATAAGAAGGTGGCAAGATACATGTATCAATGTAATTTAACAATAAAACTGTGAATAACCATTTAACACTTTATCGGACAATGAATTGTTTGTCATTGTTTTGTTTGAAATACATGTAACAAACCCTTTAATAGAATGCATAAAGAAATTAATTAGGTACAGTGGAGAAATATCCGTTTAATCTCGTACTCCCGAGTGTATAAGATACTGCAAATAAGAAAGAGTATTTACCAAGCACTTACATTCATTTTGTTGTGCGCGAAATTAAGGATTCTTAAATTGTCTCTCCGCGAATTCAAAGTTGCTTGTTTTTTAATTCATACTGAAAACTGATAGAGTATTTTTGCAGTGATCTTTCTTCGATGTGGATGCAGCATGTTAAAAGAATGTACATGTATATCATATAAAAAACATTAACACGGGTCACAAAATGAGCATTATATCAGATATGTCCATAGTGTAGTTGTTAGTGCCTCAAGCATCTTCTTCTCTAGAATAGTTTGGGTTATCCCACCCAGCTGTTGTGTTTGCTGTTTGTTTTATGTCATTCAGCGCTATAGGGACTGATCCTGCACCACCTAAAAGTTGTCTGGAAAAGAAATAAATAATCATGTAATTAAAGAAAAAGATAAAGACAAAACTTGTTAGTTTTCTATCTACAGTTTTGGCCAATTTGTATTCAGGTTAGGATCTACAGGTCTAAAATAAGTATACTCAAATTTAATGAAAGCATAATCAACAGTAATTTGATTAATTAAATTGATAAAATGTGAGACAAAAGTGACGATTTGGTAATTGAAATCATTAAAATAAACACAAGAAAATTTTCTCCTTTTATCTATTTGCTCATGTTGTCAAAACATTAACCCATTCCTACATAATGACGCTTTTTGATGCCCCACAAAATAAACAAGAGGGCCGTTGGCCCTAGGTCGCTCACCTGAGATAGGGTTTTATAACAGATTTCTTACAGGTAATGTAATAAAATAGATGCTATGCCCCTGATAAGTAGATTTTTACAAGAAGTCCCCTTTTTCTGTGACTAGGCTTCATATTGAAAAACAAAGAAAAGTACCTCTTAGCAATATCATAAAATAATACAAATATGAAGTTTTGTCAAATTTGGCTTTGCGGTAAGGAGAAATTGCTTCTGACAGATTTCGTGTAATTTCTCTTTTTCTGTTGCCATGGCAACCAGTTGCTTTTTTTTTTATTGATTTCAATTCTTTTTGCATTTAGTATAGAGGACCTCCTAAGGAATATTCTGCCAAGTTTGGTTGAAATTGGCCTTAATAGTTTAAAGCTACTATTTCCCAGATTTGGACCCAAAAATTGTCAAATACAAACAAAATGTACACTTTTTAAGCTTTATATGACCTAATTAAATGATTACGACAAACTATAGAAGCAACAACTCATTTATTCGCAATTTGACACCAAATTCATGAAGCGATGTCCAAAGTAGGTCAAAACAGTAGGACATGCGACTTTCTTAAATGACGTCACAACATACATGATGACGTCATATTGAAATTCAAGTATGAATCTCGTTTGAATCATGGTCCGCGCTGTATGCGCATGCGCAACAATTTAAAAATAATTCTAACCCCATCTGAGATGGGGTTGAATTTTGGTTTGGATTCTCCCTAAATTCAGCTATCTGTCTTGTAATTTCGGCTCATTCTCTGTCTGAATCGCATATCATTAACCATGCCGAGGTGGTCAACACAAAGGTTTTGCATATTTTTTCAAAAAATTTCATTTTTTGCAATTAGACCATCTGTTACCCTCGCCCTTTAAGAGGAGATATTGTTAAAAGAAAATATTTAGATCTATTCAAATTTCTCCTTTTCTGTTGCCATGGCAACCAGAGTATTTTATGGATTTTAATTATTTTAGCAATTTTTAAAAAGGGATCTCCTAAGGAATATTTATGCCAGGTTTGCTTGAAATTGGCCTGGTAGTTTAGGATGAGATGTCGTTCAAAGATGTTATTGAGATTTAGTCAAATTTCTCCTTTTCCGTTGCCATGGCAACCAGAGTTTTTTAAGGATTTAAAGTCTTTAAGCAATTCTGAAAGGGGTTCACCTAAGGAACATTCCTGCCAAGTTTGATTGGAATTAGCCAACTAGTTTAGGAGGAGATGTCATTTAAAGAAATTATTGACGGATGCCGGACGCCGGATGATGGACGACACACGGACGCCGGACAAAAGGTGATCACAATAGCTCACTTGAGCACCTTGTGCTCAGGTGAGCTAAAAAGCTTTGGAAAGCATTGTATAAATGGAGCAATTGTTTTTGACAAGCTATTCCTTCATCACTAAGAATGTTTTTACCCAAAAAGACAATATAAATTTTCATTCACCTAAAGAAATCACATGCAGTATCATTGAATTTAGATATACACAAGTCTATCACATTGCCATCTGGTAATGGCAGACATACAAAAGTACAAACAAGATGTGTTTATGAAACACCAATGCCTCAGAAATGGAACAAGAGCTTCGCAAAGCGGCGCATATACGCCCGAGAGGGGCTTGTCAGTAAAATTGGCCATTTTTTCGATTCAAGGGCAGTTAATTCAAACATGAAAAGTTATCAAAAGCTTTTGACACCATAGAGATTCATTGTGGACAAGACACCATAGAGATTCATTGTGGCTAGTTTGATTAAATTCTGGTTGAAACTATAGGAGTTGCACACAGGAGAAAATGGACATTTTTGAGAAAATGGGCATTTTTTCTTAAATTCAAGGGCAGATAATTCAAGAGCGAAAACATTTATCTAAATCCTGTAAGCGGTGTGCACAACTAGACACCATGGAGATTCATTGTGGCAAGTTTGATCAAATTCTGATCAAAACTGTAGGAGGAGTTGCGCACACAAGAAAATGGGCATTTTTTTTAATTCAAGGGCAGATAATTCAAGAACGAAAAGAGTTAATTAAATTCCGTAAGCGGGATGCACAACTAGACACCATGGAGATTCATTGTGGCAAGTTTGATCAAATTCCGATCAAAACTGTAGGAGGAGTTGCCCACACAAGAAATTGCTAACGGACGGACGGACGGACAGACGGACAGACAGACGAGCGGGGCCATAACATAATACGACCCTTCGGGCGTATAAAAATGTAAAGTTTTTGTGTAAAGGGTTGATAAGGGTTAACAGATGACCTTGAGGAAGGTCACATTGCATGGAACAGATAGATATTATTGAAAGGAAGTTACATACCTAATTTGGGCTTTGTATGTGTAATTACCTTTGGAGAAAAGGCAAATGTTAAGTTTTCATACAGACAGACAGACAGACAGTTGCACAGACGGACAGACGAACAGACAGACGGACATGAGTAAAACAATATGCCCCCATCTCTCGATATTGGGGCATAAAAATACAACTACAAATACTTTAGAAGATGGATAATATGTTAATACATGTACTTACAATCGTTTGAGATACACAAATATTGCACCAATAATGAGAACAATGAGGACCGCTCCGACAACAACGCCTGCAACTACCGGAACTGTTGATGATGATGGTGATGATGACGATGATGAACTTGATTGTTGTTGTTGCTGACTTGTTTGGCCTGTGTTGCTTGATTCTGAAAATTATGAATGATTTGCACAATTTAGAAGGACTTATCGCTGCTTTTGAACAAAAACCTAGTAAATGCAGCTTACAAAAAGCTGCAATTACTAGGTTTTTGTTTAAAAGTGGCAATATACTAGTAATATCAGGCAGCAGAACAACATGTAGACATATGTGTAATTGTGTAATGCATCACAACATCTTAGTTCTAAAAGAGAGAATTTCTTAATTGATCAAAGATAGTTGCTGTAGATGCCACAATGGATGTAATAATTGTTTGTAGATCTACATTGTTATCATTTACATTTTTTTTTCAATTTCTGAAAGTGTCCTAGGGACATTCAACTTAGGTCTTGTATGGGAAATTATTAATTTGATATTGTATAGATATGTGACCCGTCACGCTAAAAAGGACCATATCCGAATACCCAAAATCCAAATTTTGACAAACTTGTCAGACTCATCACAGGTCAATCAGATGCCGTATGCGAAAGATGAACATATAGTAAGATAGGGAAAACATTCCGGGTTTAGAATATTACATAAAAGTGAAAAGTGTCGGCCCTAGTCTGGCTGCGCGAACTGCGCAGACTGACTAGGGTCGATATTTTTCACACACCCGATAAGGTCCCTTTTAGCGCGACGGGTCACATATATTTGAATAATGAATAACAGCAACACTCACTTGTGCAAGACAGTGTAGCCCCAGTCCAGCTAGGTATCCCCATACCATTACCATCACACGTAATCTGACCATTACTGGCGTTATTACGTAGTGAGTATCCTCTGTTACAGCCCAGTGTACAAGTGGCTCCGAAATATGTGGGACAAACACCTGATGCTATGTAACCATTCTGAGGTGCTGCTCTTGTACTACATCTTAGCACTGTAATAGAAAGAAGGCACAATTCAATTATCACATTTAATCCTTTCCCAAACGACAAAACTTTAGGTAGGCTCAATTCAAAATCTGCTGCAGATGATAAAATTGATGTTAAAAAGGAAGGTATGTGTGTACAATATAGCACAGAAAACATTGAGACAAAAGGAGAAACTGCTGTTCATCAGCAGTTTCTTCTTTTGCCTCAATGTTTTCCCAAACCTACTTTCTTAGGGATGTCAAAACATGGTCTTGTTTGGGAAAGGGTTGAAATGAAAACTTTATACATTTATCTGAATTATTGTCAATTTCATTTCTGAAAGATATGTTTGTGAAATGCCCTAAAGTTTTTCTTTTTCAACAGCATGAACTCCACACTTGACCTTGACAGATCCCTAAGGATAGCATTGCTGAACTGCAACTACATGCTAAATAAGAATCTCACATCAAAAGCATTTTATAAATGAATGTTAGAAATAAGATTTCAAACTTGTAGATAGATGATTCAAAATAGTCGCAAAGTGGACAAATACCTCCCCCCCACCCCCACCCCCTCCGAGCCTTGTCTCTTAAAAAGTGCTATAAATCAAATGTTTTTCAGTTGAAGCATGAAACGGATTTTAAACAAAGTCCAATTGTGACCTTGACCTTTGACCTGCATGACCCCAAAACAATAGGGCACCTACTTGGGTCAAGGGCCACAACTGTGTAAAGTTTAATGATTCTGAGTCAAATGGTTTATTAGTTAGAGCACGGAAATGAAAAAGTCTAGAGATGGACAGACAGATAGACATGGTGAAACCAATACACCCCCTCCACTTCGTAGGTGGGGTATAATAAGTAAGAGGTACTGCTATTTATCATGAAGATGTTTATCAATAGTAAATCATAATTGTGTACCTTTCACAGTGACAGTGAAACTACATGATGATGGTAGCCCAGCTTGATCTGTAGCCATTATATTAACCCCGTAATTCCCTTCTTGTAGTTTTGTACCACTCTGCATACTCATAAATAGTGTAGGCATGAGCCCTGAGTTGTCCGTAACCTGGATTTGTGGCCATGTAGCTATAGCTGTCTGTTGACCTTTAGCAGCCGTGACCTCTACATCGCTCGGACATTGTAATGATGGCGGTGTTACATCTGAAATTTTTGTATAGTTTGTTATAGAAGTTTCAAATAAATGATAAAGATCATGGAAAGATGACAAATGAGACCAACATGGATTCTGATCAGCCTGCATAGACATGCAGTCTTATCATGAACCATGGTGCTCAATAATTAATGACAAAGTAGCAGAACTTTATCTGGCCATTTGACTTTAGCAGTTTGTTGACCTTTAGTGGCTGTGACCTCTACACTAATGGGACATAGTAAAGATAGGGGTGTCACATCTGCAATATACAATGAAATATACTATCAAGTCACTGACTGTCCTTTAAACAAGGTATGATAACCTTAGCTGTATGTAGACAAGTTCTGAATTTCAAAAGAAATTGGTTTTATTGTTAAACCGAAGTTACCGTGCGCTGTGAATATTTATAAACAAACATAATCGTTTGCAATATTGATAATAATGAGCGCAGGGTAACTTCTGTTCAACAATACTAGATCAAAACATTTTCTGTCAAATGACAGGAACGTTTTATGTATATATGAATTTTCCAAACTTTTGCTGTGCAAGTCAGGACGCTCATTATTTTCTATATGGAATGGAATTATAGGCACTTGTGGTGACAATTTATGGACCTCAACTGCTCAAAACGTTTTCTTTAAATGATCTATACAACTATTAAACATAGGTAAGTTTTCAGACCTATGTCTCACCTTTACACATGACTAGTGCTCCATTGTTGCTCCACTGTCCACTATTTAGACATGTTATTCTTGCATTACCAAAGTACTGGTACCCAGTATTACAAGATACAGTACAGATTGTCCCCGGCATAGATTGTGTACTGGTACATGTGGCTGGACCAATGGTGCCTGATGTTATTGAGGCTAAGGGTGGACATGGACTCACTGTAATGCAGAAATAAGTTTATCATTTACTTAACCCTTTCGTTTGCAAGTGCGCTTTAAAGCGCGGTCCAGGAACGCTTATACTGTTTAGGGGGGAATGGGCTTTTAAAAGCAATTTTTACACTATTAAAGTTATTATGACACCGGAAATATTGCGCAATATTGTTATGTTCTCATAAAATGTGAAGAAAAACGCAGTTTTGGGGTTTGTTTGAGCTGTAACGATGGTCAGGAGGGGTCAGTATTCTGCAGAAGAGGTCCGGCGAATCACCATGTCAGTGCCGGACGAGGATGATAGCGATTACCCTAATTTTTTGGGGGTAAAAAGGTGATTTGAACATTAGAAATGTCTCGGAGACTTCGAATAGTGACTCCGATAGTGATTCTGATAACCCTTAACCGAATCCAGTCCCAAATCGTAGGGGTGGGGGTGGTCGGGGGTCGTGGCAGGGGGCCTGACAGGGGTCATGGGGCTAGAGGTCGAAATTTTGATGAGATGCAAATTTTCTATCAGTTACTCATCATATTGTTAAAGGAAATTGAATAACCTTTCCGATGATATACATAATAAAAAAAGTTTAGCAACAAAATGTAAATATCTGTAGTAACCAAATTAGTTTTGTTGTAACATAAAATCAAATGTTTACACAATAGATTATAGCTAGAGAACACAAACAAATGAATTTTATACCGCCATCGCGAGCGTCTCGCATTCCAGGTGCGCGTTTCCGGTTTTCATGTCTGCCATGGTATTCATGTGTATGGAGAATAATTCTAGAAAACATTTAGGTGTGAACATAATTGTCTTTGCCCAGCATAAAAAAGGCCACAAAAAAGAATTTTCTGCAACGCTGTGGGACTACGCCATGGACTTACGTTAGAAGGACGTTATATCGCTAATGTGTTCCTACGTGGCAGAACCGGCGATAAAGATGTCTTTTTGAATTTTGCGCATCTCAAAGCATAAGTAACAATTTGAGGATGCTATGTGAGCCAATTTGTGTGGTTTGAGATAGTCCCGGTCAAGGACGTCGTAGAAAAAGGCCACGAGAAGATGACCGTCATAATTTCGTAACGTCACCGCAAAGATGTTCCATATCAACACCAAAACTTCCGAGTGGCTTCCACAAGAATTGCCACATAGAGTATCTACACTTACCATCTGTGATCGTCTCCACAGATGAACGGTTACTAGACGTTGACCATACGTTGTAATTTGCCTGACGCTACACCATGAACGCACCAGACTTGACTGGTATAGAGCCCTGAATGCTTTAAGCCAAATTAAGCGCATACAACATTGATGTACTCCCATTATCATCCCTTTCTTTATGATTTTTCACCCATAGAGCACATACGGTGCATTACGGAAGACGTGTGCGTGATCGTACTGACGCCAATGAAGTTCAATCTCTTGATAAAGTAATGAATGTTGATACTGTGTACAAACAATTTAAGTGGATTAGAAAACGTTTCACTGCTGTTCTTGCTCGAAAATGGCCGCACAGTCGATACCGAATTCTACTGTAACTTTTTATTTTGACCCCTCACCTACGTCAAGACAATGTTTCTAACACAAAATTTAACGTTAACCACAATGCGACCTTTGAATGTTGTGCGTAAATGCATATGCTAAAATATATATAACGGTTGTGAAATAAATATCACAGAAAATACATGTTTTCAATTAACAAAGTCAGTGTTGCTAAACTTTTTTTACATGGTATATATAGGTTTATGGGTATTCTGCTAGTAAAATCTATTTATTATGCAGGTGTATACACGAAGTGCTTGGAAATAGGGAAAAAGTCATCTCTGGGAAATAATTCTGCAAACGAAAGGGTTAACAGGCAAAAGAGTGGATGTAACCATCTAATCCAATCTAAGTCACATATAAAACATGGAAAGGGAAATCATTCCATCCATATACATATTGATAATGTTGATAAACAATTATACACCTTTTACTTGTAGTTGTATTGCAAAAAAATATTAAATAGCCGTTTACATTTCTTCACAAAACATGAGTGAAAGGTACTTAGGTATTGAAGTACAAAATCTAACAAACCTTTTCCACAGCTGATTCCGTCTGGTAGAAGACTTAATCCAGTTGGACACATACATTTTCTCTTGCCATTGATAGGTAAACATATATGACTGCAGCCTCCTTTACCATTCGTGCATACATTGGTGCCTAAATCAAAATACAACAAGATGTATTTGTGAAACATTAATGCCCCTGAAAATGCTAATGTTTAGTTTTCACATTAATTTTTGGAATGCCAGACAGACAGAAGGACAACAGTAAAACAATACGCCCCCGATCTTTCGATATGGGGGCTTAATTAAATTGTACAATGCATATCCAAAATATCTTATCAATGTAAATGTTGTTAAACAATGTTCATGTTACAAAATTTTTGGAGATGGACTAGGTCATGAATTTGATTTTCCTTTCCATGAATTCTTTTCAAATGCATAAACAATTTAACTATAAAAGTAAACACATACATTCAGGTGTTCTGTATCAATTCAATATTTGGCTAAAACAGCTCTTTTGACATATTTGAGCTGAAATTGTTTGATTTTATTATTTTAACAATTAATAGCATCACAATCTTTACTAGCATTATCATATTTGAGTCTTACCTGAGGGAGCGAAGCTGTAGTGTACATGCAGATCATTCAATCTACCAAAGTCGGGTGGACCAAATGCTGTGTTGTTCTGACCTGTTGTTAGTAGTTGCATCACAGTGCTGTAAAATAAAGTACATAGGCTTTCTGTACATTCCTCAAAGATTTCTTAATACTGCAAGAAATTTTGAAAAGCAAAGTGTCCTTTTTTATGATATCTATGTCCATAGATAATTTTTTCTTGTAAAATGATAAATTGTGACTGCTAATCTAAACATTATTAACATTTTCAATATCATGCAATGTGTAGCTGAAAATCATTGATACACTGGGATTTGTTCTTTTGATTTGTTTCTGACATAGGTATTTGTGGTAATAAAAATCATAACTTACTATAAATAGTGGTATAATTCTAAATCTAATTGATTGTTTGAAAGATGACTGTATTACTGTTGAATTGATAAACTTTAAGTAGGTTATATCAACCCCTTCCCAAATGGCAAAATTTTAGGGTGGTCTAGCTCAAAAGCTGCTGTAGACAACAGAATTTTCATAAATAAAGATACAATTTGTATACAATTTATCCCAGAAAATATTGAGGCAAAAGGAGAAAATGCTGATCATCAGCATTTTCTTCTTTTGCCTCAATATTTTCCCAAGCCTTTTCAATTAGGAACGTCAAAACCCGGTCTCGGTTGGCAAATGATTAAATAACTGCTGCCTGTCAAAGTTCAAGATCTACTCACTGAGTTCTCCAGTTGGTATAGAAGAGATAGTTTTCATACAGGGCAAGACCAAAGAAGTGTCCTGCTGGGTCATTAAAGAGTACCCGTCTATTTGACCCATCCAGGAACGAGACTTCAATGTTGTCAGTGCCTCCATCAGCCCAGAATATCTGACCACCTGAAATAAATATAGAAATATTTATAATATATGTAATTCTTTCATAGCCTTATGGGTGTCCTTCTTGGAAGTGGCAGGTTGAAATTCCAAGTCTGACAAAAGATGGCTTACAACATTAGAACTGAAGCCACCATTAGTAACCTCCCAGTTACATTCGAATATTCTCGGATCTTATCGTTACTCAAGATCGGCTCAAACGTATTACAGTTGCTGGCATGGGCTGATCCTGCCCATATCACTCCGCAAGCATAACAACGGAAGCAAACCGAACAACTATTTAAATCTACGACAAACAAAATGTGTTTGTGAAACACAAATGCCCTCGAAATGGCCATTTTTGTAAAATGTTAAGTTTTCATAGAGTGAAGGGTTGATAAGGGTAAACGTATGACCTTGAGGAAGGTCAAATTGCATGAAACAGATAGATATCATTGAAAGGAAGTTGCATACCAAATTTGAGCTTTGTATGTCAAATACTTTTGGAGAAAAGGCCAATGTTAAGTTTTTATGTTAAGTTTTTGGACAGACAGATGGACGGACAGACAGACAGACAGACGGACACGAGTAAAACAATATGCCCCAATCTCTCGATGCGGGGGCATAAAAATATTTGAAACAGTCAGCGTTCAAAAGTCGATTGCATCCTCATAAATGTGATAAAATTTTATCAGATAAAAAATTGATTAGATTTACAGATTATGGACAGTATAATTCACTTGAATTTTAACATTAGCAAAAGGATTGATTTGTTTTGATGACGTCATTTACGTGCATCTACTTTCACGTTCAATATGGCGGTCACTGTATTACGCTCGAGATCATGTTGCAAACACGTTCCAAACTGCAAAAGTTAGCAAACAGTCTCGAGGGTCGCGATTGCTCCCAGTTAGTTATTCATGGTTTTCAAACACCCATCATTGCCAGACACCAGACAGTGAAAATTCGGAAGGTTGATCTACTGTGCTATCAAAGACAAGAAGTATCTCACAAGCCAAAACTGAATGGCTCTTTAATAGAGGCAACACTATAATTACCGATTTCTTCACTTTTACCACTTTAAACAAATCAGAGCAATTGTTCAGATTAAACATTTCCTGGTGCTAGAACTTAACCTTTGACTTTCTACTGAGACATTAATCTGTGAACTACTATCATAAATGGGCAAATCAAAAGTATAACTTTTGGACAATGAAACCATTTCTTATTTGGAGAAAGGAAGATACCTGTAGTATCAAGAGCCACAGCATTAGGCCATGTTAGGCCTGTTGTGATAATATCTCTTGCACCTGAACCATCATAAGCAGCTGTGGAGATTTTCGGATTCGCTCCCCAATCTGTCCAATATATTTGTCTGTAACATAAACCAATGAACAAATAAAATATTCAAATGATAAAATGAACTTGCCTGTTGTATCAAGAGCTACTGCATTTGGCCACTTCAGCCCTGTAGTTATGATATCTCTTGCACCTGAACCATCATAAGCAGCAGTGGAGATTTTTGGATTCGCTCCCCAATCTGTCCAATATATTTGTCTGCAAAATAAAACATTGATCAAATAATCAAATGAACTTGCCTGTTGTATCGAGAGCTACTGCATTTGGCCACTTCAATCCTGTTGTTATTATATCCCTGGCACCTGAACCATCATAAGCAGCTGTGGAGATTTTGGGATTAGCGCCCCAGTCTGTCCAATAAATTTGTCTACAAACATAATAGAATACATTAAACAATGAATAACCTTTGCCCTCAATATTTTCAACCATTGCTTCAAAATTTTCAGTTTTATATCCCATTTTTGTTGTCAGCAAGTCCTTTGATTTTGGACCAGCCAATTTTTCTTTTGGAAAATGGTTAACTTTGACAGATAATTCAGTTTCAATATTTTTCATTCCAACCAATGACTCAACCAATGTACAACAAATATTGATATCATGATGTGATAATAATTGACCAAACGCCGACTGTCAATCAAAAACATCGATTAGCCAATGGACGATCAGATCATCAGAAAATGTCATGCCCCAATTGTTCTTCGTTGCACGTGTTATTGTATCGATTTATCGACTGACAATCAAAACAATCGACATGGGCAATAGCAAAGAATTTTGTGCTAACAATAGACTAGGTTTACCTTTATGTTTTGATAAACCGTCGGTGTTGTTGTAAAATCTCGTAACTACGGCTTGAATCAAGCCGTAGTTACGAGATTTTATAACAACACCTACGATATACTATTTTGTTTGTTCGAATTTAAGTCACGATTAACTGGATAAAATCGTTCCATATTAACGATCACATCCCCATTGTTTGTCTTAAATTCTATGTTGGGCAGAGCGATCTGTCGATTGGCGTTTGGTCAATTATTATGATCCTGTTTTGCTAATCTTTTTAATATGACTTTACATGTACCAAGCTACAAACATAGTCTATGATAAGATCATCTTACTTTGTAATCAAATTTCGTTGAGATTTTATTTGTATTAAATGTTGAATTTACAAAATGTTTACCCCTGTAATACATCTAGAGATATAGCCCTGGGTTCATCTAATCCAGAGTTAACAATCACTAGCTGATCTGAACCGTCTATAGTAAGTACAGCTATCACATCATATCCTGTATCAGTGTAGAATATCAGGCGGGAAATCGGGTCAACTGCTATACCATCTGCTATAGAACCTGAATAATAAAATTACAAAATGGTATGAGTAAATATTGACAACTGACCTTCATCAACAGAATGAAATTGTCCTAGATTATTCCAGCCTAGAGTCATCAATCATGAGGACAGCGATGACATCATATCCTGTGTCAGTGTAGAATATCAGACAATAGATCGGGTCAACTATAGAACCTATTAATCAAGCTAACAATTTAAGTTAAGAAAAAAGATAGAAAACATCAAAGGAAAAAAATCCTGATTTTCCTACACCTTCTAAAACTGTCAAAGCTAAATGCCTTGTGTATTGCATTATTTTCATTCATTAATAGAATATTACAAAATAAACATGCAGGTGATTGCATTGGCCTTTGTATTAAAAATTCCACATTTCCATAATATGCTTTATTACTTTTACATGTACATATTTCATGTTTTTAAATTTCAACAAAATCATCCATAAATACTTTTGATTAAATAACTCTCTTGTATGGGTCCCAATAAATGACCTGACAGATCATCTCTGCCAGGTCAATTATCAGAACTTATACAATGGTATTGCTCCAAATAAGATCACTTACCATTTCCCAAAAGTCGTATAGTTTTCTCACTGTTCCCATTTATGGATGCCCGTCTGATCTCCTTAAGACCCACATCTGTCCAGTAGATATTACCGTCAATCGGATCATAGTCTATAGCGATGGGATTGTTCGCTCGACTGACGGGTATGGGCACATAACTCTGTGTGTTGATGTCCATACGGAATAATGATTGGTTCTTGGTGTCAGTAAATATAAGGAAATTGTCTGGCAGATTTGCTGAAAGAATAAACAAAGATCTTTTGGTAGGATTGTTAACCCACTTCCACACAGTAACTCTTTTTGACTCCCCAAGAGATAAAGGCTTTGGAAAACATCGTGGAAAATGAAGAAATTGCTTGTGACAAGCAATTTCTTCATTTCCCACAATGTTTTCTATGTAAAAAGACCGGAAAATGTGAAATTTCATTCACTTGAAATTGTCATCTGCAAGATCTTTCAATTTAGATCACGCTAAAATTTTATCGTTTGGTAATGGGCTAAGAAATGAAATTGAAGAATTACATGTACATCATATTCTTTGCAAAGATTGCATTTTGATTGAACAAGGTATCAAAATTTCTTATTCAGATAGGCAGAAAAATCTGTTTGTGGCATCTGCACAATGTCCACAGTTTGATATTCCCCATCTAACATTATTAGCACTTGCAGCAAATTAAAGCACTTCAAAGCAGTCATTCCTTTAAAACCCTATTCAGAAAAAAATGACTGCAATATTGTAAACAAATCTTCTATCTTTATCATCATTAATTTTCATTGTCTGAAGCAGCTTTGAATTCAATATTCATTTATCACTTTTTTTATTTCAGGAGAGGGCTAATGATAAATACATACATATAAAGCAACTGACAGATGCATCTTCATTATGTCCACAGTTTGTTATACCAATGGGGAGAATCACGTGATTGACAATGGTATTTAACACGAAAAAAATGGCGACGAAATGACCGCTTCGGAGTGAAAATTCAAACTTTAGAAAGGTATGTATTACATCTACATAGTCTTTCAGACAAGCCACCTATCCTAAAGTACCCGCTATTGTCTAAGGTTTCCACAGATACCCAACTTTCCCCTATCCGTTTGCTGTATTTAGAGAACACTCAAAGAATATTTCGGAAATTGCGAAAATTTTGGATGTGTGTTAAGCACGTCGCATCATATTTACAGCTTTATTTCCTAACCAAAGATCTATCTTTTCACACCGTATATTTCTAGACCCTTTTTTATCAAAGACATTTCATTGTAGCCCATTTACATGGTCCGTGTTGTCTATGTTAAGCTTATTTACGAAAAAGATGTTAAACATACTTACAATGCTCTAGTGTTTGGCACGTCTAGTTCTTGTGAGTGTGATGTTAAACACGCACATAGTTACTCGTGTACTAGGAAAGCCACGGATATTGGACAAATTGGTTGTTTATACATGACCCAATCTGATTGATATCTGGTGTTAACTTACAGTTACATATGAAAAACATCACAAGAGGTAATCTTTTACGAACTTAGAAAAAAACGAAATCGGCTATGATTGCTCTAACCAATCAAATCATTTGTTATATATAATTTCCATGACAAATTCGTGCGATTTCCATGACAAATTCACGCAGACACAATGATTCTGAACTGAAATGTGATGTCCTCGTTAACCCTTTTGGAAACCGAGATATAGACTCTTTGGTGAAAGGTTTATACAAAAATTATGAGTGGTCCGAAGAGTCAGGGTGATACTGTCATGAAGGTTTGTGGGTGTGATCAGTACTCTGCCAGATCTGCAGATATAATTTTGCCGTTTCAAATCCAAAGATTCTCCGATCATTTAATCCGTATGATATCACCGGAGAAAGAAAACCAGGTAGAGATGGGGGCATTATGTCAGGTTTGGCGGGGAATCTTCAAGAGAAATCAGCGTGTCTGACGTTCGACGGAAAAAATAAAATAAACCGGGGTTAACAGGAGAATTTGGAAATGTGGATCTATAAGATTTTACAATAACAGCAACGAATTAACTTTATTTGTAAGTAATTACGTCACGGTTAACTGGATAGAATTGAATCATTTTCTATCATCTCATGGTATTCCATGTGCAATTGACACATTCTTATATCGACAGTGTAAAGTGCATCAAACCTTGCTGAAACTGTATTTTGTCACTATCAGATGTGCATTTGCCCAATAATATGCCAGACTTTAACTGGACATTGTTCAGATGTTCAAAAAAATTCAATCCACAAAATATACATCCGTAAGCCAGATGATGAAAACCTTCTACAATGCAAAATCTTAAATGCTTGTGACTTGGCAAAAAAAGAGAAATGTCGTTCAATACTACTAAATGCAAAACCCTATATTTTGGAAATGAAAGCAAAAACCAATACTTCATAAAAAGCACAGACGGTTCCATAAATGAGATTCAAAATGTTGACAAAGAAAAAGATCTGGGTATCATTTTTGACTCCAAACTTACTTTTCAGAGTCATGTTAATACCAAAGTAAACGTTGCAAGTAGAAATGTGGGAATTATAATGAAACATTTCACTAATATGGATAAGAAGATGTTTTTTGCAATTATACAAGTCAATGATGGTACGTCCACATTTAGAGTATGGCTCAGTAATTTGGAGTCCTAGATACAAAAAGGATGCAATCGTAATAGAAAATGTCCAAAGACGGACTACGAGAATGGTCAAAGAACTGAAAAACAAATCATATACTGAAAGGAAAGAGCAGACCTTATCCAGATGTATCGGCTTATTAACAAAATAGATAAGACAAACAAAAACACCAAGAAAAGAAAGTTTCACTATGGGAATCAATTTAAAACTATTCGAAACAAGGCCTAGAACAGACTGTAGGAAAACTGCTTTCACTTTTAGGGCTACAAAAAATTGGAATGGTCTTCCAAAAGGTGGTACAGGCACCCTCCATCAATGCATTTAAAGCTAGGCTTAATAGAATAATGAAACCAATCAATAAATTTGAAGCCAAATGCTATAAAAGCAACTAAGTAAAATGACTACAAAACAAAGCAGTACAATATGAAACATAAGAAGCATTTTACTATAACTATGAAACATAAGAAGCATTTTACTATAACCAATACTATATAATCATAATCCTGGCAACTTAATAAAAATAAAGGGGAGGGCAGGAAAGCGATGGACTGCCATATTTCCTGATTCAAACCATTCAAATGTAAAAATTAAAGCCATAGCAGATTTATAAGAATAGTAATAATAATAACAAGATCTATTTATACAGAATAGATCGATTTATTACAAGCTAAAATAATTATCGTTTTCCTTTACTTGATGATTCGCCCATTTAAAGTTTCGCGAGTCAATTTGGTTTCCAGCCTAACCGGAAACGGTGTTCCGTAATTTTCACTTACAGCATAAATATAGCAGACAACCCGCGAAAAATTTTTCATCTGCACAATTTTTCTAAATTTCTTTATTTAAAATACTGCATAACTTCTCAATACGAAGAGATATAAATAGCCAGTTTGTTCGTTTTTACGTTGCAACTGAGTATATTCGATGTCGCACGTTCGGTAAAGTACAGAACTGGGAATTTGACGATCTTGACGAAGAGGAAATGGATGATGAAAGAATGTCCGATCAGCGAACGGAGATGTTGCTTTCTGTTGCAAACAACAAACAATTTCAGCGTTTAAATACACAATTGAAAGGAATAACAATGTGTATAAATCGGCCGGGTCTGGTAAACTCGGTCGATACGTTTAATCGGATTCGGCCCATGGAAAGTTCGACCTCGGGAAAGAAAAAAAAATCTCTGCTTTTGATTTTCCATATGAAAGGCAAAGATGCAATCCAGAAGTATTATTTAACAATACGCTTCAACAACTTGACTGATTTCTGGCTGATAGTTCATGCAAAACACAATTATAGTAGACAAATCTATGATTAATTTCATTTATCAATCAGGCATATTCTGTAACTGCTTTGGCTGTTAGTACAAAAGTTGAATACTAGAATATATTCAAGGAATACTGGGCCGTACAGAAATAAAATTTAAAGCCTGGCAATGCAGATTACAATTTTCAGGGTTGAGAAAGGATGGAATGTATTGTTGTTAGGACCTACATGATTTATAATTAATTTATTGTGCCTTAGATGATGTCTATTATTGGCATTCCTTGTTTTAAGCAGTTCAGAATGAAAATACTCGTTCATTTGTCTGTGTGGAAATTCAGTGGTGGATCATGAGGGGGTTTCAAACAAACACACCTTTGGCTGATTATTTCATTTTCAGGCAAAATTCATAGTCAAGTTGTGTAATTCTGGGAAAACAGACCCTGCTATTTGTGTGTCCTGGATCCACTACAAAAATTTGAAGCATGCATCAGAGATGTAGCACAATTTCTTTCCATGAAGCGATCATAATATTTGTAAAATCAATAAAATTTTGAACAGTTTTTAGCTTAATTGCATAATTTGAATGTCTAAATCAATATAACCAGTTTTTAGTCAAACAAGGTGTCAGTCAGGGATACATGCCATCACTGAGTATATTACATATTAATGATACTCAGTTTCTGGAGCATTCACCCTTGAACAATATACCTACAGTTTATTATAACAACATAGTGTTTTCCTAAAAAGAATTTTGGTATATGTTATAGGTCTGGCAAAAGTTTGATCTTGTACAATTCTCGAAAAGTTTAGAAAACTCATGGAAAAGGTTGAAAACAATATGTGTATGACCGGAATCCCTTTCCAACAAGATTGATGTTGATCTATTTTGGGTCATTTGTAGTTTACTAATTGGTCAATAATAAACAAATTGATATGTGAACATTTTCTTCAGAATCATCTATTTAGATATTTTGAAAGCAGCTTTGGAATACCATTTTGTGGGAACCCTAAAGATAGAACAATATTAGAAAGACTATTGATAAACGTAGAATCGTAGTTGCACTGAACGTCAGTGAAATATGTTTACAGTTATTAGCTTTGTTTTTATATCCGGGATTTACAGGAAAGAATATAGAGCATGACCAGATCAGATGGATGGTTACACCGTTGTAAGAGTACAGTGCTGTTCGTGAACAACATGGGAAAGGTGTAAATTGGTTTTTGAAGGCAGAGTTTGTTTTGGTTATTTCAGGTGCAGGAGACCTTTATTACCAAAAAATTCTGATACTATACCGGGCGGTACTTTGGCAATAAAGTAGTTTTCCGTTAGATCAAGGAAACTTTAGCAACAGGGAATGGTGACGTTGACATATTATGTGCTTTATATTTACGGTTTTCTTTACGTCATTTTAATTGCTGCATTTATTATTCCATTTGACAAGAGAATGGTGTGTAGCTATTTGTAGCCATTCTTTTTATTCTTTAGTTCCTAATCAGTACTTCTATCTGTTACAGCTTCTATGTTGCAAGTTGACAAGTACAGTTAATATAAACTACAAATTATTTAACCATCTACAGGATCAATAGTGTCGGTGTTGTCAAGGTTTGCCCTGCTGCCTTCAAAGAGTTAACAGGCGTTTAATTACCTGCTAGGTTGACACACTTACTTTCAATTGTGAGTGCATATAATAAATTGTATTTTTACCATCAATAACTAGGTGGTATGTGTCTTATGCTGTTAGTTGGATACAGTTTACCTTTTTAGGACTGGTTGCTGTTTGCTGATTTCCAACTAATTAGGACTCTATTTGCATTTAGGTATTATACCATGGAAGGTATCTGGTGCAATTGCAGCTCGGACATAATTTATGCTTGATGAGTTTCACCTACTGTTAATATGATCAGCTTGTGAGTTTTTTGATAATGTGTCAATAGTTGTAAGGGGAGTTCTTTGACAGGTTAAAAAACTATGTGCTTAGTGACCCACTAATAACGTAATAAAATTAATGAATTTCAGATCCGGTAAAGTATTTTATTTTAGTTATGGATGGGGGTAATGTGTTAATACACTGTCCTACTCGGTGGCTGTCTGGAGAATGACATGGAATCTAGAATGGAGTATTGATACATTGTATATGGAAATAGCAATTGTTAACTAGTTGGCTGGATAAAATATCAAATAATGAGTAGCATGTTGAGGCTGCTGGAATGACCCTCCATGATTAACTTGGTGTGTGAGTCTCTATGGTTGAGGCTGGTGAATTGTGTCAAAGCCACGTTGTGTGGTACAGCATGCGCATTTGAACTCTGCTTTTGCAGGTTCGAGCCCTACCTGAGGCGTATTATAAATTTAAGCTATATTTGTTACAGATTGCTTTAAATTGAAGTTGCTGGAATTTTGTGTGGGGCGAACAGAGTTCGTGTGGCGGAAAATTCCAGAGATAAATTTGATGTGGCGGAGGATTCCAGAGGAATATAGTATTTGTGTCTGTTCAATATCAAAAGTGTATGGTAAAGTTTAGCATCAGTTGCAAAAATAGGAACTGGCCAGTTGACCGATCCACTTTGCGCACCTATACATGTATATGATATTTGCTTTGACTGATCCAATTTGCATACATATACATGTATATGGTAATTGGTTGGTTCAGTGATTGGTTGTCTAACGCTGTACCAGGTTGGTTGTTTTGGTTCAGTGATTGGTTGTCTAACGCTGTACCAAGGTGGTTGTTCAGTGATTGGTTGTCTAACGCTGAACACCAGGTTTGGTTTGAGCTACCCGGCCAGTGATTGGTGGTCTAACGCTTGGCCATCTCCATGAGAGGTGTCTTCCATGGAGCGGTAGACTTGGACTTTAAATATTACTGTGGAGTCGTGGCCTAGTTCCTTACTAGTATACTATTCTCCTGGAATCTTTCTGTTACCACATCCTCTGGGATTTTCTGCTAATACACGGTCCATTTCTGCCACACATTTAAAACTATTAATCATTATTTGATTGTTGTGTCTAACAATAGTTTAGCTATACTTTGTTAGTTCTCTTTAATATTAAACATTGTTTGAATGATATACATGTGTTTCTAATATTATTTTAGCCATAATGTAATAACAAGATCTATTTATACAGAATAGATCGATTTATTACAAGCTAAAATAATTATCGTTTTCCTTTACTTGATGATTCGCCCATTTAAAGTTTCGCGAGTCAATTTGGTTTCCAGCCTAACCGGAAACGGTGTTCCGTAATTTTCACTTACAGCATAAATATAGCAGACAACCCGCGAAAAATTTTTCATCTGCACAATTTTTCTAAATTTCCCGCCCTCCCACCCTTATTATTATTTCATATTGTTAATTTATTTCGAGGTTAACATAATCTGACTAATCTGTTCCAGTTTTTTTTTAAGCTTCTTTTCCTTTATTGCAGTTATACAGAGGGACCTAGGAGTTATCAAACAAACCGGAGTCACAATCGATCCAGCTGAACCTGCTTTTAACTATTAAAATGGACTGACTTGAACTACACAAATTGTTTCTTGCGGATCGTTCAATTACTATATCTACAGCTTGAGATGGCTGTCTTCGCGTGCCATGGATAAAATAATATAGATAGTCTTCATTGCAGTGCACTGAAGTCTTGGTTTATGCTGGTATATGTGCCTGTAAGGGCATGTGTATTGTCATGCTACCGGACAGTCATGCACAGAGCTGTTCAATTCGCTTTCCTTATCACTTATACAATTCTATATACTAATAAGGTTTCCAGTGCTGTAACACCTAATATAGGTCTTATATTGGTACAGTAATGATGTGGTTTCATTTGTTTAGAAGTACAAAGAAGGCTTAGATCCAGTATTTGTGGTTTGCTACGCCAATAAAGTCTGATATTATTTTCAAATTTAAGTGTCACATAATGTGATTGATGCGCATCTTGAATGGAGGGCTAGTAGGTGACTGGTCTATGATTGTTGTTTATACAAGCTAAGAATTAAGTTGTTTCTGGAAAAGTATGGGATGCTACAAATCTTCTTGACCATGTGAGCGGAAAATTCCAGAGATAAATTTGATGTGGCGGAGGATTCCGGAGGAATATAGTATTTGTGTCTGTTCAATATCAAAAGTGTATGGTAAAGTTTAGCATCAGTTGCAAAAATAGGAACTGGCCAGTTGACCGATCCACTTTGCGCACCTATACATGTATATGATATTTGCTTTGACTGATCCAATTTGCATACATATACATGTATATGGTATTTGGTTGGTTCAGTGATTGGTTGTCTAACGCTGTACCAGGTTGGTTGTTTTGGTTCAGTGATTGGTTGTCTAACGCTGTACCAAGGTGGTTGTTCAGTGATTGGTTGTCTAACGCTGAACACCAGGTTTGGTTTGAGCTACCCGGCCAGTGATTGGTGGTCTAACGCTTGGCCATCTCCATGAGAGGTGTCTTCCATGGAGCGGTAGACTTGGACTTTAAATATTACTGTGGAGTCGTGGCCTAGTTCCTTACTAGTATACTATTCTCCTGGAATCTTTCTGTTACCACATCCTCTGGGATTTTCTGCTAATACATGGTCCATTTCAAAAGTAATTCTGTATTTTCATACATGCAAGAATGAATAAGAGAAAAGTTACAGTTGTTATTATTACTATAGGCAGGGCCAAAATACGAATGAATAATTGATTATAATAAAACGTCACTATATTCAATTCAATCAATAATTTCCTAAGTAATATTCATACTCAAAGGACAAAAAACAGGGCATATAAAGTAAATGATTATCATTTTTGGTAAACATCAAAGGTTTTGAAAGTTTATTTTTTTATTGTACGTAATGCAAGTTTTTATCTTTTAAAATCAAAACCATCTTTTACCAAATTAAAGTTAAGAAATATAAATTGTTAGTATAATTGAGTCAATATTATGCTTAAAGAATCGAAGAAAATGCTTACAAAAATAACAAAAATAAATGTACAAGTTAGCTTTCAATTAGTAAACGTAACGATGAGTGTTGTGCGAAAAGTGTAAGCAAAGTGAAGTGAACATATATGTTGATAAGATATTGTGTGATAAACTTGTGAGGAACTATTGACCGAAAATGAAACCGGAAGTCCCCAAAAATCAGCGGGGAAAATGTATAAAAAATGGCATAAGAAGCATAGAAACGCTAAATGTGATCAGACAATCACATCTGGCTTCTATAACTGTATTAACTGTATTAAAAGCACAAATAAGTCAGCACATTCTACACAACTGTGTACACTTGCGTGTTTAACACCACACTCACAAGAACTCGGCGTGCCAAACACTACAGCATTGTACGTGTGTTTAACATCTTTTTTGTAAAAACGCTTAACAAAGTCAACAAGGACCTTGTAAATGGGCTAGAATGAAATGTCTTCGATAAAAAGAGGTCTAGAAATATACCGTGTGAAAAGAGAGCTCTTTGTGTAAGAAATAAAGCTGTAAATATGATGCGACGTGCTTAACACACATCCAAAATTTTAGCAATTTCCGAAACATTCTTTGAGTGTTCTCTAAATACAGCAAACGGATAAGGGAAAATTTGGTATCTGTGGAAACCTTAGACAATAGCGGGTACTTTAGGATAGGTGGCTTGTCTGAAAGACTATGTAGATTTAATACATACCTTTCTAAAGTTTGAAATTTCACGCCGAAGCGGTCATTTCGTCGCCATTTTTTCGTGTTTAATACCATTGTCAATCACGTGATTCTCCCCATTGTATACTCCACCCAGCGTTAGCACACGCAGCAATACTTGTCTCGCCTCCTTGACAAGAGATGTCGTCTATCCGAATCTGGTCCCTCATTGAAAATGTTTGGGAAAACATTGAGGCAAAAGAAGAAAATGCTGATTACCAGCATTTTCTCCTGTAAGTTAGGTCTCAATATTTTCTGCGCTATATTGTACACAAATCTTATCTTTATCAAAGCACATTTTGTGGTAAATTGACTTTCTCATCAGAACTATCTTCCTTTTAGATATTTGAGAGAGGGATAATAACAAATAGTTACACGTAGAGCAGCTGACTGATGCATCTTCATTATGTCCACAGTTTGTTATACCCCACCCAGCATTAGCACATGCAGCAATACTTGTCTCGCCTCCTTGACAAGAGATGTCGTCTATCAGAATCTGGCCCGACCCTGGACCATAGGCTGCATTCGGGTAGGGAATGGCTCCATATCTAGAAACAAAAAATTATATGTATGGTCTTTATGTCCTTGTTCTTTTCATCAACCAAAAAAATCTTTTTAAAGTTAAAAGTACACAAAAATTGTCTGGCATACATGTATCTTGGCTATTGTTTGTTAACCATACTCTTACTTCTAGATTGAATGCTTTTATAGTCAGAAACTGAAAGCTCTACACATTTAAAGAACTAATATTTCTTTTATTTTAGGAAATAACTTGAATAAATGTTCTAATTGGAAATATAACTTTTAATGTCTAGTCACTGCTACATATCTGTACTTAGCAATGCATGAGAATCATGGGATGAATTAGGTAATTAGGGCAGATCCAGGATTTCTTCAAAAAGGCGGGGGGGGGGGGGTCAATTTTCTTTGAGTGGATTTGATTGAAACCCCTGGATAGACTAGTGGTAATTATGGCTACTTTGATCTATTAAGAAATAGCCTATGAATAGCAGATCTAGTCAAATTCAAGGCAAACAAAGTTCTCACCTAGAATATCCCAGCATGTTACACACAACACCAGCTGCCAGTATGTCCCAGTTGTCATCACAGACTGTGCCCCATTGACCTTGATAATACACCTCCACACGACCTTCGTATGATGAATGACCTCCAACCAGTCTCACATTAACTTTAGGGTAGGATGTCTGTGTAGGGATTGTTGGAATCAAGGTCGGCACTGAAAAGAGAACTCAATTTTAAAGACACAAACACAGCATGCCTGACAGTACAGTAAGAATTGACAGAATATTTGCAGTTAATTAGACAAACAAAATGCTGTCTTACACAATCATTCACTCTCCACAAATTATGGACATGTAAATAGTCAACTAGGTTCAGTTCTCGGTTAACCCTTTCCCAAAACATAATTTTAGGGTGATCCAATTTGAACGTGGCTGCTGACGACAAAAGAAATGTTCTTATAGAAAGAAGATGGAGGACAGGTGTAAGGACAGCCATGCGTGCAGTGAGCCAGTTACCTGGAAGGGAGCCTACTAACATGGACGATGCTTCTTAACCTGCATGTTAAACATGAAACACCGATGATGATGATGAGACTTTGTGTATAATACAACACGGAAAATATTGAGACAAAAGGAGAAACTGCTGGTTATCAGCAGTTTCTTCTTTTGTCTCAATATTTTTCCAAGGCATTTCTATTAGGGACGTCAAAACCAGGTCTTGTTTGTGATGGGTTAACAGCATACTATATTTATGGCTTAGTACAATACAGTAATAAAACAACACTTTTCCCAATGAAATAATATCAAACAATTCAAAATTGAATGAAGTTGTCTATAATTAAAACAGTGTTAATTTTAGAGTGGATTTTTACGTTATATCATTTAACCCTTTCCCAAACGACAAAAATTTTAACCTTACCAATTATAAATCCACTGCAGACGTCAAAATGGACGTTAATAAAGGCAGGATTTGTGTTAAATATACCACAGAAAATATTGAGACAAAAGGAGAAACTGCTGGTTATCAGCAGTTTCTTCTTTTGTTTCAATGTTTTCCCAAGCCTTTTCTATTAGGGACGTCAAAACCAGGTCTTGTTTGGGAAAGGGTTAAACACTGAGGGAAAGATGAAGCTGCTTGCTTTTTATTGGTGACATCAAAATCACACATTGTTTTGTAAAGAAGTAAGCTGTATACATACATGTGGTATAAGGACAAGCGACAGCCACATCTTGTCTATGTGCACAAACGTTAGTTCCCCATGGACGACAGCCACATCTTGTCTATGTGCACAAACGTTAGTTCCCCATGGACTATGTACACAATCATCTAGGTTAAGTTTTCTTTATAAAGTTATAGAGCATGGCTTCCCAACCACACAATTTATGACAAACATGTGTTACTTTGAGTTTTGAATGTTCACATTATAGCCATAGAAAGCACAGAGAGAAAAGAAGAAATTGCTGGTTATCAGCAATTTCTTCTTTTTCTCTCATTGCTTTCCAAAGCCCCCTTGATTAATGATGTCAAACCAAGGCTTTATTTGTAACGAATAGAATTATACATACATGTTGTGTAAGGACATGCCACAGCCACATCCTGTCTATGAGCACAATCATTAGTTCCCCATGGATTATGTACACAATCATCTAGGTTAAGTTCAGTTCCTGTACACTGTACATCATCGAGCCAGATCTGAGCTGGGGCTGTATTGACAGTACTCACGGACGATGGCAGGGTGATTACTTGGGCTCCAATCCTGTAATTATTCAACGACGAAAATAATTTGTGACGTCAAATATCTATGTGAAAACCAGTAGATCTTTTTGGGAAAGGCTTAACCCATTTCCAAATGGCAAACTTTTAGACTTGTACAATTCCAAAAATATAGCAGATGACAATTTCAAGAGAAAGAAATTTCATTTTTTTGTCTTTCTGGGAAGAAAACTTTGTGCGAAATGAAGAAATTGCTTGTAACAAGCAATTTCTTCATTTTCCACGATGTTTTCCAAAGCCTTTATCTGGAGGGGTATCAAAGAGTGTTAACATGTGTTTACAGAGTAATTAAATATCTATGTAAAAGCCAGTAGGTCTTGTTTGGGAAAGGGTTAAGTTCTGTCAAATGATGCATATAAGATTCAACCTAAATTTCTTACCTAGTAAAGTTCATCATACCACAGACAACCTGTGCAGCTGCGTTTGTAAACTTATCACTACAGACAGTCCCCCATGTCCCATTGTGATACACTTCTACACGGCCCCTATAGTGGTTAGGGCCCGCTGCCAGTCTAATGTTGTTGATGGACACTGAAAAAAGAAAAAGAAAACAGCACAATTGAATAACCCTTTCCGAAATCTATTTAAGGTTTTAATGGTATGTACCTAGCTGTTGAAAACTTTGAACGAAAAGAAAATACTGATAAAAGGAATTCCCTTCCCTGCAGTCTTTTAATCCTCTCGGAGCAATTGAATGTTCTAAGTAGATCTAACATTCTGCTCTCACTTTCAACATGGACCAGTCTTTAATTTTTATATAGGTAATATGGCGTTCAGTTTATTATCGTAACTTAACCCTTTCCCAAACAGCAAAATTTTAGGATGATCCACTTCAAAAATTGCCACAAATGACAAAATTGATGTCATTAAAGAAAGGATCTGTGTAAAATATGGCACAGAAAATATTGAGACAAAAGGAGAAACTGCTGGTTATTTGTCTCAAAGTTTTCCCAAGTCTTTTCTATTGGGAACGTCAAGATCAGGTCTTGTTTGGGAAAGGGTTAAAGCCTGTTCACATACAAGTCTATGTCAACATCATGTTCACAACAGGTCCAAATCATGTCTAAAAGTATGCTGTAGTACTGACCAATTTTGAATGTGCTCCTGTCCTGATGTAGACGTCGAATCCTGTTTGTGACCATGCCTTTAATCAGTTATAATCAATCTAGAAAATGGCCCCTACCTGATCCACAAATAACCCCAACATCTTCAGTATGGTCACAGTTGTTAGATCCCCAGGGTTTAGCATTACATTCTAGAATATTGGCTTCAGTCCCCAAACACACAAGGTCATCCAGTAATATGGTGCCTGATCCTTGACCGAAAAATGCATTCCCTTTTGATACAGCACCAGTTCTGAAATTTATAAAATCAAGAGAAATATTTGAAACTGTATCCAAACTATTTTATCAACAGTATTCCCGGATGAAACTGATAAACTGGTGGGAATTAAAATTCATAGGTAGATATCAAGGAGAGAAAATAGCATTCTCATTCTCAGCATTTTCTTCTTTAGTCTCAATGTTTTCCAAGCATTTTCTTCAAAACATCATCTGAACAGAACCCATTAACATGCAAGGAAATCCACACAACCTTCGTCAAATCATACATAATTCTTAATCTGTAATTACAGTAAACCTTAAGTTGTGAGTACTCAGAAGAACAAAAGAAATCGTAAAAAAACCCTAACCTTGGGTATCCAAGCATAGAACACACAACACCTGCAGCTTTTTTATCAAAACTATCATCACACACAGTACCCCATGTATTGTTGTGGAAGATCTCCAGACGGCCCTGATTGGCTTGACTACCAGGGGGCGGGACTAAACGAATCTTTGCAGACGGAACTGAAACATGAAATTGAATAATTTTGTAACCATGATGCTTTAAGCATTTTCAACAAACCCCTGGTTATCAGACATTGACTTTTAATCTAAACAGGCTAGGAAAACAATAAAGAAAGGATGAAATGTTATTATTCTCTCACTGTTTTCCATATTTTAACATGTATGTCATGCCAAAAGGAACACAATAATGAAACATGAAAACTCTAAGAGTTACTAAATGCATTTAAAAAAAAGACATACAGTGCACTCCGTGTATAACGAGATTGCCGGGACATCGATGCTTGAAAAATGTTCACTTGCCCATGTCTACTTTCGCTTTAACTGGAAGTGAACTATCAGTCTATGGCACATTTATAATCTCCATTTTAGAGAGCATAAAGATAGATAACTCTTGATATTTTAATACACACCACTAAGAGTAACATACGAACATTACACTTTACAGTTCATAAATGCGCTAAAATACTAATGGTTATCTACATCCTTTAATATTTATTTGAAAAACGTTGTGATTTTTCCTTGTCCTTATGGAAAATCCCTTTTCTAATTTATTCATGATTTCAAATTTCAACTCTAAGGTTATAGCTTTCCGCTTTTTAGTAGTGTCTCCCGGCATATGGTCGATGTTGGAGCAAATGCTCATAACTCCAGATGGATTAAAGTTGGAGTTACAATGTTTTGCAATAACACTTTGTCGATATGACTATAGGTAGATCGGAACGTGTTAATCCAATAATTGATCGATAATTACCTCGAAACGTCAGATTGCCGACGGCACACTTTAGGACCTAGTACATAGGTGTGAAAAATACTGTCAGGGCTAGGGCAATGTTGTTTGCAGATGACACGCTTTGTGACCAGACCTCGTTAATGTGTGAAAAATAGAGTTGGGACCAAGGAAGTATGTACGCTGTAGCCGATTTTTCGCTCAAACCAATCTCGCGTAACCCAATATAAAACAAAGGGAAAATAGAAGAGAAATGACAGGGACTTTGTACTGTACTCGTTATAGACGATATCTCGCATTACCCGAACTCGTAATACGTGGAGCGCACTGTATGTTATTTTTTGAGGACAAGCAGACAAAATGACAGACCAAAAAATATATGGCACTGATCTATAAATGCAGAAAAATCTAATTCCATCTAATGCAGTTTCTGAGTAATAGAATTAGTAAGCAACTTACCTATTTAAAATGTCATAACCCAATTGTGCAAGATAATTTAAAATTATTTATTCATTCAACTGAAAAAGATTTCATGCGATTTGTGACTATAAATGCAGCACCTACCAGAGCACAACACACTAGCATCTTCATTATGTCCACAATTATTGTTCCCCCACGGTCTATATACACAGTTATCTATAGCAGTCTCATCACCGGCACAATTCACATCATCCAACCAGATAGGTCCTGTACCAGGCCCAAAAAATGAGTTGGTGCGTACAGCTACATTGGTCCTATAAGCGTGAAAGGGATAAGATTACTATGAAACATAAATGCTCCCCCACTCCCAACATTATGACTTCAATATTTGACCTTGACCTAAGTGGATGTTTTTGAGCTTGGAACATGTATAGATCTTCTTTGATTAACCCTTTGCCAAACAAGACCTGGTTTGACGACCCAAATATGAAAATGTTCGGAAAAATATTGAGACAAAAGAAGAAAATGCTGATAACCAGCATTTTTTTCTTTTGTCTCAATGTTTTCTGTGCTATATTGAACACAAATTTTACTTTGTCAACTTCGATTTTGTCATCTGCAGCAGCTTTTTATTAGGCTGGTCTGAAATTTGCTGTTTCAGAAAGGGTTGATTTTGAATGCTGACCTATAGGTCAATTTCATTGCTACAATGTATGTCAATGAAGTTGGCAAACAGAGAATTTATCAAGAGAATATCATGAACATTTTTTCCCACATAAAAGATTTAAGAAAAAGACATTTCCTTTGACAAAAAAAAGGAATAAAAACTTGACACAATCTTTTAACAAGAGGACCATGATGGTCCTTGATCGCTAACCTGCACCTAGATAGAATGAAAGTCGTAAGGTTGTCAAGTTCAAGAGCACATAATTTAAGATGCGAGATGTTTATCAAGCTGAAAACTGCTTTCATAATCTTGAATGATCAATATTTGTAGCTGTTACAGTAAAAACAAAGTGGAAGAAAACAACAATTTTGTCACAGTCAAGGGCACATAACTCATGTCCAAGTTTTTTTATTGGTTAATATTTATTGCTGTTTGAGAGAAAACAAAGTCGAAAGTGGCAATTTTGTAGCCATCAAGGGCGCACAACTCTGGGTTTTTTTAGTCCGATCAATCGAACAAATTAAAACAATCAAGCTCTTATGGTCACCAACATTGTGACCAAGTTGTGTCTTGATTGGTCCATATTTGTGTTTGCTAGAAAGAAAATAAAGTCGAAAACAGTAATTTTGTTAAATTCAAGGGCCAATAACTCTTGTTTTTCTAATCAAATCAAGCTGAAAATTTAATTCGTCAAGGACCTTATGGTCACCAACATTGTGGCCAAGTTTTGCCTTGATTAGTCAATAAATGTAGATGCTACAGTGTAAACAAAGTCGAAAACAGCAATTTTGTCAAATTCAAGGGCACATAATTCCAGACTTCCTGCTCCTATCACACTGAAAATCAAATTCATCCAAGATCTTATAGTTACCAACATTGTGGCAAAGTTTTGTCTTCATCGGTAAATATTTGTAGATGCTAGAGTGGTAACAAAGTCAAAACTAGCCATTTTTTATGTTCAAGGGCACATAACTCACAACTTCCAAGTCCGATCTGACTCAAAATCGAACTCATACGAGAACTTATGGTCATACATGATTTGACCAAGTTTGGCTAATATTGGTCAATATTTGTAGATACTAGAGTGGTAACAAAGTCAAAACTAGCCTTTTTTGACGTTAAAGGGCACATAACTCCGGACTTCCAAGTCCGATCTGACTCAAAATCGAACTCATCCAAGAACTTATGGTCATACATGTTTTCACCAGGTTTGATTAAGATTGGTCAATATTTGTAGATACTAGAGTGGTAACAAAGTCAAAACTAGCCATTTTATGACGTTCAAGGGCACATAACTCCAGACTTCCTTGTCTGATCTGACTCAAAATCAAACTCATCCGAGAACTTTTAGTCATACATGTTTTGACCAAGTTTGGTCAAGATTGGTCAACATTTGTGGATGCTAGAGTGGTAACAACAAATTGTGGACAGATGGACAGACGGACGGACAGACGGACGACGGACAAAAAGCGACCACAATAGCTCACCTTGAGCACTTCGTGCTCAGGTGAGCTAATAAATGAAGAAAACTTTCATGACTTACGTATTATAATGCAGTTGACGACATATTACAACAGCAAAGTTATGGTTCATGTTATCATCACAGATTGTACCCCATGTATGGTTGTGATAAATCTCTACTCGACCTTCACTCGGGGCAGAACCTCCACGAAGACGTACGGTACTCTTACTTAGTGATGCTGAAATAAAATACAATGGTTTTGTAGTAAGAAATTACACAATTAAGACTTTCCAAAACAACCAACAATCACACTCTTCTAATTGCTTGGAAATGGGTTAAACTTCATACTTGTTTTGTTATGGAAAATTTCTACTCGACCTTCACTCGGTCCAGAACCTCCACGAATATGTACTGTACTCTTTGATAGTGATTCTAAAATCAAATAAAAGAATGAAGGCCAACAAGATAAAGGCTTAGGAAAACATTGTGGAACATGAAGAAATTTCTTCATTTCCCACAATTTTTTCTACCCAAAAAGGCCAAAACTGTAACTGTATTTCATAAAATTATGATAGTCATCTACAACATCTTTGAATTTGGACAGGTCTAAAATTTTACAGTTGACTATGAGTTAAACCTCATGCAACTTTCTTACCTCCACATACAACTCCCGCATCTTCCGTATGTCCACAATTATTGATGCCCCAAGCTGAATGACCACACATAGACAATGAAGTCTCGTTACCAATACAGTTGACATCATCCAGCCATATCGTACCGTTTTTACCACTAGGGAAAAATCCACCCATTCTTGGTAAAGCAGCCACTCTGAAATGATTCAATGGAAAAATACAATATCATGTGACTGCTGAAAACAAACATGACAAACACAAAATCCTCCAAAATCTATTAGTACAGTCTACAAATGTTAACCCAGGACAACTTAATTTTTATTGGCAAAGTCAGTTGAACATCTTTAGAAAACATTACCGAAATGGGGCCACTATTATGTAGAAGTCCTCAGTTAAAGTTGCTGCACTATACAGGCAAATCTGTTACAGACTTTGAAAACGCTGTTTAAATTTAAGGCCCAACACATAATAATTCTTGACCAATGTGATCATGCAATTGAACAGACTATTCGGAATACAATCTTGTAAGTGAAACAACACTGTTGCATACAAACAAGCGCAAAAAGATCTGGGGCCCGTTTTACTAACGAACTTACGATTATTTTTTGCGTAATAACTTGTAACAACAAACTTGATTGGCCTAATCCGATTTTTCGTGCAATCAGATGCCTTGTTACACTGTTTTCACAACAACATGATCGTAAGATTGTTAGTAAAGCGGGGCCCTGATCTTGGCAAGGCTGCATTATTAAGATATGCAGTCTAGCCAAGTTCAAAACTTTTTGCACTTAGAATAAGACATTTTCCTACATGAAAGAGTTTATTTTAATACATTACCCATGATATCCTGCCATGCTACACACAACTTTAGCAGCCTTTGCATTCCAGTTATCGTCGCATATAGTACCCCATGTGTTGTTGTAGTAAATTTCTACACGCCCCTCATTCGGGCCGTGACCACCAACTAATCTTATACCAAGACTGGTGACTTGACCTTTAGAAAGAGAAACAGAACATGTGAGTGTCTACAAGAATTAAATAGGGTTATCATTTTGTTTGTTCTAGTTTAGAAACTTGTAACTCCAGCTTTTACAAGTGATCATCAAACAAAACACTACATTTGTAACTAAAACTATAGCACCAAGTATAACTTTTTTTTTAGAAAGATAGATATAGCTGACGTTTTTGATCTCACACATTGGTTAGGTTTTTCAGATATCTTAAAAGTGACATTTCACAATTACTTTTACATAAATTTTACTCTTATTCTATCTGAAAGAGCATCTTTTCTTATGGAGATTCTGAAAATTTCAAGTCAAAATATTGAACCGTTTACGAGAAATATATATTTTGTGCTAAAATTAGACAAATTGATGTGGACAACAGTTCAAATTTATATTGATTTTGTCATTTCTGTCTCAACTTTAAAGGCGCATTTTTCGCTTATAAACAACAACTTCAAAAACTGATAGCATTTCTACTCATAAGAATAAGCAATCTTTGCATCAAGACATACTTTTAAAAAAAGAAATAAATGTGAAATGTCATTTTAATAGATATGGGGTACCGTATTTCACCTAATAGACGCGCCCCGGCGCGATGCAAAACACCAAGGGGGCGCGCTTATTTTGTACCACTTTTCCTGAATTTTGAAGTGCTTCGCTGAATGTAAATAAGAAAGGATAAATCAACAATACAATCCCATAATGCAATGCAGGGTAGAGAAGATTAGTGTTGATCTGAAAGTGCTTTGAGTATCTTAAAATACATATCGTAACACACACTGGGTACACGTATAAATCGGCGGAGACGAAGCGATATCCCGTCGCGTAAGGTCATCCAGTCTACAGTTATCTGCCAGTCTATAGTCTATATCGCTGCGGAGGATCGTTCGTCTCCGCTGATTTATACATGTTCCCGGTGTGTGTTACGATATGTATTTTAAGATTCTCAAAGCACTATCAGATCAACGCTAATCTTCTCTACCCTGCATTGCATTATGGTCCTTTGTCTCGAAAAGGCGGGTGTGTTCTACTTTCGTTATCGGAATGTTTTGATTTCTTCTTCTTCTTCACTTTACAAAATAATAAAACATACTTCCCGTGGTATCTGTCCACATTCATTAATTCATTTTCGGCAAAAATGATTTATTTTTCATTTGTGTGCGTACTATCAATTCGCTTTCCACTTCTTAATTTACAAATCAAACGCGACCTCTTACGGGGCTTTGAAATAAACTGCATAAACGGTCACTCTGCAAGGGGAATGATAAACGAAGGTTTATCAATGCTCGTACTGGGGCCGGATGAATTTCAATTCTACCTAGAGAGGGATAACCATAATTGAATTATTCAATCAATTACCCGAGCCGTATACCGTATTATAAGACGCTTTACTTGTTGAGATAAAGCGTTTTTCCACAAGTATGATCATCACAAAGATGAAGTTTGGTGGAGTTTGAGTTTGGAATTTGTCATTACCGTCTACTCTACGGTCTACTCTACAGTCAAGGTAAGGTCGGGTGAAGGTGGGAGGCGTGTCCCATGGCTTCCGAGATTGTAAATATAGTGGGGGCGCGTCTATTAGGGAGGGCGCGTCTATAAGGTGAAATACGGTAAGTATTATTTGAGTTTGTGATTTTATGCATTAATAGTGAGTATAATTGATTTTTTTTTGTCATTATACACATTGGCTTTTGCACTCCATCATAGGTATATTTCTTGGGCCTCTGTTAACAACCTAAAAATCCAGAAATCAACTCTATATTTCCACTAACCTCCTTGACAAATGACTCCCGCATCTTCAGAATGGTCACAGTTACTCAGTCCAGCAGCGTTGGTTTTACACTGACCCAGATTTGATTCTGTACCAATACACTCGACATCATCCAGCAAGATTCGTCCAGTGCCTGAACCATACTGGCTAGCAGTTGTTGTTCCTGTCACAGCTCTGGCTCCATCACTGTAATATTCATGAATAACACTTTAACCCTTTCTAAAATAACAAACCCAGGTTTGATTCTGTGACGATACAGAATTTTTCCAGTAACCTGAACCACACTGGCTTACAGTTGTGGATCCTGTCACAGCCTTAGTTCTATCACTGAAACATTTTTTAACCCTTTCCCAAACAAGACCTGGTTTTGACGTCCCTAATAGAAAAGGCTTGGGAAAACATTGAAACAAAAGAAGAAACTGCTGATAACCAGCAGTTTCTCCTTTTGTCTCAATATTTTCTTCACCATATTTTACACAAAATCTATCTTTAATAACATCGACTTTGTCATTTGTGGCAGTTTTTGAAGTGGATCACCCTATTTGTTTTCGTTTGGGAAAGGGTTAAAGAATGTTCATAATTATGAGCAAAACTTTAACCCTTTTCTCAGATGACAAAAATTTGAACTGTTCCAATTTAAAAGCGGATGCAGAGGACAAAATTGATGGTGATAAAGGAGGAATTTGTGTAAAATCTAGTGTAGAAAATATTGAGGCAAAAGGAGAAAATGCTGATCATCAGCATTTTCTTCTTTTGTCTCAATGTTTTCTCAAGCTTTTTCTAAAACAGATGTCGAAACCAGGTTTAACACTTTCCCAACAACAAACCCAGGTTACATTCTGTTTAAATACATTCAACATCATCAAGTAGAATTCGTCCAGTGCCTGAACCATACTGCATCGCTGTTACAGAACCCATCACCGCTTTGGCTCCGTCACTAAAATATCTTTTTAACATTCATAATTATAAGCAAGACATTAAAAGTAGCATTTATGGTTTACAGAAAAGGTGATATAATTGTTTATATCTAAAAAAGATATAACAAACGCTTTTAGATTCAGATTTCTAAATACATAAGTCAAGCCAGTTAACCCTTACCTTTGATAAAGACAAATCAACATTCAGAGATTGAGCTTACATGTATAAGGTTCACAATGTACATTTGATAACCAGAAAAAAAAAATTCAGTAGAATAAGTTAGCCCACCTATTTAAATCTAGTATTTTGACATGGCAAATCAACCTTGCAATTGGTTCGACAAAGTTGAAGACTTTTCCATTTAAAAACCTTGTAAATAATTAAAACAATGCCAATGATTTCGACATTTTACATTTATAAGAATCTATCAACAGATTCCTAAAATAATAAGTACTAGCAATTTTACCCATCTCGAAATTTGACCTTTGACCTCGATGACCTTGACCTATCCGGGGCTGACCTTTGACCTCGATGACCTTGACCTATCCGGGGCTGCACTCCACCTAATCCCGTCCCGTAACCCGTAAGCAATCCCGTCCCGTAACCCGTAAAAATAATAAATTTGACCTTTGACCTCAATGACCTTGACCTTTCAAAAAACGAACCCCTCAAGCTAATATCCGGGGCCGCCCTCCACCTTCCCTCCAAGTTTGGTGAAGATCGGCTTAAGGACCTGGGAGGAGTAGGGGAACAAACAGACAAACGTTGCTCAAATTATAGTATGATGTGTAGAAATAGTTTTCAGATTAGCAATCTGTGGTATAGTGTATAGTGCGATGTGAAGCCTCCTGCAATTATGTTTTATATTACTGTTTTAGAATATGCAAGCAATATAAACTTAATATGTAGGGAATCCCAACATTCTACACACAACTGCAGCATCACTGTTTTACCAATGGTAATCACACACCGTATCCCAGGTTTTACTTGTGTGATGATAAACAATGAATATAACGATGCTTTTCAACAAAAATCTTATAACTGCAGCTTATTTAAAGCTGCAGTTACGAGGTTTTTGTTGATAAGAGACGATAAACTTACGTGGAGAACCCGAGCATTCTACACACGACTGCAGCATCACTGTTAGACCAATGATCATCACACACAGTACCCCAGGTTGTGCTTGTGTTGGCCCTGACCTCTACACGACCTTGGTGATCTGTTGAACCACCAACCAACCGTACACTGTAACTTATAGCCTGGGCTGTAATCAGAATAGGTATTGAAACATGTCGCTGCATTTCTTTTGCCAAAAAAGCCAAATTTTTGTTATTTTACACTAAACATTTATGGAAAATTGAATTTAGCCCATGCAATATTCGGAACCTGGCCCAGGTAGCAGCTTGTGCACCCCAATATAAATTTGCTTCCTACATGTCTGTCTGCTTTCTATCAATAACTTTAAATTACTCTAATAAATATAACAATATTAAATATTTTGCTGTTAAAAATGTTTGAAAATGTTTAACATGACAAGCATAAAAACAAAGAAGAAATATACATACTGTCATTACAGGCCACACCCACATCTTCCGTATGGTCACAGTTATTTATAGCCCATCCTTTGAATGGACAATTGGCAAGGGACAATTCTATGCCCGAACATTTCACATCGTCCATCCAAATTGGCCCTCGACCAGCACCCACACCAGTCTTAACTACACCTCCACTGTAATAAATGTCTTTACTCATTAACATACAACACAAAAATAGAACAAACAGACAGACACACAGAGACAGCTCAATACCAGAACATCTTACGTTGTCAATCCCTATAGGCCCTCTACCAGCACTCTAACTACTTGTTTGGGACAGGTTGAATTGATTAAATGCCTGCACTAAACTACTATGCTTCAAACCAAATTCAAATGGGAGAGATAACAGATACAGTACTCTGCTAGGGGGCGCTTGTGTACTATCGGTTATACCTGTGGTTGATTTTACTAATACACAAGTAAGATGCGTATCAGTGTAATGCTTATAAACCATTCATTTGATCATTAATTTACTCAAGATCATTAGGTATCCAAATTCCATGGTTTAAGCCATTACCAGACAGCAAAATTTCAGATTGGTCCAAAATTAAATGCGTTGCAGATGACAATGTAAAGTGCAAGTGATGAAATTTTGCATTTTTTTCTGTTAGAAATGTGTTGAAGATGAAGTTATCACAAGCAATTTATTCATTTTCCTTAATGTTTTCCAAAGCCTTCTTTATCACTCTACAAAGTGGCCATATCAATTATGGTAATGGGTTAACAATACATGTATTCAATTTAATATTGACTCTTAACCCATCAACATTAATGATGCAGCCTTGTTTTGAAAGAACAAACGGAATGATGTAATTAAAGAAAACACAGCGCGACAAGAATGAAGTAAAAGATTCATTGCTTTATGATAAATGTTGTCGGTCATCAACAGTTCAATACCAGGCATGGCTATTATAAATTTGTATATTTCGAATAATCAAGATAGGCAACCAAGATAATGGTTTATATATGTAGAAATGTTATGCCCATCTATCTAAAACGAAAAGAACTTTCAGTGGGCAGAATATTTTTTTTATTTTCACCACCATTCTCACATAATGATTTTTATGCCCTATAAGACAAAGGCTTTTGGATATCATTGTGCCAAATGGGAAAGCACGCTAGTAGAAAGCAATTCCTTCCTAATGAATCCTTTCCCACAATGTTCTCTACAAAGAAATTCCTTCAAATCTGGTATTTCAATTGATTGAAATTGTCGTCTGCAACACATTATCTTACCTCTCCCCATCCTACTTAAGCTTTTTAATTACAAAAATAACTTATTTTTTTACAAATTACAAAATAGGAATATTTTGCTTTTGAAAATAGAAAAAAAAACAGAAACAGGGATATTTGATTTAAAATTAATTTTCAACACCTGATTTCAATGAAAGTACATGTAGACTAATTTGCCAGACATTCCATCATTAGAAAGGCTTCATGCATGAATACCCAGGTCAGACATCACACTTTTAACCAACCATTTGTAGAACATGGTTAGGGAACATTTGCAGTGCAGACAAGATCAGAAAACAAGATCAGAAAACACAACCATGATAACAAAATTTGATTTTCTTTCCTTAGTCAGTTTGCCTATCAATACAATTGTACATCATAGCAAGGGATGAATGAAGATAAAAACTCATTTTACTGGTTTTCTGGTGATTGGCCAGTAAAGAATTTTATATTAATACTTTTGTTAATTTTCTATACATTTATTTCCCTTTCACCCTCTTTCTTAATGTACATGTATTATGCAATTACAACATTGAATTTGGGAGCACCCCATCCATTATAAACAGATTTCCTATTAGAATCCATTGTAAAACATGTGTGTATTGAAAGTCAGCTGGTTCTGTTATGACCTTTGTAACTGCAGCGCTCCTAGCGGATGAACCCGTTTATCTCTCCCATTGGTCATGAATGTATTTACAGATTGATTATTTTCAAAAATTGTTGTGTCATGTGATTCCCCAATGTGTATACTTTGCTCAACACTTTCCCAAATTCAGAGACAGAGAGATCTACTATAAATGAGCCAGGATCTGGAAAAAGGCCCCTTATAACATTTCAGAATACCGTAATTATTCAAATAAACGCCCACCCCCCCAAATCTCGGCTGAAAATCTGCTTATATTTACAACAATTTTAGCGAAAAAGGGTGATTCTAATGAACGCCCATCCCCCAATCCTGGATTAGAATAATGAAAGTCATAAACAAAAATGATTTCCAAAAGCAATCAAAAAGGGAATGTCCAGTCCTTGATATGTTTGTAATGAAGGGATTTCATTGGAAAAGTCACATTTTCCAGTCCTTATAACAAAGTATTGTAAATTTGACTTGCAGAACTTCGAGTCCATGAATTGACACTTGATTTGCAAATTTTGACTTACAAAATTAGAATACCTCTAATAAACGCCCACCCCCTACTTTTTCATCGACCACGTTTGTAATAAACGCCCGATTGTTTATTGGAATAATGACAATACCTATGTTCCAGATCATCCTGTGCATTAGTGCAGTCTGAAGAACACATATATCGTTTTTTTTACAGTATTTGTAAGTTGTGAAGAAGTTGTTGGAGAACAACATAATTCTTGATCAGACTGTGTGTATATGCAGGCTGATCTGGAATCATGTTGGGCTCTAAAGCCTTAAGGGAACTTTACCAGATCCTGGCTCAAATGATTTTGTAACTTACGAGTATCCAAGTTCCTGACAGACCACTGAAGCTGCCACATTATCAAACTCATCGTCACAGACGGTTCCCCAAACACCCTGGTACTGGACTTCCAGTCTACCCTGACTACGAGTTATACCTCCTGCCAGTCTAGAATTGAACACTGGGATACCTCGCTCTGTAATGTTCGAGATAGATCAACTTTTGTAAATACTGAATTTTATTGCCATGTTTGTCATGATGATTATGCAGAAGAATTTTATCAGAATCATATAGGTCAATAAAATGTATTGCATCACTCATAAATTAATTCTAGATAGTTGTCAAAGATTCTGATGACGGACCGATTGAACCATATTTTCTATCTATCTTCCTTTGAGTCAAACCCCAGATTGGGGACTTAGACTTGTGTGTCACTGTCAAAGACGAAAAAGTAAAAAGTATAAAAGAAGAGGGAAAGTTAAAAAGTTAAAATAGGTTAAAAACAAAGATGGTTGGGATTAAGGGGAGATGTGTCCTATCCGGCTTACAGCCTGACTGAACTCATCATGGGGCAGGGTCACAACTTCGGATGGCAATGCATTCCAGTGGACAATAGTTCTGGGATAAAAAGAAAATTTGTGGTAATCTGTCTTAGTTTGGAGCTGCTGGAATGCTAGAGAGTGAGAGTTTCTGAGAGGTCTTGTGGGTGGAACAATGTAATTTGGGAGTGGGATTGCTACTCTCTCATTTAAAATGTTGTGAAACATAATCAGCCGTTGGTCGATCCGTCGCAAGTCTAAACGTCTCCAATCAAGGGTATGCAACATATCTGTGACACTGGAAGTGCGGCCATAGTCCCGCATGGCCCAACGAGCTGCCCTGCGCTGCACAGCTTCTAGTTGATCTATCAGTGCTCCCGAATGTGGAGTCCATACTGCAGAGCAGTTTTCAAGCTGGGGCCTTACAAGTGTCCTGTAAGCAGTAGATTTGAGGGCCTGAGAGTGGACTTTGATATTTCTTCTGAGGAATGCCAGGGTTTGGTTTGCTTTGCGAGTGATGTTTTCTATATGTTTGTTCCATGTTAAGTCATTTGAGAGTGTGACACCGAGGTATTTTGCTGATGAGACTGTTTCCATTATTGTGCCATGCAGTATGTATTGAGTTGGTATGGGTATCTTTCTTTTTGTGATCTGCATGACTTGGCATTTGCTTGGGTTGAAAGACATGTCCCAGTCTGATTCCCATTTTTCCAGTTTATTAAGATCTTGTTGGAGGAGACTTGAATGGGATGCGATTGTCAGTGATAAGTAAATAGCAGTGTCATCGGCGAAAAGGCGTACTTTGGAGGATTTGACATATTCAGTGAGGTCGTTTATATAGATAAGAAATAGCAGGGGACCTAAAACCGAGCCCTGAGGGACACCTGATGGGACTGGTATGGTGCTGGACATGGAACCATTGACCAAGACCGACTGTGACCTGTTGTCTAGGAAATCCTTAATCCATGCCAGTGTGTGACCTCTAATACCATAGTAATGTAATTTAGATAGGAGTTTTTCGTGGTTGACCATATCAAAAGCTTTTGAGAAATCGAGGAGAATTAGGTCGACTTGACTTTTAAGATTTATAAACAACCCATAATAACTGGTGTCATTTTGAGAAAAGATACTATTTAAGGTAATATCTTTGTACTGGAGGTACGGCCATAAAGCAAAGGCCCCTGATTTGAGAGTCCAGCCCCTTGCCACTGCCCCAATTACACCCTTTAAAAATATTCGGTATCACATATTTATCTATATTTCAATTGACCCCTTTCAATAATCGTTTTAGTCCATACCCGCAGAACACTTCTGGTGGCAAACAATGGGTTTATGGGAAATTAATATTAAGGTAGAATACGCATAATGGCTACTTTAAAAATTGGGGTGACAAACACTTCTGCCTGATAGTACATTATATTAGACATCTATATGTGCAATATGACAGAAATTCGTCCAGAGATTTACTAGAATTTTGATTTTCCCTTATCCCACCCCCAACTTGCAAAATTCCAATATGGCGGCCACCACTCAAAGCAAAAAAGTATCTGAATTTTGGACATAAATACATTAAATGTGTTTAGATTTTGGTTTTTATTATCAAAAACATGTTTACCCATCGTCTGATGTGAAATGATATGACCTTTGTGCGAATATGAGAGATATTTTGTTAAATTACTGCGTGCTTATTTAAAAATAAAGCCTCTTTATTTCCTAGTTTGAAATTTATGCCTCTGAAACAAATGTTGACAGTGCCAGAAATAAGTTCGCGCACTATCTAAAACCGATATCAAAATTATTCTTATATGTGTAAGAACCCGATAAAATCCACATATGTACATTTTATCCGTCAAAAATTGAAAATATATAAAGGTAATTCTTAGTACCCTCCTGCTTTCGAACGCACTATTTCTTTCCCAAAAGACTCCAATGCCCAAAATGAAGGGTACCGTGGCCCATATCTAATTATATGCTTATAACTAAAACCCAAACGTTGTATTAGACTTTCAGAAGTTGGCAAATGATAACATATCAATTGTGATATCGTATGACTTTCACCATTTTAACCCTTTACCTAGTAACCAATTGAACATCGCTATTTGTAAAAAGTAATGCAAATTCTAAAGACAAAATTGTACTTAATCTTTTTATAGTTTATAACAGCTTCCTTATACCACTTCTTCTGGATTGCATATTCAATCGAAGGACTTAAATGGAAAAAGAATCTAAAAGAAAGGATCAAATCACGGATCAAACCACGTTACAATTAACTGACAACGAGTTTGCACATTTAAATAAGGATCGCCGGCGAAGAAGTGATGACAATCGAGTGCGAAAGTCTGAACAATGATGATCTGATCCACGCGTCGTTCTGAAACGATAGGCGTTTGATAACCACATCATAGATTTCATTAGAATACATGTATGTGTCTTCTACTGTGGGGTTTTTCGTTATATTGAGCCAACCAGTACCAAGGGAAGAAACGAGATTTATACATACTACAATTAGTTTCCTAAATAGGCAGTTTCATTAAAATCAAATTTCTAATCACTTACAAACTGATTATATCAATCAAAATCATATAAAATTACACGAAAAATGTCTCTGAAAAATTGCTGTTAAACGGAGAATCATACCAGAAAAAGATATTCGGGGTGTATTCGGGGAATTTCATTTACAAAGGGAAGTAATATTTAGCAATACTGTTGCTATATTTAGCAATACTGTTGCTAAAAATAGATACGGAAATTGTCGACATTTGTCGAAAATGTACGACAATAGTAAATATCCATTAGAATTATTCTACCTTAAAACGTTTTGATTTCGTATGCACAGTTATGAGTGTAAATTATGATCTAATCTTCTAATGCACAATTCAATACTATATCAGTGCAATCGAAAAATGCTCTGTGTTTTATTCCTTGCTCGAATCTCAATCCAATTAAATAATGACTGGGGTTATGACATTCAATCACAAAAAGATTATTGTGTAAACATTGATAGAAAATCACAATCTGCAATTTTCACTACAATAAATACTTGTACATTATGTTTAGCACCACTACGTTGATTCTATTTTTGGCCAATAATGGGAATTTGAAATTTCAGCAAATGATTTGCATCAGATTTTTTCAACGTTGTGCCATTTACAGCCAGTGATTGGATAAGGAAATCTCTTAGAGGACGCGAGATTAGACAGGATTGCTTATGAAAACAAGAGCTTCGCAGAGCGGCGCATATACGCCCGAGAGGGGCTTGTCAGTAAAATTGGCCATTTTTTCAATTCAAGGGCAGATAATTCAAACATGAAGTTATCAAAATTTTGTTTGCACAACAAGACACCATAGAGATTCATTGTGGCAAGTTTGATTAAATGCTGGTTGAAACTGTAGAAGTAGCACACAGGAGAAAATGGGCATTTTTGAGAAAATGGGCATTTTTCCTCAAATTCAAGGGCAGATAATTCAAGAACGAAAACAGTTATCTAAATTCCGTAAGCGATGTGCAAAACTAGACACCATGCAGATTCATTGTGGCAAGTTTGATCAAATTCTGATCAAAACTGTAGGAGGAGTTGCGCACACAAGAAAATGGGCATTTTTTTAATTCAAGGGCAGATAATTCAAGAACGAAAAGAGTTATCTGAATTCCGTAAGTGAGGTGCACAACTAGACACCATGGAGATTCATTGTGGCAAGTTTGAATAAATTCCGATCAAAACTGTAGGAGGAGTTGCGCACACAAGAAATTGCTAACGGACGGACGGACGGACAGACGGACGGACGGACAGACAGACGAGTGGGGCCATAACATAATATGACCCTTCGGGTTCATTGTGGCAAGTTTGAATAAATTCCGATCAAAACTGTAGGAGGAGTTGCGCAAACAAGAAATTGCTAACGGACGGACGAACGGACAGACGGACGGACGGACGGACAGACGGACAGACAGACGAGCGGGGCCATAACATAATATGACCCTTCGGGCGTATAACAAAAGAGCAAAATCATTTAGTACATGTGTACTATAAACGTTTGAGCGGCTTTTTACGACTGCAAGGACGACTTCCGGTGACTGTTGTGTGTTTGTGGGGGGGGGGGGGGGGGTCTTAGTGGAAATAGGCTAATTGATGTTTGTCCAAGAGTATGATTTTCAATTCTATATTTTCATACTGCTAAATGGTTAAAATCCAAAAGGTTTCATCACTCACGTAAACACATGACACTGGCATCCTCCGTATGGTCACAATCATTCACACCTATAGGTTTATGATCACACTGACCAATGTTTGTCTCTGACCCATTACAGTGGACATTGTCCAGTACTATCTGACCAGTCCCGGGTCCATAATACGCACTCGGTAGTGGAACAGCTACAGACCTGTAATAACAAGACAGTAATCAGGGCCAACTATGTTCTACATTTGAATTTGATAAATTGCTGATGCCAAAAGAAGAATAGATTGACCAACCAAACAATTCATTCAATCCAAAGCTGTCATGTATTATACATAAAACATTCTAAACAGTCTAAATTTCTGTTACAATCTTCCTCATACTTGGCGATATGATGCCTTAGGCCAAGATGGCAATTCAATTCTAATCAATCTAGACCAAAATACAGAAGGTATCACAGTTATACCTAGCTAGCTGTCTCAAATTGCAGTGGACAGCATTCTCAAGATTATACGTAAATAATTATGGTAGTCCAATATTTTTGTCACACTTACCCTTTATAACCCAGCTGATTACAGACAACTTGTGCCTCATTCATACCCCATCCATCATCACATACAGTACCCCAGGCTCCTGTCCTATCTCTATACAACATTACCCCACCCATCCTACAACACACATTACCCCACCCATCCTACAACACACATTACCCTTTATATCCCAGCTGATTACAGACAACTTGCGCCTCATTCATACCCCATCCTACAACACACAATACCCCACCCACCCTACAACACACATTACCCAACCCACCCTACAACACACTTACCCTTTATATCCCAGCTGATTACAGACAACTTGTGCCTCATTCATACCCCATCCATCATCACATACAGTACCCCAGGCTCCTGTCCTATCTCTATACAACAATACCCCACCCACCCTACAACACACATTACCCCACCCATCCTACAACACACATTACCCTTTATATCCCAGCTGATTACAGACAACTTGCGCCTCATTCATACCCCATCCATCATCACATACAGTACCCCAGGCTCCTGTCCTATCTCTATACAACAATACCCCACCCACCCTACAACACACAATACCCCACCCACCCTACAACACACATTATCCCACCCACCCTACAACACACATTACCCCACCCACCCTACAACACACTCACCCTTTATATCCCAGCTGATTACAGACAACTTGTGCTTCATTCATACCCCATCCATCATCACATACAGTACCCCAGGCACCTGTCCTATCTCTACATAACATTAAACATTACCCCACCCACCCTACAACACACTCACCCTTTATATCCCAGCTGATTACAGACAACTTGTGCCTCATTCATACCCCATCCATCATCACATACAGTACCCCAGGCTCCTGTCCTATCTCTATACAACAATACCCCACCCACCCTACAACACACATTACCCCACCCATCCTACAACACACTCACCCTTTATAACCCAGCTGATTACAGACAACTTGTGCTTCATTCATACCCCATCCATCATCACATACTGTACCCCAGGCTCCTGTCCTATCTCTAACTTCTACACGACCTTTTCTGGGTACTGGACCACCAACTATTCTCACATTTAGGGCTACTTGGGCAGCTGAAATTAGAAATGAGTCAGGATATAGATAAAGAGCTGTCTGAGGACAGCAAAGCACAACTATCAATTTCTGGATAGTGAAAAAAGTCCAAAAAGGGCTAAGATTTAGATTAAGATTTAACTTAATTATATGTCAGAATAATGAATCTTTGTCTAGAGGCTGATATTATGGTCACAGAAGCATGTGTTAAGTTTGCAAGCAATAGCTCAAGCAGGCACAAAGTTATCACAGATATATGAGAGTTACACATAAATACTTAACCAATAATTTTTAAGTCCAACAAGGGTAGAGATTCCACTAAATTAGTTGTCAGAGTAATGAATCTTTGCATAAAGGCTGATATTATGGTCACAAAAGCATATGCAAAGTTTTAGAGCAATTGCATCAACAGAAACAGAAATATGGTCTGAAGATGCATGCAAGAAAATATAATTCAACTAACTTTCAAATGATTCTTAAGAAGGAATGCTCCAGTTTCCTATTGTTTTCCCAAAAATAGAATTTATTTATATTTTGTATGTTGAAATTACATGTTATTACCAATTGAAAAATAAAAAAAATGAAAATGGATGGTCATCAATCGTGTTTGAATTTTATAGGCATTCGTATCACATACCCTTACAGCAAAAAATGCACAATTTCTTGCACCTGTCCAAGGTCACTAAAATGCTAAAAAAAAAAATGCTGTATAATCATCGTTTAGTCCGGAAAACGGATTTAAAGTAATATCTTACATTTAATAAGAACAGAAAACCCCAATAATGTGCTATCATAAACGCGTAAATGTATAAAACAGCATGCTCACGAGTTCAGTTAGATCAACGAAGCTGAAGTGTTTTATGTCAAAATTTGCATATTTATGGAAATATTTCAAGTTCTACATAATAGAATTTGATGAAACTCCCTCATTGCATTAAGCAACATGTCCTGGTATTAGTAATAATTCAAAAAGAAAATGTATAGGTCATCACACTTATTAGTGAATTACAGCAATTCTTATCAGCTACACATGACTAAAATAACGCAAAACAGTGGTAACTGCATACACACTTACAACTGTCTTGCTCTAAATAATCAATTTCCATCTTGAGGAAATCAGTTTTGCATAATAAATACGCTTTTACCGTCGAAAATGGTAAATTGTAATGACATGTTATATTTTTGAAAATATGGTAGCAAAAAATATATGGTACAAAACATTTAATTTTCTACAGTAATGACCAAGTGTTCCGAAAAACTGGAGCATTCCCCCTTTATAGAAAACATAAATAAATTACAGTTTATAAAAATATAAAATTCTTTATGGAAGCATAAAACATAACTTTTATATTGTAAATAACATACAAGATTGGCACTCCACTCCCACATCCTCTGAATGCACACAGTCTGTCCGTCCAAAAGAACTATGTACACAGCTAGCTACATCAGTCTCATTGCCCATACATGTGACATCGTCCAGCCAGATAGGGCCTGTACCTGCTCCAAATTTACCAGAGGAGCTGACCACTGCCCTTGTACTGCACGAAAAAAGGACAAAAGTCTGGCTAAAATTTTGTCATAGTTATTGGACTTATTAACCTGCAACAGTGTGTTTTTGTCCTATACATGCACATCTTCAAAACAATTGCATCAGTAAGTGTAAAAAATGGACTTAACTAGGAAGACTATTTGCTTTGTCACAAGGCTTATTATCATTATATCAACTGAATCAACACTTACTAATTGATATTGAGACTGTTACAGACAACTTTAGCAGCATTACTATCAAAATTGTCATCACAGACAGTCCCCCATCGTCCAGAATACAGCATTTCTACACGACCTTCAGATGGCCTGGCTCCACCACTCAGTCTGTATTGTATGGTGGCATTGTTCCCAGCTGGAAATGTAGATAGATATATCATTACCATTGTCGAGATAGAAAACTATGAAAAATTCCTGACTGACTTACAATTTTACAAAGCGTTACAGACACAGAATCATTCAAATGTGTTTTTATCACCAAATTTTACCATTATGATGTCACGATAAACCTTCTATATCTACGAAGAATTGCCCAGTTTTGGTAACCTGAGGAGATATGTAAGAGACACTGAAGGAAAAAAATGCATATAACTAGTATCTATTCAGTTAAAATAATACTTTTAAGTCTCATAAACTTTTATTCTGTTTGTTCTAGCCGTCTAAGCATGGATTGATATAGCCTTACCATCACTACAGATCACTCCTACATCTTCATCATGTGTACAATCATTATCTCCAGGAGCATTGGTATCACACAGTAATAGTGATGACTCATTACCAAAACAAGTAGTCTGATCTAACCAGATCTGTCCTTTACCAGGTCCAAAACTGGCACCAGACAGAGCAAGGGCATGGTGGCTGAAAGAAAAGCAGATATTTAAAAAATGTTTACAAAGCAAGTAATGTAGTAATTTGAAGACTGGCTCATTTCCAACACATGTGGTCTGGTCTAGTCATCATTATATCTGTCCTTTACCAGGTCCAAAACTAGCGCCAGATAGAGCAAGGGCTATTATAAACAACAAAGGTTTACACATTTTTCAAATCACGACTTCACTATATCAAGAAAATCTTTCAACGCTTAAATCTCGTAGCTAGCAGGTTGAAGGCCTGATATTTATTTGATTCAAATCTGAGGTCTTATTATAACAGACAATTCAGCGTTTTCTTGACAAATTATAGATGGCAAAATGTTTTTCACATGAAAATTGATTATGTTTTAAGGTGAATAATACCTAGGGGAATGTTCATTCATCTACTAAACCCTAATCATAGCTTGCATACTTTGGAGAACTTTCAACGTTTCTGGAGAACAAAAGTTATGAGACTTTCAAAATAATTTTATCACAAAAATGGACAGATGAAGTAACAGAAAGGCTAAACGGTCACGCATAAATATTGCATCTAGCTGATAGTCTTTGAGGAAGCATAATAAAAATCCATTAGTGACTTACTAAGGTTTATTCAATGCTTTACAGACAACCATCGCTGCATTGTTGTCAAACTTGTCATCGCAGACCGTCCCCCATTGTCCGTTCAGGTAGACCTCTACACGACCACTCTGACTGCTTGTACCGTTCACAAGGCGATATCGGATAGCAGCTACAAAATTCATAAGAGATTATATTTCCAAGGTTATAAATTGAATTGCTGTTAAAAAATTCAAGATAGAAAAAAGTTTTAATAGGTAAAAGCTATAAATAGCAAGAATTGTCAGCGGACAATAAAGCTCGCCCAAACAAGAGCTTGTCACAAAGAAAAGTCATTTCCTAGGTCAAGGTAAAAAGGTCATGGCCCAAAATGAAATTTTGTAAAAGTAGGTCAAGCTCCATGGTCAAGGTCACAAGGTCACAGGTTATGGTCAAATGTGAACTGTGTTGGAATGAGGTGTCCGTGTATGAAATATCAAGGCTGTAGGTGTAAAAGGACATGAGTTATAGGCCAAGTTAAAGTTTTTAGAAAGTAGGTCAAACTCCAAGGTCAAGGTACATGGTCACCGTCAAATGTGAACCGTGTTGGTAGGTGTCCATGTGTGAAATATCAAGGCTGTAGGTGCAAAAGGACATGAGATATAGGCCAGGTGAAAGTTTTTTAAAAGTAGGTCAAACTCCAAGGTCAAGATCACCAGGTCCAAGGTCATGGTCAAATGTGAAGTGTTGGTAGGAGGTGTCATTGTGTGAAATATCAAGGCTGTAGGTGTAAAAGGACATGAGATAAAGGCCAGGTTAAAGTTTTTTAAAAGTAGGTCAAACGTCAAGGTCACCAGGTCCAAGGTCATGGTCAAATATGAAAGGTCTTGGTGGGAGGTGTCCATATGTGAAATATGAAGGCTGTAGGTGTAAAAGGACATGAACTATAGGCAAGGTTAAAGTCTTTTAAAAGTAGGTCAAACTCTAAGGTCAATGTCACAAGGTCCATGGTCATGGTCAAATGTGAATCGTGTTGGTAGGTGTCCATGTGTGAAATATCAAGGCTGTAGGTGTAAAAGGACATGAAATATAGGCCAGGTTAAAGTTTTTTAAAAGTAGGTCAAACTCCAAGGTCAAGGTCACAAGGTCCAAGGTCATGGTCAAATGTGAATGGTGTTGGTAGGAGGTGTCCATATGTGAAATATCAAGGCTGTATGTGCAATAGGGCATAAGATATAGGCCAGGTTAAAGTTTTTTTAAAAGTAGGTCAAACTCCAAGGTCAAGGTCATGAGGTCAAAGGTCATGGTCAAATGTGAATGGTGTTGGTAGGAGGTGTCCATATGTGAAATATCAAGGCTGTATGTGCAATAGGGCATAAGATATAGGCCAGGTTAAAGTTTTTTTAGGCCAGGTTAAAGTTTTTAAAAGTAGGTCAAACTCCAAGGTCAAGGTCACAAGGTCAAGGTCTCAAATGAAAGGTCTTGGTGAGAGGTATCCACATGTGAGATATGAAGGCTGTAGGTGTAATATGGCATGAGATATAGGCCAGGTTAAAGTTTTTTAAAACGGTCAAAAAGTGGGTCAAACTCCAAGGTCAAGGTCACAAGGTCAAAGGTCATGGTCTCAAATAAAAGGTCTTGGTTAGAGGTACCCACAGGTGAAATATGAAGGCTGTATCTCTAACAGGGCATGAGATATGGGCCAGGTTAAAGTTTTTGCGGACGCTGATGCCGACGCCGACGCTGACATCCGGGGGTATGACAATAGCTCTTCCGAGACTATCGTCCCGGGCGAGAAAAAAGTATTAATATTGGAAAACCAAAATAGTAGATCATGAGTTCTGGTAAAATTTTATCATCCAAGGAAAAATGATTTTTTTGTATCTTTTTTAACTTTAATCTGAATTACAATATTTTTGGACTTATCCTTATTGAAAGGTGCTGAGAAAGGCAAAATTTCCTGCCCATGTTTACAAAGCATTAAGACTCAATTTTTTCCAAAGCAGACAGTGTTCCAGAAAGTAATATTAATCATTAAAAGAATAAACATTGTTCTCATCAAATGACCTTCACCAAGATACCAGTACGACATTGCAATCAAGATTCTAATTTTAGTCAAATATTTTTTAACATAGGTAATAACAAACTAACCTGCATTACATGACACACCCACATCTTCATTATGTTTACAGTCATGGTTATAAAAACCCTTGTTAGCACATTGTGTTATACTCCGTTCTGATCCCAAACAGCTTACATCATCCAACAATATAGGGCCTGATCCAGATCCATAGAATGCTCCAGCTATTGGTAAAGCATTGGCCCTGGATGACAAAATTGTAACTTTTCAGTCATGGTCAAGGCTATTACATGTAGTCATTTTATATGAACTAATCACCAGATAGTTAGCATAAAAATTTTACAACATTGTTATCATTTTTATTGACGAAATGTGTTTTCTGCATATTAAGTAAATAGAAACATCAAGCATAGCAAAATCAATCAAGCTGTAAATAAATACTTAATAGTCTTTCATAAACTTGTATCACTCTTCAATCTTTTTGGGTACTTACGTTTGAAATCCCAGCATTCTGCAAGCCACTTGAGCATCTTTACCATTGAAACTATCATCACAGACTGTACCCCATGTATTGTTGAAGAACAGCTCCAGTCTGCCTGATGATGTGGAACTGCCATTGACTAGACGAGCCTTCACTGTCTTGGCTGTAAAAACATGAAAAAATATGTCAAACCCCCAATTAACGCGATTAACACATTTTCCAACAATAGGGATTAAAGGTGTGAAAACTGGGCTGATCGCATTCAGCTGTCAGTTCACCGTGAGATTGCACAAACCGTGAAAAATACATGAGAAAAAAAGGCTGTTTGCAGACGATGCTTGTTATCCAAATTTTGTCAACAACAGGGTGATTTTAAGCTTCCGTTTTCATTTTACTTTCAAGAAATATTTAAACATCATACAATAAATACATGTACACAGGTAAAAACGACCTCTCATTCCTGAAGAGTTATTCAGATCGTCGTATTAGCCATACCTCGACTTCCGCCGAAGGCTTGCGGGAAAAACTTAGTTTTTTTAAGGCTGGTGTTTGTGTCGAACTTCGGATAAGTCGAAGTATTTTCAGCGGCCCACAAAAGTCAACACAACGAGTTTCGACTGTATGTTATATCAGGCATCAGCATTGTCACTTGATTTATTTGGGTTTGACATCATCTTAAACAGTATTTCGGTCATATCTATTAGAACAACTAACCATGGATTCTTGTCATTTCTGTCAACAGTACTACCACAACAGGCTCCAGCTGATCGACATTTTCTTCTCCCCCTTAAAAACTTCTCAAAAACTTTGTTGAGTTGGTCTTATTGAAGTATAGTGACAGGTGTGTGTGTATGTGTGTGTGAATGGGGATCGAAATTTAAGAGGATATATGGATAAATAGAACTTGCTTATACCTGTATCGCAAAGAACCCCAACATCTTCTGTATGATCACAGTTACTCACGCCCCAGGCTGCGTGGTCACAAACATCAATGTTAGACTCGTCCCCTCTACAATGTACATCGTCCAACCATATTGTACCACTGCCTTGTCCATAGTAACCTTTCTGTCTAGGCTGAGCTCCAGCACTGAAATAAATATCATTGTTGGGGAGTCAAAACCTTGTAACTACAGCTTGAAAAAGCTGGAGTTTCAAGGTTTCGAATCCCCACCAACGTTATGATTGATAAACTGATTGATAGACTGATTGATTAATTGTTTGATTTTGATAATAACATAAATAAAATGAAAGCCTTGTATTCTCTACAGAGAAAACAATTTAGCCATATTTTACCATTCCTATGTCAATAGCAGCCTCTTTGTCCAGGCTAAGTGCCAGCACTGAAATCTTTTAAAATACATGTAGATTGATTTGATCACTAATTTCATCATTTTAATGTCTTTGAAAATAGACCGATTGATTTGCTGACATATCTTAAAACAACTTTTTCTTAGACAAACAAAAATAATGTTCTAGTATATAAGTTACTTATCTTGTGTAAGAGACAAGTTTCCTTTTTGTATCTTTGTTGTCCTTTAATTTCCATGTATTTAATCATTAGATATGTTTGCAATTTCAAACACTGTTTGTGAGGATTAACACAGCTATATACTGACCTTGGCAGACCCAGCATGTTACAAACAACAGCAGCAGATTTTGTGTTAAAGTTATCATCACATACTGTACCCCATTTACTGTTATGTAACACTTCTAAACGTCCCTCAGAGTTAGTAGCCCCTCCCACCAGCCTCACTGTGGTGTTCTGTCTGGCCGGGGCTGTAATATAATACAATAAAGTCATCATCACATACTGTACCCCATTTACTGTTATGTAACACTTCTAAACGTCCCTCAGAGTTAGTAGCCCCTCCCACCAGCCTCACTGTGGTGTTCTGTCTGGCCGGGGCTGTAATATAATACAATAAAGTCATCATCACATACTGTACCCCATTTACTGTTATGTAACACTTCTAAACGACCCTCTGAGTTAGTAGCTCCTCCCACTAGCCTCACTGTGGTGTTTTGTCTGGCCGGGGCTGTAATATAATACAATAAAGTCATCATCACATACTGTACCCCATTTACCGTTGTGTAACACTTCTAAACGCCCCTCTGAGTTAGTAGCTCCTCCCACTAGCCTCACTGTGGTGTTCTGTCTGGCCAGGGCTGTAATATAATACAATAAAGTCATCATCACATACTGTACCCCATTTACCGTTGTGTAACACTTCTAAACGCCCCTCTGAGTTAGTAGCTCCTCCCACTAGCCTCACTGTGGTGTTCTGTCTGGCCAGGGCTGTAATATAATACAATAAAGTCATCATCACATACTGTACCCCATTTACCGTTGTGTAACACTTCTAAACGTCCCTCAGAGTTAGTAGCTCCTCCCACTAGCCTCACTGTGGTGTTCTGTCTGGCCGGGGCTGTAATATAATACAATAAAGTCATCATCACATACTGTACCCCATTTACCGTTGTGTAACACTTCTAAACGTCCCTCAGAGTTAGTAGCTCCTCCCACTAGCCTCACTGTGGTGTTCTGTCTGGCCGGGGCTGTAATATAATACAATAAAGTCATCATCACATACTGTACCCCATTTACTGTTATGTAACACTTCTAAACGACCCTCTGAGTTAGTAGCTCCTCCCACTAGCCTCACTGTGGTGTTCTGTCTGGCCGGGGCTGTAATATAATACAATAAAGTCATCATCACATACTGTACCCCATTTACCGTTGTGTAACACTTCTAAACGACCCTCTGAGTTAGTAGCTCCTCCCACTAGCCTCACTGTGGTGTTCTGTCTGGCCAGGGCTGTAATATAATACAATAAAGTCATCATCACATACTGTACCCCATTTACTGTTATGTAACACTTCTAAACGACCCTCTGAGTTAGTAGCTCCTCCCACTAGCCTCACTGTGGTATTCTGTCTGGCCGGGGCTGTAATATAATACAATAAAGTCATCATCACATACTGTCCCCCATTTACCATTGTGTAACACTTCTAAACGTCCCTCAGAGTTAGTAGCTCCTCCCACTAGCCTCACTGTGGTGTTCTGTCTGGCCGGGGCTGTAATATAATACAATAAAGTCATCATCACATACTGTACCCCATTTACTGTTATGTAACACTTCTAAACGACCCTCTGAGTTAGTAGCTCCTCCCACTAGCCTCACTGTGGTGTTCTGTCTGGCCGGGGCTGTAATATAATACAATAAAGTCATCATCACATACTGTACCCCATTTACCGTTGTGTAACACTTCTAAACGCCCCTCTGAGTTAGTAGCTCCTCCCACTAGCCTCACTGTGGTGTTCTGTCTGGCCGGGGCTGTAATATAATACAATAAAGTCATCATCACATACTGTACCCCATTTACCGTTGTGTAACACTTCTAAACGCCCCTCTGAGTTAGTAGCTCCTCCCACTAGCCTCACTGTGGTGTTCTGTCTGGCCGGGGCTGTAATATAATACAATAAAGTCATCATCACATACTGTCCCCCATTTACCATTATGTAACACTTCTAAACGACCCTCTGAGTTAGTAGCTCCTCCCACTAGCCTCACTGTGGTATTCTGTCTGGCCGGGGCTGTAATATTAAAGGGTTAATTCACATTTTTGAGGTCGTTAACATTCGCAGAGGCCCAAGAAATATGTTAACGCTAGAGTGCATAGTATGAGGATCATTTTCCTATTTTGAGGGCCTATGCGAATGTTAACAACCAAAAAAAACATGAATTGAGGCTATTAGTGCATAAAAACATAAATTCCAATGGTTACTTACAACAAAACCTATTGATATGTGCGAAAAAATGAACCGAGGTTAGAACAAAAATGTCTGCCATTGTTGTTTTGTTCTGATAAATCTTCCGAAATGTTTTTGTTATGTGCGACGTCAGCAAAACAATGTTACGTCCTCATTTGGCGCTGAAGGCAAACATCTCTTATTCAACATAAGGGAGTTGTTTATTTTGAAAGTTTAAATCGAGGATAATTGAGTGCAAAGGCGGGCGGATATAAAACATGAATTTCCTGAATAATACATGTTTTCTACCGATAACGGCCCAGTTTCTTCCCGATAATGAATGACTATATTAGCTCGAAAATAAACATTTTATGCATTAATATACAAAAAAGAATAAAAATCTGCTACTCTTTTTCAGAGAGTTGTCCAGAGACAAGGTAGCTTACCTAAATAGGAGCATGTAACAAAAGGTGTTTTAATCTTATCAAAGAGCTTCATAAGCAGAACGAAAAGGTCTGACTACTTATTCTTATTGAAGTTATTATTTGCGACATCATAGACATCATTTTTTGCCATTTTTGATAATCCTCAGGAAAATACATTACCTTGACAGATGACAGACGCATCTTCATGATGGTCACAGTTTGTGTTACCCCACCCACGATGTCCACACAGGGCGATATCTGATTCCAGTCCATTACAGTCTAGATCATCCAGAATAATAGGTCCTGTACCCATACCATAAAATGATGAACCCTTTGATACAGCTCCTTGTCTGAAATAGGTTTGGAAATTGTGTGTGTGTGTGTGTGTGTGTGTGTGTATTTGTAGTATTATAAGGTCCCTCCCGGTGTAACAGGGTAACTTGTCCCCCTGGGTAACGTGTCCCCGGGGACACGTTACCCAGGGGTAACGTGTCCCACCCCCTGGGTAACGTGTCCCCCCCCTTGGAAATTTTTTTTTAAATTGTATTGTGTATTTTCAATGCATATTTTGTTTCATAATTATTTATTCTTTTAAAATAAGTTATTTTAAACATGAAATTTAAATATTTAATTTTTTTTTATTCTTTCACATTTCCAAAGAAGGGAAATATCTAATTGCATTGTAATTTTTTATTAAATCACTTTCTCCAAATATTTTTCAACTATTATTATTACCATTATTAATATTTTGTGATAATACCAAAGTAAATTGCGCAGAAATAATGTGAAAAAATTTTAAGAGGAGAGAGGGGGGGACACGTTACCCCTGGGTAACGTGTCCCCCCTTTGATTTTTTTCCTTTTTAATTATAATGTATATTTTAATGCCTATTTAGTTTTATAATTATTGAATCTTTTAAAATAAGCTATTTCTAACAAAAAATAAAAGAACTTAATTTTTTTCATTATTTCACTTTTCAATGAGAGGTGGGACAGGCTACCCAGGCCTGAGTAACATGTACCCCCCTTGGATTTTTTACCTTTTTAATCATAATGTGTATTTTTATATCATTACTAATATTTCGTGATAACACCAAAGGAAATTGCGCAGAAATAATGTGAAAAAATTTTAAGAGGGGGAGGGGGGACACGTTACCCCTGGGTAACCTGTCCCCAGGGACACGTTACCCAGGCCTGGGTAACGTGTCCCCCCCTTTGATGTTTTTCCTTTTTAATTATAATGTGTATTTTTAATGCCTATTTATTTTTCTAACTATTGAATCTTTTAAAATAAGCTATTTTTAACAAAAAATGAAAGAATTTAATTTTTTTTCATTCTTTCACTTTTCAATGAGAGGTGGGACAGGCTACCCAGGCCTGAGTAACGTGTACCCCCCTTGGATTTTTTTCCTTTTTAATCATAATGTGTATTTTTATATCATTATTAATATTTCGTGATTACACCAAAGGAAATTGCGCAGAAATAATGTGAAAAAATTTTAAGAGGAAGAGGGGGGGACACGTTACCCCTGGGTAACCTGTCCCTGGGGACACGTTACCCAGGCCTGGGTAACGTGTCCCCCCCTTTGATTTTTTTCCTTTTTAATTATAATGTATACTTTTAATACCTATTTAGTTTTATATTCATTAAATCTTTTTGAATAAGCTATTTTTACCAATAAATAAAAGAATTTAATTTTTTTCATTCTTTCATTTTTCAATGAGAGGTGGGACAGGCTACCCAGGTCTGAGTAACGTGTACCCCCCTTGGATTTTTTTCCTTTTTAATCATAATGTGTATTTTTATATCATTATTAATATTTCGTGATAACACCAAAGGAAATTGCGCAGAAATAATGTGAAAAAATTTTAAGAGGAAGAGGGGGGGGGGGACACGTTACCCCTGGGTAACCTGTCCCCGGGGACACGTTACCCAGGCCTGGGTAACATGTCCCCCCCCCCTTTGATATTTTTCCTTTTTAATTATAATGTATATCTTTAATGCCTATTTAGTTTTAAAATTGTTGAATCTTTTAAAATAAGCTAAAATTGCACAGAAATAATGTGAAAAATGGGTAACCTCTCCCCGGGGACATGTTACCCAGGCCTGGGTAGCCTGTCCCACCTCTCATTGAAAAGTGAAAGAATGAAAAAAAAAATCTTTTATTTATTGGTAAAAATAGCTTATTCAAAACGATTCAATGATTATAAAACTAAATAGGTATTAAAATTATACATTATAATTAAAAAGGAAAAAAAACAAAGGGGGGGACATGTTACCCAGACCTGGGTAACGTGTCCCTGGGGACAGGTTACCCAGGGGTAACGTGTCCCCCCTCCCCCTATTAAAATTTTTTCACATTATTTCTGCGCAATTTCCTTTGGTGTTATCACAAAATATTAATAATGATATAAAAATACACATTATGATTAAAAAGGAAAAAATCCAAGGGGGGTACACGTTACTCTGGCCTGGGTAGCCTGTCCCACCTCTCATTGAAAAGTGAAAGAATAAAAAAAATTAAGTTCTTTTATTTTTTGTTAGAAATAGCTTATTTTAAAATATTCAATAATCATAAAACTAAATAGGCATTAAAATATACATTATAATTAAAAAGGAAAAAAATCAAAGGGGGGACATGTTACCCAGGCCTGGGTAACATGTCCCCGGGGACAGGTTACCCAGGGGTAACGTGTCCCCCCCTCCCTCCTCTTAAAATTTTTTCACATTATTTCTGCGCAATTTCCTTTGGTGTTATCACAAAATATTGATAATGATATAAAAATACACATTATGATTAAAAAGGAAAAAATCCAAGGGGGTACATGTTACTCAGGCCTGGGTAGCCTGTCCCACCTCTCATTGAAAAGTGAAATAATGAAAAAAATTAAGTTCTTTTATTTTTTGTTAGAAATAGCTTATTTTAAAAGATTCAATAATTATAAAACTGAATAGGCATTAAAATATACATTATAATTAAAAAGGAAAAAAATCAAAGGGGGGGACACGTTACCCAGGACTGGGTAACATGTCCCCGGGGACAGGTTACCCAGGGGTAACGTGTCCCCCCCCCCCCCCCCCACCTCTTAAATTTTTTTCACATTATTTCTGCGCAATTTACTTTGGTATTATCACAAAATATTAATAATAGTAATAATAATAGTTGAAAAATATTTGGAGAAAGTGATTTAATAAAAAATTACAATGCAATTAGATATTTTCCTTCTTTGGAAATGTGAAAGAATAAAAAAAAATTAAATATTTAAATTTCATGTTTAAAATAACTTATTTTAAAAGAATAAATAATTATAAAACAAAATATGCATTAAAAATACACAATAATGTTAAAAAAAAAAATTCCAATGGGGGGGACACGTTACCCAGGGGGTGGGACAGGTTACCCAGGGTCATTACCCTGGGTAACGTGTCCCCGGGGACACGTTACCCCTGGGTAACGTGTCCCCGGGGACACGTTACCCAGGGGACACGTTACCCTGGGACACCGGCTCAAAGCATATTACGTGCAGACCCATGTGGAAATAAGCGGCCATTTAGTGACAGTACTTGATAGCTTCCATACTTCATTTTCCACAATGCTTTCTAAAGTAACTATCATGAGGGACATCAACAAATGTCATTGCATTATGTAGGAATGGGTTAAAATCATCCTGGAATGAAAGACAGGTGAACAGATGGATGCATATCCTGATGCCTATTTGTGTGTTTTTTCTGATTTTTGATGACCATTTAAAATGAGACTGCGCTATAAATTAATTTGTATTTCTCTTCCATCAAAGATCTTCAAGTGACTTGCTTTTTAAAACAACTGAATTATATAAATGCAGTTCTATCTATTTCAACTCGAAGACATATGTGACCCGTCACGCTAAAAGGGACCTTTTCTGAACTCCAAAAATCCAAATTTTGACAAACTTATCAGAATCAGCACAGGTAAACCAGATCCCGTGTGCGTAAAATGAACATATAGTAAGACAGGGAAACCATTCTGGATTTAGAAAATTACATACAAGTGAAAAGTGTCGGCCCTAGTCTGGCTGCGCGGATTGCGCAGACAGACTAGGGTTGATATTTTTCACACATCCGATAAGGTCCCTTTTAGCATGACGGGTCACATAAAGATCTACGGCCAAATTTCAAGAACATAATATAACTTACGAAGGAAAGTTGAGCATCCTACAGATGACTGCAGCATCTTTAGCATCAAAACTATCATCACAGACAGTGCCCCACTGTCCACCTCGCTGTATTTCTACACGGCCGGCATATAGTCCCGGACATCCAGCTAATCATTTTGATAAATACAAAAAACAAACAACTTACGAAGGAAAGTTAAGCATCCTACAGATGACAGCAGCATCTTTAGCATCAAAACTATCATCACAGACTGTACCCCACTGTCCCCCTCGCTGTATTTCTACACGGCCTGCGTACGGTCCGGGACCTCCTGATAGACGTATTGGAGTCTTCTGAGCATCTGAAAGTCATTTATAGATTCAGAAATTATGTTAATCCTATTCCTACACAATGAACCCTTCTGAGTCCTACAAGGTAATGGGTTTGGAAAACATTGTGGAAAATGAAGAAATTGCTTATGACAAGCAATTTCTTCATTTTCCACAATATTTTCTTCCCTTACAGACCCAAACATTTGAAATTAAATGAAGTTAAAGTCCCAGCTACAGTTAAGGCCATTTGAAGACAAGGCCTTTGTTTTTTTAAATACTGCCTCACTGTCCCCCACATTGTATTTCTACACAGCCGGCGTACAGTCCCGGACCTCCAGATAGTCGTATTGGAGTCTTCTAGGCATCTGATGTTTGGAAGAATTGATTAATTGAATCAGGTTTAAAGTAGAACTCATATGCTAGCTACATGGTACTAAAATTAAAGATACAGGGCCAATGGCTATGGACCATTTTTATGTCTATTCTAATTCTGACAGCTTCAAAGTCAGCAGATTCTTCACATGATCATTGTAGTTGTGAGTCGACAGCGTTACAGGTCACATTATAAACTTTCTCAAGGGGATCATGAACAAAAGAGAGCCTAAAAAATCTGATTTATACAAAGCATATGCAAAATTAAATTTGCCTAATATATTGAAGGAAATGCAACAAGTTTGCCACTTACTACTTTGACAGATGACTCCAGCATCTTCTGCATGAGAGCAGTCTGTGATGGTCCATCCATTAAACCTGCATAGACCCAGATCAGACTCTGTGCCGATACATTCAACATTGTCCATGAGTATAGGACCTGTACCCTGACCATAGGCAGCATGGCTTACTGCTACTGCTCCAGAACTAGAAATAGATATATGTAAACATAAATGTAACAAATCTACATAGACCCAGGTCAGACTCTGTACCAATACATTCTACATTGACCATGAGTATAGGACCTGTACCTTGGCCATAGGCAGCATGGCTTACTGCGACAGCTCCAGAACTTTAAAAGGAAAATTGTGTGCACAAATCTTATTAAACAAAACAAATCTACAATGATCAGTTTCAGTGCTAATACATTCCACATTATCTATGAATATAAGGCCTGTACCCGTAGTTAATTTTGGTACGGAGACAAAAGGTCAATTGAAGGATGGATTAAAAGTCATCTATGGGACCAATATATTACCGGCTTTCTTTCTTAAGTCAAGTGGAAATTTTATCATATTGACATAAATTATGGTAGAAATTAGTCCACAAAGAGTAAGAAGTTATTAGAACCTCAGACCATATCTTCAATGTCCATTGAAGGATGGATTGAAATATATCCTGGCATCAATATATCACTGGCTCTCTGTTTTGTAAGTCAAGTCGAAATTTTATCATATTGACATGAATTATGGTAGAAATTAGTCTACAAAGAGTAAGAAATTATGTAAGGAATTATTAGAACTTAAGACCATATCATGAATTTTGTATTTTTCATTAGAACGATAGACAAGCTTCTACTTACAATGGTAGTTTAAGCATCCTACAGATCACTGCTGCATCAGAAGCTGACCATTTATCATCACACACTGTACCCCATGTACCTGCGTGGTTAACTTCTACACGACCCTCGTCTGGTGTGCTGCCGTTCATGAGACGGACCTGGAGAGCTGGTGGGTTGTCTAAAATGTTGAATAGTTATTTAACTCACTGACATTAATTCAATTCCATTTTCATAAAAATAAAATCATCTTACACTTTCATTCATTCCACTCATTCAGATCACTAAATACTGACTCAAAACATTCAAGGTACAACTTTTTTAATATCTTTGCTCATAAACAGCTATCATTATTTCATGCTTAAGTTAAATTCTTTGGAGGGCATGGTCTAGTGTTAGGACAATGGCTTCAGGATTGGAGGATCTTGGGTTCAAATCCTGCCAGTGCCACAGGAATTTTTCTCAGCAAGTTATCCCATGTTGCTCCTTTTCACCCAGGTGACCAAGTATAAAAGGGTACACGGGAGAGTTGGAAGCCAATGTGCTGTGGCTGCCAAAGGCAACAACTGTTAACAGTGGACATGAAACTCAGTGATAGTGGGTTAAAGTGTAAATTAGGTTGAATACGCCTCAGTTCATATAAACAGACTTTGAACCGAAACTTTAACTCCTTACCCTGTAAACACTGTATGGCAACATCTTCCGAATGATCACAATTATTGACACCCCAGGGTTTGTGTAAACAGTCAGCTATTGATGTTTCATTACCTGTACATTGTCGCTACCAAAACTAATGCAATTAAGCAAGGATATAGGGAAAAGGCTCTTGTGGCATTTGAGAGCAACATGGATCTAGATCAGCCTGTGCATATGCACAGTCTGATCAAGATCCATATTGCTCTCTTAAAATAGAAACAGTAAGAGAGCAGCATTGTTTCCTGATGGATGCTCAAATGGCATAAGGTCCCCTTTTTGAATTCCAAGCTTATTGCTTTCCTTACTTTATTTCCAAGCTTATTTTATCGACCCTTACCCTGTAAACATTGTATAGCTACATCTTCAGAATGGTCACAATTATTGACACCCCAGGGTTTGTGTACACAGTCTGCTATTGATGTTTCATTGCCTGTGCACTGTAGATCATCGAGCCAGATGGGACCTGTACCTCGACTGAATGATGTTGTGGTCAGAACCTGTCCACCTCTAGAACACAAATTACGGAAAACATTGGATGATGATCCTTGTTTATATTTCTGTTATAAAATGAATATAAAAACAGAATCAGACTCGTCTTGTGAAGCTCATTACGATTATTTGAAACAATAAGACTGTAGAAAATTAATTGTTAATAACTTGTTACTTGCTTGTAACAGATTATGTCATTTATTTCTGATAAAATCATTGTCCGATGGATTCAATTCTAACATATATGAAATTATACAATGTAATCATCAGAGTTGCTATCCAAATAAATGACACAAGTCTATGAATTTGTACATCAATCTAAGACATTGTCACTTTTCAACGAAAATCTCATAACTGCAGCTTGTTTTAAGCTGCAGTTATGAGGGTTTTGTTGAAAAGCAGCAATAGAGTGATCAAGATTTTTTTCTTCTTTGTAAGGCAAGATACACAACAAGTCGCTGCTTTTCAACGAAAACCTCCGAATTGCAGCTTAAAACAAGCTGCACTTACGAGATTTTCATTGCAAAATGACGAAGTTTTCACAAACCTGTGATGCCCTAGCATTCTACATATAACGTTAGCCTCCGCCGTGTCAAACTGGTCATCACATATAGTACCCCAGTGATTGTACACATTGATCATCACACGACCTTGAAATATGTTGAGGCCACCAGTTAACTGTACTTGAACATTAGGTTTGGTTCCTGTAATCAAATGTAAAGAGTGTATCTTTAATAGTACCATAGTAAGTTCGTAAAAACTAGAAAGACCTGAAGGTATTGAGTCGCTCCACAATTGAAAATTATACCACGGCAAGATCTTATGGTCACCAATATTCTGTACAAGTTTTGTCTTGATTAATCAGTATTTGTAGTTGCTAGTGTGAAAACAAAGTAAAAATAGAGCCGAAAATTGTAATTTTGTCAATTTCAAGGGCACATAACTCATGATGTAATATTAAGATCAAGCTGAAAATTACACCAAGGCAAGATCTTATAGTCACCAACATTTTGTAAAAGTTTTGTCTAGATTTGTCTATATTTGTAGTTGCTAGAGTGAAATCAAAGTCAAAAAAGAGTTGAAAACGGCAATTTTGTCAAATTCAAGGGCACATAACTCATGATATATAATTCCGATCAAGCTGAAAATTACTTCAAGGCAGGATAGTATGCTTATATATATTCTGTCCAAGTTTTGTCTTGATTGGTTGATATTTGTAGATTTTAGAGTAAAAATAAAGTCAAAACCAGCTATTTTTGACATTCAAGGGCAGATAACTCAGGTTATTCTGGTTCGATCAAAATTCTTTGAAGGAATCTGAGAGAGGGTCACCCAAGGATCATTCCTGTGAAGTTTGGTTGAAATACATCTAGTAGTTTCTGAGGAGAAGATTTTTAAAGAAAAAGTTTACGGACGCACGCACGCACGGACGCACTGACGCACGACGGACACATCGCCATGACAATAGCCCGCTGGCCTGAAAGGCCAGTGGAGCTAAAAATGATGACAGGGCATGACCACTTTGAATGACAATGATTTGAAAACATTTGAGATTAAAGAAGAAAATGCTGTTATTCAGCATTTTCTTCTTTACTCTCAATGTTTTCAACTCCATGGAAGTAAAGTTTGAAAACTCATTTACACTGAATTAAGGCTGAAACTGGTCGTCACAAATTGTACCCTAGTGATTGTACACATTGATCATTACACGACCTTGAAATATGTTCAGGCCACCTGTTAATTGTACTTGCACATTGGGCTTGGTTCCTGCAATGAAATTTGAACTGTACTTGTACATTGGGCTTGGTTCCTGTAAACAGTGACATGCAAAAATATCATTACAGAGAAACTCAATTAAAACTTTAATGTAGGATCTAGCTATATAATATAGAACTACATGTTTGTGCATTACATTGATAAGTATTTCATTGATAAAGTTTTATTTAAGTTCAAAGTTCATCATTGTGACATCAACTCAACATCAAATGGAAAAGCTATCGAAAATATCCCTAAACACAAGTAATTTGAAAAATTCAAAATCATTGTGATATCAAATGACTTTCATAATCTGAAATCTGTATTCAAAACTCTATCTATGATAAAGTACTACAACACCCATAGAAGATATTGGTTGCCTTTATGTGCCTCATTTTCTAAACTGTTTTGGAAAATACATAAATGAAAACAGTGAAAATTTATCCAAGCCAATAAACTTTACCTGCCGGTATACACATAACACCAGCATCTTCTATGTGATCACAGTTTGTACGACCCCACGCTTTATGTGTGATGATGCTCAGAGTCCACTCTCCTGTCCCTTACATATTAGATTGGGTAAGGAATTTACAGCATACAGCAAAATTATTCTATTATACCACACAATGATGTCTTTTGACGCCCCCCAAATTAAAGGCTTTTGAAAACATTGTGGAAATGAAGAAATTGCTTGTGACAAGCAATTTCTTCATTTTCCACAATTTTTTCTACCTAGAATGACCAAGAAATGTAAAATTTCATTCACTGGAAATTGTCATCTGTAAAGTCTTTTAACTTAACTTGGACCAGGATAAAAAAAATGTGTCATCAGATAATGGGAAAACTAAAACAGTTGGAAAACTTAAACGTCTAGAAGTTGACATACCTGCCGGTATACACATAACTCCAGCATCTTCTGTGTGATCACAGTTTGTGCGTCCCCACGCTTTATGTTGACAAGCTCCAAGTCCACTCTCCTGTCCCGTACATACAACATCATCGAGCCATATGTTTCCAGTGCCGTTACCAAAATATCCATTTCCTAGTGGAATACCAATAGCTCTGAAGTATGAAGGGATTTTTCAAGATTAGTGAAGGTTATTTCTTAAAAATACAAAAATCTGAAAAGCACTAAATCCGTGTTCATAAAAGAAGGCTGTAATGGAAAATCTGTCAAGATCAATAGTATTTTTAAAACACTTTCCGAAACAAGGCCTAGTTTTACATCTCTGATAGAAAAGGCCTGAAGAACAAATTGAGGCAAATAAAAAAAACACTGTTCTGAGCACCCCTTTTAAGTGCGCTCTCTAAAACACCAATGACAACTTTAGAATCACTTGTAGGGAAAGGAGTAAGCAATACAGGATCATGTGTCGGAAGCTTTCAAAGTCGTTTACTTTCATTTACTGCTTTTTAGGTATTTCATTATTTTGTGGCATGCAAATTTGTTATCTAAAATATATGAAAAGATTATGCATACTTACCCGATAAAGCCAACTTGTTTACAGACAACGGTTGCAGCATTATTGTCAAATTCATCATCACAAATTGTACCATACATGCCCTTATACAATATCTCCACACGACCTTCACTACCAGAACTACCATCAGCCAAACGAAGAGGAAGAACAGCATCCATATCTGTACAAAATAAATACAAAATAAGTGTAAATATTGTTGCATTTCAACAAAAATCTTGTAACTGCAGCTTGTTTGCAGCTGCAGTTACGAGGTTTTTGTTGAAAAGCAGCGATACATTTTTGTATTTTATCTGTTTATATACTAAAATGCCCTTTTACAGAATCTCTACTTGTCCTTCAATCCCGGAGCTACTATCAGCCAGGCGTAATGGTAAAACAGCATCCATATCTGTAAGTAATGCAGTTTAAAATTAATTCAGACCAATGCAATTAATAAGAAGACAAGTACAATAAACACTAGTGGCAAACTCGGCCAAAGTGTGGGATGTTTTTCCACGATCATTGTATTCTGTCGGTGTTGTTATAAAGTATCGTAACTACCGCTTCTATCGAAGCCGTAGTTACGAGATTTTATAACAACACCGACGGTTTGTCAATACATATCGGTAAACCAGGTCTATTTTTAGAACAAATTCATTGTTATTAGAAAAACTATCCAATCAGATCTTTAAACTCACATTTAAATGCAAAATATCTATACCTTGTTGTAGCGAAAAACATCCATCGCTTTGGCCGAGTTCACCAACAGTGATAAAAGGCAATTAAAAGCCGCAGCACTTCCTAAAACATACAAACCCAACTGCATGCTGACCCAACCAACAGACCTACATCATCATCATAGCTAATTCCAGCATACCCCACTAAACTTTATTTGTAAGGATGTTTAAAAAATAACTTCATAAACACTTGCATACTATGAAATATCTCATAATTTTATAGAATAAAGTGTAAACTTGGAAAACATTGACATGCCACAGTTTCTAATTTAGATCAATCTTGAATTTGTGAACTGATGATGCATAAATGGAATTTGATATACAAATGAAATTCTTGCAAATGAAAGCAAGATGGACAAATTTAAAGAAATAAAAGCTAAAACTAACCTGGTCTACAGTCGACGCCCACATCTTCATTATGTTTACAGTTTGAGACGCCCCAAGTGTTGTGTCGACAGTTAAACAACGACGTCTCGTTCCCCTTACATGAAATATCGTCCAACCAGATCTGTCCTGAACCAGCACCATAATATCCTTCTGGTCGTGCAACAAACTGGTTCCTGAATTCATACACATGCTAAAGATAATTAAATGTAATGTCCTTTTTTCTTCAAAAACGCTGTAACTGCAGCTTTACGAAAAACGAAAACAAGACATGTCTCTGCAAAACTTAAAGATTATTGTCTTGTAACACAAAAATGGCATTCTAAATTATTCATCTTATCTCAGTTTCTATTTTCTGTGTTCTTTTCTCTACTGAACCATCTTATCACAGATTCATTTCAAGGAAAATTGCAGATAATTTATCATGTGAAAAAGTGTTGAGTTGCACTGTATGATGTGTTCATCTGACAACAGAGACTTGTACGTTATACAATAAAGACAGGCTTTCAAAATTTATCAAAAACAAACATTTTTTCATTCCAATGCAAAGAAATTTCATTTTTACCCAAAGGCAAATTGAAATATTTCTCAAAATGTAAGATCACATTTTTACTTTCAGAGCTAGATCTAGTAAGAGCAATGTTAAGACCACTTAGGTCTACTAATTCGGGCCTTCTCTGAGGTAAATATGCTCTTTGACAGGGGTGTGGAAATATGGAATTTTTCCACTTGTCCTCGGACAAGTTGAACTCAAATTTCTACTTGTCCAAAGGCAAAGTTTACTTGTCCAGAAAAAACATCATCTAGACAGGAAAATGATCATATTCAAACTTTAATTTAATTCTACTTTCAGTTAACATATAAAACTGAATGAACACAATCCAAACACATGTTTACCTTTTAAAATTAAAATGTGATTTGATTGAAATGGATTTTTTCAGACGGATCTTGAGCAAAGATAAGATTAAAATTTCGTTTTTATCACATTTTGATCCCCTTGATATGCACTTGCCCACGTACAAGCTCACTTGAAAAAAGCCCTTGCCCGTCCACCACAAAACCCAGGTCGGGCAAGTCGGGCATGTGAATTCCACACCCCTGTCTTTGATATTTAGATATTTTGATTTTTCGTAGATAGCGAAAAATCAAAATAACAAAGAGCATTATTTACATCAGAGAAGACTCAGATTAAAAGTCTACAAGAATTACACGCTTACCCTGTGAATCCCAGCTGTCTACACACAACAATGGCAGCATTTCTGTCAAAATTGTCATCACATACTGTACCCCATACATTATTGTGTAAAACTTCTACACGCCCCTGACTTGGTCGTGAACCGTTACTGAGTCGCAGTGTTATAGGTGTGTCACCTACAAGGGAAATTAACATGTATATTAATCAGTTATTAATTAATTGGCACCAAGCAAAAGACAGCTGAAAAAAAATCCAAACAGCTTTAACCCTTTCCCAAACGACAAAATTTTAGGGTGGTCCAATTTGAAAGCTGCTGCAGGCGACAAAAATGATGATGATAATATAGACATGATTTGTGTAAAATATGGCTCAGAAAATATTGAGACAAAAGGAGAAACTGCTGGTTATCAGTGTTTCAATGTTTTCCCAAGCCTGTTCTGTTAGGGATGTCAAAACCAGGTCTTGTTTGGGAAAGGGTTAAAACTTCACCAATCCCTCCATGTGTTTTGGTGTCATAGTGTTATGACAGGTCTGCATACTTTTGGAAATGGGTGTAGAACCAAGCAATTAGGAACAAGATGTGTAGCTTTTGAAACACGAATACCCCTGTGTCAAATTGTCAAGTAGCCCCCAACTTTGGGGGGGGAGGAGGGTTAAGGCCCCCTAGCACCAACCCCACCCCCTCGTCCTATGGGCCTGTACAGATAAGTCCAATTTGAAAGGAAAATTTTGAAAACAGTAAGTTAATTGAAATCAATAGTGGAAAATGTATGTTAAAGCACATAAAATATTGAGTGAAAAAAGTTATTAGATCTATCAGCAATTTCTTATATTTTCTTCAATATTTTCTAAATCCCTTTATAATTAGAGAGATCAAAGTCAGATCTTTTTATGGAAAAGGTCACTGTGTCTTTCATTAACATTTCTGAATTCAAGGTAAAAGAAACCACAACAACTAGTTTGATGTTTGCAAAAGGGACAATCCATATTTCCAGAACCCTTTCCCAAACTGCAAAATTTTAGTCTGGTCCAAATTCAAAGATGTTGCCGACGAAAATATCAAGTGAATGGAATTCAACAGTTTTTGGTCTTTTTGTGTTGAAAACATTTTGGGAAATGAAGAAATTGCTTGTCACAAGCAATTTCTTCATTGTCAACAATGTTTTTCAAAGCCATTATCTTGTGGGGAGTCAAAAAGAGTCAATGTGTGGTAGGGGGATAACTATGATCCCAGTTTCCCATGATAATGTGTCAAGTATCCAAAACAGGCCCTACCCAAAAATTCCCGAAAAATATCTAGATCGAGCTCAGGGTGAACCAATAAAATTTTGAACAGTTTATCATGAGTACAATGTAAGTGATAACTGATTACATTATCGAGGGATGATAATGATTAATATTGCAAGACTACCAAAATACTGTAACTACAGTTGAACAAAACCATAGTTACAATATTATTATCCCTTTGCAATTTAATGATATTACATGGGCTATACTAATGAATTTAGTTCATTAAAGGTAATACCTGAAATATTTATGTAAGTGTATCGAGTCACAACAAATTAGAGCTAATCATAATTGAAAGTATGAAAAAAATAAAATTTCTGAACAGCATATTTTGTATAAATAGTAATCTTATTGCCAAATATTTTATATTCTAACCCTTTCCTGAACAAGTCCTTGCTTTGACGTTGTCTCAATCTGTAGAAAAGGCTTAGGAAAAACATTGAGAAACAAGGTGTTAAACTGTCACAAGATACGCCCATCACACTGCTTTAGGTCGACACGGAAAGAAGGTCAGTTAAAGTTTCATGGTCCTCGCTATATTTAGAGACATGCCCTGGACAAAAACGAAGTATGAAAAACAACAAAGGGCAATGAGTACAAAAATAGGACAGGAAGAGTTATGGTTCCTATTTACTGCACTTCTCCTTGATAAGATCTATCTATCCATGAAATTTCATGATCCTAGCTATAATACTTTTAGAGAAATACTCTGGACAAGATTCAAGTATGAAAAACAACAAGGGCAATAACTAAAACATTAGGCCAGGGACAGTTATAACGGTTCTTGTGCACTGCACTCCGTAATCATGAGAAGATAACTACCAAGTTTAAGTCAGTTAGACTTAGGGTGACAGAGGTATGCTCCGGACAAGTAAGTGGACGCCACCCGGATGCCTGGACGCCACGGGAGCTCCAATGAGAAGTCCCGTCTTCGACGGGTGTATAAAAAGGAGAAAACGCTGATGATCAGCATTTTCTCCTTTAGCCTCAATCTTATATATGCTATTTTATACACAAAGTCCCATATTTAGCAATATTACTTTGTCATCTGCAGCAGCTGTCACTATAGAACAGTCCAAAATTTGTCAGCTTGGGAAAGGGTTAAACTGACAGAATATCAGATTTTCAGCTATACCATCAATACCATCTACTGCAACAATGAACAACTCAATGCTCCCAGTCTGAAACTTTGGATTAATTTCCAGCAGATCTACCAAACGAGTGTCTTATGTTCATGGGTGTGCAGGAGGAGCTTATCAGCAACTTTAAACACTGAGTGAAATATCAAGCAGGCCTGTAGGAACAGGGGGGAGGGGGAGGCTAGGGGGCTTAAGGCCCCCAAACTTGGTCAAAAATGCCATTTTCCTTATCTTACTCTGAAATTTTAGGGAAAATCCAATTAAGCCCTACCCAATATTCAGACACTGGCCCGGACAGGGGCTTTAGGGCCCCCCCTCCCCCAAATTAAATTGCCTCCTACAGGCCTGTCATTTTTTACTCTTTTTTCTTCACTACCAAAATACTAAAACTTCCGATGTGCACCTAAGTCCTGCCTTTAACACTTGCGAGAGGGGTTGGCAGTATACAGAGATAAATCGATAGACTCTACTCTTAGATAAATTCTTCAACTTGTTCTAGGTTTGGTGAAAGTGGAAATACAAATGTATTGGTCTTGTGATCATGGCTTACTGATTCGGTCTGCACAATCCCTTCAGCCAATCAAAAACATCGTCAGTCATAAAGTGCGGACCTGCACTCATTCGGTGGAGGTGAAAGCTTCGGTCTTTTTAGTTAAAGCATTACTAACTTTCAGCATTAACCCATATATGCCTGATTTTTTTATTTCTATATAATTGATTTATTAGTGAAAGGAATACAAATACTAAGAAGAATTGAACATTTTTTACGTTGTACAGTACTTTATTTGGCTAAAATAGTGCATTTTGTATGTGTCCTGAAAACAGGACTCTAGGTATTAGAGTAATCAAAATTTCAAAATAAATCCTCATTGATAGAATAAAATCAGATAGTTTTAAACCACTTTTCCGTTCCAAAAATGTCATTAACACACATGAAAATATGCTTTGTGAAAAGGGGGCTTCACGTACCACTGAATCAAATGCAATAAGCACCCTTTTCTCAGAGCGTATCTTATTTATTCACTCTGTCTTCGCTAAAATCATGTGTTTTATATTATCTCATTTCTTTAAAAGCCTCATTATTGCAGATTATAAACAAGGTAGTTACTATGTTTTTGAAGAAAAACGATATAATTCCTTTTCAATCTATTGGTATAGACTACAAAAATGCAAAGTTTTCAAACACTTTGATATTGTTAAAACATTTTCAATGAAGTCAAACAGAACGCATAGTAAAAATGGTTTGCAAAGCATTTTGCACAATGCACTAAGACAGTACTACATTATGACCATTGAAATTGCATTGAATATATATTCTTGAACATGTTTGTGGTAAGTAGAAGAGCATCATTTTGGTCAACCAATTGCAGTGCATGATATTCTCTGAGCTAGTGGTACTTCAACAATATGTGTCTTCTGTCAACTGTCTTCGAGCTCCAGAGAAGTTTGTTCAAAAGTCCCAGTGCTCTTGTTTGGATACATTTATCATCAAATACTGTACTCCCTTCTTTATGGATGTCTGTCTCAGAGGCTGGTTGTGGTTGTTGTTGACCGAGATGGTTGTTTAAATCAATTCTCCGTCCTCATCCCCACTGTCCTCATCTGTTATATCACATACAGGTGGGTGTTCTATATGGATATCAGCCCTTTGAAAAGCTTCTTCATCCTCAAGCATTGTTAGAACTTCGTCCATATTAGATCTTCTGCAAAAAGATACGGAATTATATATAATGTATAGCATGGACAAAAATTGACTCCCGCAACCATTTACGCCTACAGTCCTGTTTTCAGGACACTTCAAAAATGTCGAAATTGCCATGGAAAAATTTACAAATGAATAATTTTTCCAAGCATATCTACGAAAGCATTCGCTTAGCAACATATTATATTCATGATGTTCTATTGAAATATTGATAGATAAAAAAATATACACAAACCTTTGAATTGTAGCATTTCCAAGAATCACTTTCACCGGTAACGGGTATATTTTGTTGCAGCAAATACAGAAAGGTGGGAAAGTTATCATTTCCAACGTTCTAATGGGTCTAATCCGGGATTATCTGATGATTTATACTATAAAAATAAACACTTATTACTAATTAGTGGGAAAATATGTGGGCATATGGTACTGTCCTGAAAACAGGACTCTCGGCTTATATGGGTTAATATCTCGACGACTAAGCCTGATTATTAAAAATGCATTGGTAGTTAGAAAGATTAATCACATTCTTTAACGAAAGAGTTTTGCAGGGTTAGACACTAACTTTCCCAACCAAGGAGTCCGCCGGACTCCCATCAAGAGAACTTGGGGAGTCCAGTCAAAAGCAAAGGAGTCCGAAAAGAAGCAAATATTTTATGTTGCATGCATGTTGCCTTTTATCTGTGACGATGTCGTTTTCATGTCTGCATGGAATACTAAAGAATAAAAGCAGTACAATACATCCTGTTATTTTGAGCTAACAGCTTTTTATCATTTTGCTTATAATTATTCGACATAATTTTTAAGGAGTCAGTCGGACTCCCTAGTTTGAAAATCAGGGAGTCCCACCAATTTTTTGGGAGTCTCAGACTCACGGACTCCCCTTAGTGTCGAACCCTGTTTTGTTTATTAATTTTAATGATGGATTTTTTAAATATTCTGCCTCAAAAATGGTATCCCGTAACGATAAAGACCGAGGAAGTACCCTCAATGAAAAAATGAAAGTGAGGCTATGACGTCATACCGACTGATATGAGCAGTTTGTTGAGCGATACAGACCATTAAGGACTTCTGGTTAAAATAATCAATTATGAGCTGTCCCCCCCCCCCCCCCCCGATCCAGTGTAAAGATTACCCGCAACCTTTCCTCACCTTTCTGAAATTGCTTCTTACGTCTGATTATGGCACGAAATTTAAGAAAAATCAAGAAAACGCGAAAACTGGTGACAAAAATGCCACAACATCGATTCACATGTCTTCGGCAACTAAGACACTTTGAACATTGAGCAATCTTTAGACTAATTTTGCTATTTTTATTGTGGTCACGACAGACGCTTGTTTGTAATTTTGAATTTCTGCGCGGGAAGCACGATACTCACATGTAAACGGATCAAGCTGTGAAAACTACTACTTCGTAAAATAACTTTGAAAGGGGGTAACAAAATGTTTGTACAAAAGGAGGTGTGCAACACATGCGCGGATCCAGAGGGGGGGGGGGATAGGGGGTCATGATCCCCCCCCCCTGGAATTTGGCGAAAAAGGGGTTATCAAAAAGATTACTGGTTATGTCCCAAATAAGCCGCGTCTTTTGTCCCTGTGTGCCACGACAAACCGTTGTTAGCCTATATCTAGTCCTTCATGGTATGACATGTATCTGCATGCGGATCAAGACGGGGGGGGGGGGGGTCAGGAGGCCTGACCCCCCCCCCCCCTGAAATTTGGCGAAAAAAGGAGTTAAAGATCGAATGACCCCCCCCCCCCCCCCTGGGAAAAATACCTGGATCCGCGCATGCAACATTACAAAAATAAACTTTCTTTTTATGAAATTAGAAAAATAGAATCTAGTAAGCCTATTCATGACATAGATTTTGTAACCCCCCCCCCCTTTTTTTTTTTTAACTTATTTTACGAAATAGATTCTAGCAGATCTAGATCTAGTACGGTTTTTCGGTATTTCATGAAATGATTTGATAACAAATTTTTCAATTGAATTGATAATGAAACTTGATAAAGTGGGTGATAAAAGCTTGACATAGTCATAAATACAAAATATCACATGTCTATTGTAGCCTACACGTAGGCTGTAGTCCGGTTAGGGCCTACTATACCTGTAACCATGACACACGTTTACAAAATATAACTATGTAAAGAACACAATATTGAATTCCAAATTGGGATTGAGCATGTGATGTTTCGAATCTTGCAGATGTATCACGTCTGCAAGATTTGAACCAACGCAAGTAAACTTGTATTGGAAATAAAGAAAGCTTTCCATTGTTTACATATATAGGTAGACAGTGTTAATAAACCACAATATCGTGTCTGTACTGTATTAATGTACATAGTGCAAGGACCAGTAGATCTAATGAAAATGAAAAACAAAAAATATTAAAAAAAATATTTAAAAAGCTTAATCATGATTCATGACAGCCACAGTAGATTCGAAAAAGGTTGACGTCTGCTGGTCATGGGTAGGTTATGTGCTTGACTCTTTTAATGTACTCAGAAACGTTCGCTTAAATAGGGTCCGCAACTCCTTATTTATCAGGACCGTAGGAAGCAATTTTATATTTGGGGGCTCAAGCCTCTGTTCTGTTTGGGGGGGGGGGGGGTCAAGCCCCTGCCGGACCATTGTCTTAATATTGGAGGGACAAAATGGGATTTCCCAAAAATTCCAGTGTAAAATAATGAAAATTTGGCATTTTTTGCCATCTTTGGGGAGCACCCCCGTTCCTATATGCCTGTTTATAAGTGCCTAAAAACACATGGAAAGGTATCTGGTGGACACCATTTATAAATCTGCGATAGAATCTAGTAAAAACTTTGTTTGAATGGAAACACATCGTCGCTTTTTTTCAAACGTCTCTCAACTGCTGCAAGTTTGTTTGAAGTCGTAGTTAATATAGTACGAGATTTTGGAAGGAAAGCAGCAAAATGTCGTACCCCGTCGTAGTTTGTAAATTATGATGGATGCCTTTTTATGAACATATGCCTACTTTGCATGTCAACGTGCTTTGAATAGGCATACTTTTAAAGATATTCTACCCATCATAAAAAAGTAGCCACTTGTCTAATCGAAATGGTAGGCAATTTTAGAATTATTCCAAAACGTACCAAAATGGATACAAAACAGTGCTACATAGCAAGTAAAAACGCTTTCGTTGAAGTATCGAAAACACTCGTATTACCCTATTAGTTATAGTAGCTTGATGTCAGTTTCAGAAAATCCGTAGGCCTAGTTAAAACGGAACACAATACTGAAATTCAAGACCACATATAGGGCTAGAAAAGGGACGAGATAGGCTATGTGTTTCCAATGCTGTTTCTATTCGAAATACTTACTGAATAATAAGGGATTTTCATTACATCCAAGACCCTTGCAAAATGGTGGTTTCCGGTTTTAGCCTAACCAACCCAAAATTTCCACTCAAAATGCTCTATTCATTGAAATTTTGTTTCTGTTTGGTTTTTAGCAAGTTTCGGGTTATCTTTTTTTTTTTTCTTTTTTACCCACCAACCACTTCCAGTTATTATCAAACATTTAATATTGAGACATGCTTTTCTGGTAGTGCTAAAATTTCATTGACCTTTATCATTTTTATAAGCGGAATAATTGTCTGCAAACATGAAATGTGACCTTTGTTTGTGTCTCAACAGCGTCAAACTATGCTGAAAATTACAGCTATAAGTGAACGAAATTTAAATTTGTATCCTTAGATACTATTTTGAACACACATTGCAACTTGACATGTTTCCAGATATGTTGAAAGCATTTCTCTCATTGAGGTTTGGAATTTGATTTGGAAAAAAGTTAGGGTTATTTACATGATTTAAAAGTGGCTACTTTTTACCACGGTGAGTATGATTATCATTGGTCTTCATAAACGACTTTTAACCACATGAACAATGTGGCAGATTCCGAGGAAAAGGTAGATCTGTAATATAATGGTCTTTTTGACTGTTCAAAAGAATAATATGCCTTCCTTCGTGAATACACCAACCATACCGATCATTTTTGGAGTTGACGCATATGATAATTGTACATCAATTTTATCGAATGAAAGTTTTCTTGTAAATGGAAAACTTTCAACTGTGATTCAAAAATATGGAAAAATGATTTAAAGGGAACCATGCTTGATGTTTAAGATACCAGGACAATATATGGGCAATGACAATCTGTGCTGTTGCGGTGCATCGCATTTTAATTATGGCCAAATATATAATTTTTTCAGTGATTGTACCAAGTTTGTATTATTAAAATAAGGCATATGGTCCCATAAACGTTACCAGAAATGAAAAGGGCGAGTGACTAAGATAAATCGACTTGATTTGTAAGGATTAAATCAGCTTGGTGCTGACTTTCGCTGGAAAAAAATCTATTCAAGCAAGTTGATCATTTCATACATTATTCCTTGAAGTATTTAGGCCTATTTCCTATTTGTTTCTCGACAAGCCAGCATGGACCACTTTAGAACAGGTAGTGTCAAAAACTAAATACTGAATTTTTTAAAAACAAAATATTTTTCTTGAATTGTGATCGACGGAATGTGTTTAGAAAGGTATTTAGTACAACGTGTAAAGTCAGTGGACGTAACGTCATCGACTTAACTTTTTCAAACGCTAAATGATATCATCCTTGTTTCACTTACCGTAAACTAAAGACGTAGATCCGAGCAACGTAAAGCACAGCAAACACAGAGCTGTAAAACTTGGTATAGTTCTAAACATTGTCTTTAATTGTTCCATTTTTGAGATTTTAATTAGTCCACCCCGATTATACGAGGTTATGTTATAACCAGATCTATAAGATGTCGAACTTCTTTCTTTAGTATACGTTTTCCTCTTCTTTTGTTGATAAAACAATTTTTAACACGTTTAGTTATGTTTTGAACATATTCTTTGATATCAACAAAAAAAAAAAAAGATTAGCACTTGTGTAACGTCCGGTTTGATTAATGTCCAATTATTTACCGGGTATTTATCACCATGTACATACTATTATATACAATTGATTGTTATTGTGTATGTACACGGACGGACAAACGTACGGCTGATGAGCGGGTAGATAATACCCCTTTCCCGTGGCAAAGATTTCGACTATTCTAATTCAAAATTGAAGCAGAAAACAAAATCGGTGTTAGTAAAGAGGGGAACTGTGTATAATGTAGCTTAAAAATATCGAGACAAAAGAAGGAAAATGCTGGTTTTCAGCATTTTCTTCTTTTGTCTTGATATTTTTCTAAGACGTATCTATAACTATATGAATAAAGGGTTTTGTTTGGGAAAGTGTTAAAGGGTGAAATAGTGACAGGTACTTGTACATCACGAGTATAGGCGATCAAGGTACAGACTCAGATAACCTATCAGTTGTTAATCAAACCTCATCCCATACCACACAATTTTGGACTCGTCTAAATCGAGAGGGGATACAAAAGACAAAATTGGTATTGCGCAGTTTATCGAATACGTGGGCCTACATTACAGACTGTGAAAAATATTGAAACAGAAGGAGAAAATGTTGATAACTCAGCATTTCGTCTTTTGTCTCGATTTTTTACCGAAAGTATAATTTCACTAAGGACGTCAAAAGAGGCCTTATTTCGGATTGGTAAAGGGTCAAACCGCAACCCGGACTTAAAATGGACTCGTCTAACCAGCATTTACATAACCCATTAGAAATGTTCAACATATTTTGGGCTAGCCCAAATGGAATGTTCTCGTAATACCCGATATTGCCTAATACATTGTACATCACGACCAGGGGCGTAGCCAGAGGAAATTGCATTGTACTCAAAGAACATTGGGGCTAGGGCTTTTGAATTGCCTCACAAGAAAATGATTGGGAAAACATTGTGGAAAATGGAGAAATTGCTTCTGAAAAGCAATTTCTTCTTTATCCACTTTGGGTTTTTTTACACAGAGAAACAAAAAAATGTAACTTATGATTGACTTAAAATTGTCGTCTACCGCGTTTTTTAATTTGGACCAGTCTAAAAAAATTCGTTTGGTAATGTGTTAAAGATAATATATAGACTATGAAAAACAAACGAAAATTTTATAATCAATATCCATTTTTTATTACTTTCTTAGACCGTTTTTTTTTTCGATTATTGCCTACGAATTGTACTCAAATGATGAGCCAACATAGGTATGCTTGTCTACGCCCATGACTAGATTAGTTAATTAATCCTTTCCCATACGACAAAATTCTAGGGTGACCCACTTAAAAAACTGACATAAATGACAAAATGGAAGTTACTGATAGAATTGGTGTAAAATATGACAAAGAAAATATTGAGACAAAAGGAGAAACTGCTGGTTATCAACAGTTTCTTCTTTTGTTTCAATGTTTTTCCAATCCTTTTCTAATATGGACGTCAAAACCAGGTCTTGTTTGGGAAAGGGTTAAATTCATTTGAAAATGCAGACAGATCTATGTTAGTCTCAAATGCCATAATTGATGCCCTTTGCCGATCCAGGATTATTCAGTCTAAGTTGCGTAAAATAGAGATCCTTAGTTGATTGGTTCTGCTTTCTGTGATCAGGAACATCGATAGCAACATGTGAGCAATCCTGTATCAAAACTACAATTCGTGCCGTTACTCCGATTCTTAATAGCGCCGTTTCGATTAAGGTAGCTGGATACCCCTGACGTCAAAAATGCGACTTCCTCTGAATCTTATGAAATTCTGGGGACAGATACTTTGGTATATGCGCTCTACGATGGCTGTCTTTAAAAAGTAATTGATACGTGCGTCATGGCGTCATGGCGTCATTTTGTGACGCACCGTCTTTTAGGGGGTAGCGTTAAGTAAATCTCAATATCTCGTAAATTAATACATCGATTTTGACCAAACAAAAATTAATAAATCTGTAAATGGACATTAAAGAAATTTCATTGGACGTTGGAATATAATTATAGCGTAATTTTACACAATCGCACGTTACAGTTATTTTTATCGCTTTTTACGCGTCTATTCTGAGTTTGAGTTTATTGGGGTTTTACGCCGTTTTCAACTACCAGGGTCATATCGCGGCGGCTGGAGCACCTACCCATGGATTCCTGTTGTTTCTCAAACCAGTACTACCACAACACCCTTACCGAGCCTCCAGCTGCTCGCCCACTTAGGTTAACGATTTCAAACCCATTGGTGGGTGACAATTTTGTCAGAAAGGGTATTAGCCGCGGCCGGGTATCGAACCCGGGACCTCTCGTATGAGGGTCAGATGCGCTACCAACTGCGCTAAGGCCGCGGCTCTATTCTGAAAGAACACTTTTTTACAGGACGACGTTTATCTCAAAATTTAGTTAGAAAACCTATGCTGATTTTTTCATACGTTTAAGTTTGGCCAATTTTCTTTTAAAAAACGAAATAAAAAAGGTAAGTCATCGAGTTAGATTTTTTTTAAATTTTGATTTTTTAAAGTTTTGCTTACTTTTGACGCGCTATTTTGACGTCAACGTTACGTTAGTGTGACGTTTTGATATTTGTGGTTGGTAACATGCAATTGATACTCGGGTGAATTTCAATTTCTCTCCGTAAATCAGTGTTATGTTTATGTATAGAAGGAATAAAATAATGTAAAACCGGTAAAGATTTAAAATTTTCGCAAATTCACCGATGACTCATAAAGGATTACCTTGAGAAAATGCAGATGCTCCAAATCATTAAAACCTTTCTCGTTTAATATTTTAAGATCATTTGGAAAAAAGCAGGAAATAATTGATGTTCTTTAGAATGACGTCGCAAATTATAAGAAAGGTCGTTTTTACAGCCGCTGGAAAGTAAAACGCGATTTGAACTTAGTCAAAAGAGATAAGGTTGAGACGATCATAGACGAGAAAGGGGATAATATACAGGACAATATAGATGTTGATTGGTGAGAAGGACGCCGAATAGTGGAGTTGGGTCATTTAGCGGATCAACTGTTTTGCCTTTCGTGTGAAAACCGGCTACATTTATCTGATATCAAAGAAGAAAAGAAATATGGACTAGGTTCCTTTTTAAACATCGCTTGCGGGACTTGTTCGAACGCAACAACAGTGACCACCGGGAAAAGACATTCCGTAAATGATGATGAAAGACCACTTTGCTTTGACATCAATACAAAATTAGCAGCAGGTAAGTATCTACTTATTTATGATATTTTAAGAGCGTTTTTATTCTTAATTCAGGCTAGCTCTAACGAATATCTCCTATATTGTATGCGATTAAATACTCTTATTTTCAATGGCCACCAATTCTAGTAAAATCAATGTTAATTCATGATAAATTAATGTCCTAACACCAAGTTCATACCATCCACGTATGGTTTCTAGTTATGTGGAATTTTCTTTAACTGAGAATGTTATTCGGTATCTGTAAGGAAACTGTTAACGTCCTAAGCTAAAAAAAAACAGGGGGGGGGGGGGGAATAAATACTAAAAACACAAACAAAAACACAAACCCGCCCCCGCACGTACGCACACACATTTTATTGTCATATTTTTATTTCATATATATTAATGAATATTGTATCAACCATTTTTTCAGCCATGATACACGTTGGAGTTGGTGAAACGCAAGTTGCGAATATATTGGCCGAAATAAATATCCCCCAGCCTACACCACGAACGGTTAAAAACGTGAAAGGGAAATTGGTAAAACACTAGAGAAAGCAGCTGAAATTTCGTGTTTAGCAGAACTGGAAAGAGAAAAGGAGATCTCAAATTGGCATTTTTTTTGTATACATCACGATTGCTACCATTGATAACTATTGATCAATAATTTTTCAATAATAATTATCAATAATTTTGCTTCTTACATCAACCCTCAAAAATTACCACCGCATTAGGCCTACTGTTCTGGAAAAGGGTTAAAGTATTAAGAATGAATATACAGCTTACAATATCAATGATATGAAATAGAAGTAAATATGCTTACGAAATATTAAAGGAAATGTCAAATTGCTGATCACCGACAATTCTTCTTTTCTCTCATTTTCCACAACGCTGTTACTCTTTGGGATATTTCAAAAATATGTCCCGTTTTGAAACGGGTTTATCTGCAAAGAACATATCGCTGATGTTTTTTTTTTTTTTTTCTTCTTTTTTTTTTTTTTTTTTTTTTTTTTTTTTTTCAAGAAAAATGTCAAACCCGCAGTTTAAAAAGCCGGCAGGAACGAGGCTTTTGTTGAAAAGCGACAACATTTTTATTAACGTAATTTACCCCAATGTTATTACTCGACAATTCTGAAGATAGAAGAGCTAAGGTTATTCTAGATGGTGGCTGGCAGAAGCGGGGGAGTGGTAGAACGAACAATAGCATGTCAGGTTAATTTATTCAACCCTTTCCCAAACAACAAAATTTCAGGGTGCTATAATTTGAATGCTGCTACACAAAAAATATAGCATAGAAAATATTGGTGCAAAAGGAAAAACTGTTGGTTATAGCAGTCTCTTCGTTTGTCTCAATGTTTACTAGAGCCTATCGGATGTCGAAACCAGGTCATGCTTAGGACAGGGTTAACAAATATCACATTACGTCTGGTAATCGAAATACTATCAAACGTAAAACAACGATCGAATTGGGCGTTTATTAGAATATTTGTGCTGATTAGAATAATTACGGTACAAACAGAGTGTTGCTATGTCTATGCTGTATATTATACTTGTACAATTCTTTACATTAAAAAAAGAAAACAAAATGATGTTAAATTAAAGTATAATATATTCCAATTATGAACGTATTGAGCAACAAAAATAATTATCAAAACATGCCAATTCAACCGAAAATGAACAAAATTCGGATTAGTCTTACTCTGGATATTTCGAATTACAATGGCATTCCGTTCGACTTCGACATAACGTGTTTCAACTATACAATATTCTTTCGATTTCAGAATGTTTTATCATTTTCCAGGTATAAACACCAGCATTATACAAATGGCGATGACGCATGCAGAATCTAACCAAACATTCAGCTGCTATGTAAAACCGAATGTGGATTTATACCAAATAATATCACAAAACTGATGGGCATAATGTTGTGCAACAGCATTATGTATCATAATGGAATTGAAGTAAATCCGCTGGGCATTAAAGAAGCTTGCTGACAAATGATGCAATTTTTTAAAACAATTCGCACCTGTTATTCTAGTTGCTCACAATGTCTTGTTTGATTCAAAGGTGCTGATACAAAACATGAACGAATGAAGTTTTACTTGTAATGGAGGGATAGAGGGTTTTGGAGACACTTTGAGATTGTTCAAAAATGAGTGTCCCGAGAGAAAAACCAATGGACAAAATTATAGGCAAGAAGACCTGGTTAGGGACATTTTAGGGGAGGATTACAACGCACATAGCGCAGTTGCAGACACCAATGAATTGTTGCAACTAGTGAGAACAGTCTATAATTTTGAAGAAAAGCTTCCGGTGTATGATACAGAGTCCATTGAAAACAGAATAAAGAGATGTTCGAACCAGGCAAAGTACAGTGAGTCATATGCAGACATTGTTGGAAAATGCTATTTGTCATCTGCGGCCAGTAAAACACTAGCTACAGCCGGATTATCATTTCACCGTATCAAAATTATTCACTCACGCTCTGGTGTTGATGGCCTTACAGCTTCATGTAAACAAATTTTGTCAAACCCTTAGAAAGTCGCTTCTTCTATTAGTAAATATCTTTCATAATTATTTGTACAAATTTTCTCCGTCTCTTTTCTATTAGTAGTTCATGTGAACTGCTTTTAATACTTTACTCATTAGAAGTTTCTATGGAAACTATCGTAGATATTAACGGCTTTCATTTGTCTTGCGAGCGTTTTACATCGACTCTACAATTCTTTAAACACGAATTATCACTGGCGGTAAACTCGGCCAAAGCGAGGGACGTTTTTCGCTACAACAAGGTACAGATATTTTGCGTTTAAATGTGAGTTTAAAGAACTGGTTGGATAGCATTTCTAATAACAATGAATTTGTTCTAAAATAGACCGGATTTACCGATATGTTTTGACAAACCGGATGTGTTGTTATAACGTCTCGTATACACTACCGTAGTTACGATATTTTATAACAACACCGACGGAATGCTATGATCGCGAAAAAACGTCCCATGCTTTGGCCGAGTTCACCACCAGTGATTATGCTTCTATTCATTCAATCAGTCATTAGTTTCGTCATATAAGATTTTCCAACACATGTATTTAGCTCTTTCACGAATTTGTTCAATTGTTGAATGCTTTGAACCATTGAGTCACACATTGTATAATCAGTTGACAAAATGTACATATAAATAATTGTTTATTCGTTTTAATGTAATAATGATTGTATAAATTTTGTCTCATAATTTGATCATTAAATTTATATTCGTCAAATTACTTAGGCCCATGGAATAAATGATAATGTCATCGTAAAATTCTTAAAATGCCCCTCTCCTACCAAAAGTCTTCTGTTTGGTATCTCAAATAAACATATTTATAGGAAACATCGGTGGAAGAAATAAAATGCTAAAATACGTTCTCTGCTTTTCCATTAATGTTTTCAACTTCAATATTATCAAATGCAAATTGCATGCAGCTGAGGAATTATCATATTTGTCGAGTAAAACTACCTTTGAAAGAGTCCAAAATACTGCCGTTTGGGAAAGGGACATATCATTGATTTGTAAATATATTGTATGTTTAATTGGAATATCGTTATTGAAATGCAAAAGGCACGTTTTTACATTTTAATTTTGGTAAAACCTGTAGATTTTGGCAACCAAATAGTTAGAACTTGCTATCCTTAAAAGACGATCTTGGCACGTCTAAAACAACAGAAACAAAAGCCTCTGTTGTTTCTTTACGTGCGAAGACGGTAGAGCGAACTTCTCACATTTGCTACGGAAACGTATATTTACAATGCACTATTCTTTATTTCTTTCTTTTAAAAATATACAAAATATTGCCTAAAATCGCCATAGCCGAAAACCAAAACAAAGTATTGATATACTGTAACATGAATATATGTCTATATTATTATGCATAATGGATCATTTGTCTGATATGTAAATAAATATTTAAAAAAAATATCATTATTTCAATCAACCTCGTTTGTTAAATAATCCCTAAAGAAGACTGTTTATAGATTAATTCATGCGGCATGAAGAATTAAAAGATACTTGACGGATCACAGAAAATATTAATTTATATTTTAATGAGAACGAGATCAGTATAATATAAAAGCATGTGACGTTATCAAGTTTTACGCGACGTTGACGTCAAAATAGCGCGTCAAAAGTAAGCAAAACTTTAAAAAATCAAAATTTAAAAAAAATCTAACTCGATGACTTACCTTTTTTATTTCGATTTTTGAAAGAAAATTGGCCAAACTTAAACGTATGAAAAAAATCAGCATAGGTTTTCTAACTAAATTTTGAGATAAACGTCGTCCTGTAAAAAAGAGTTCTTTCAGAATAGACGCGTAAAAAGCGATAAAAATAACTGTAACGTGCGATTGTGTAAAATTACGCTATAATTATATTCCAACGTCCAATGAAATTTCTTTAATGTCCATTTACAGATTTATTAATTTTTGTTTGGTCAAAATCGATGTATTAATTTACGAGATATTGATATTTACTTAACGCTACCCCCTAAAAGACGATGCGTCACAAAATGACGCCATGACGCCATGACGCACGTATCAATTACTTTTTAAAGACTGCCATCGTAGAGCGCATATACCAAAGTATCTGTCCCCAGAATTTCATAAGATTCAGAGAAAGTCGCATTTTTGACGTCAGGGGTATCCAGCTACCTTAAAGGGACACGTGCTAGACTCACAACATGGGGTCAGTCAGAGTACTTATGCATCGTTGTTTGATGAATTCCATTATCTAGGGCCAAAAAGTAAGCAACTTTAGCGCTGGTACCAAGTTTTTCACTCTCATGCAATGTCCAGTTTCCCATAGATGTTACTGTAAATTTTATATAAACACTGTAGATTTTTTTCTAATGACAATGAACTTGTTTTAAAAACAGACCGGGTTTACGTTTTGTATTTACAAACTGTCGGTGTTGTTATAAAATCTCGTAACTACGGCTTCGATAAAGCCGTAGTTACGATATTTTATAACGACACAGACGGAATACATTGTTCGCGAAAAAACTCCCTCGCTTTGGCCGAGTTCACCACCAGTGATAAAGCGCGGGTAAGTTAATTACCGGTAGGCCTATATAGTCAGACTTGATTTAGAATGACTAAATGAAGATCATTCGTAATTTCATTAGAGCGAAATGATCAAGTTTTGCAGGCTGACCATTCCATTCGATAATTATTGAATATTTTTTCTACAAATGTGTGTCCGACAACCTAGCATTGGTCCCTTTAACAGTAGCTCTTACAAAAAAACGGCGAGAGTTCAAGGTAGTCCGATTTAAAAGCTGGGGGTAAATGCATGCTGAGTCAGATTGTTTGGGAGTGCGGTACAGATGACAGAAAATATTGTGACAAAAGAAAAAGAAAGAACGAAAGAAAAAAAGGAAAAAGAATTAAAGAAAAAAGAATGGTAATGCTGACAATCCGAATTTTCCTCTTTTACCACAGCTGTTTTAAATGCCAACAAACGATAACTAAGCTGGCCAAAATTCCTAACCGGCCACTTTAAAAAGGACGATTACTTTTTTTAAAAATTATTACATTTTTTATAAAATTTGATTATGTAAATTTTTAAATATTATGTATGTGGATTTCCATGATGATTTACCAATAATTGTCAAATTTGGGTGTGTAATAAAGGAAAAGCTCAACAAGCTCTAAATCTTAATAGAGCACGAGAAAAAAACACTTTCAACATTCAAAGTACACAAATCGTTAGCTGCAACTCAGACCAAGAAAACAAGGAAAACGTTGTCGATTTTTGTGACTTTGGAATACAGAAGAATCAGAAAGAATGGTGTTTGAATTCAACCGGCAAAACATTTTATCTAGAGAATATACCGTAATTCACTTTTCGCCGAAATGTGCTTAAAAATTCACATAACAAATTTCATGAAAACCCAATCACCACAGAAAAAATAGCTTTGTTTTTTAGAAGTTTTGACTAGATTTCATTTCATATGGCGCAGCTTTAGCTTTTATCATCATAAAATACACGTATGGGCTTTTTTTAAAATTAACAATTCAGTGATAGTTTCTTGTATATCTTTTATATCTGTGTACTGTGATACAATTCTTTTTTAAGATTGTTACGCTGTATGCGAAACATGAACACATCCATGTTTAGTAAAAGTCAGTGTCAGGTCATTTATTTTCTTCTAGAAGCATAATCTTGAAATCCGGCATGGTGAATCAACTGATGTGAATATGTGAAGTGTATTTACAAGTGTGTGTAATGTTATGCATTTCGCATGGCTAGAAAGTGGTGTTTTAATCATTATTACAGTGGCGTAGGAAGGTTTGAAATATTGGGGGGGGACGTTCTAGTAAATGGAAAAATGGTTGTTTTATGGGGGCCATAAGGGGGGCAGACCCTTTTTTCAAATTATTGGGGGGGGGGGCAGGCCCCCCTGTCCCCCTCTTCCTACGCCTATGTATTATTAGGGGCTTTGTAGGGCCTCGGCCTAGGGGAGACCGGGGTTATATGAGCCACGGGTTAAATGAACCACTTCAATTTTACGTCTTCGGTGTACGTATTCGAGGCGGGATGTTGAAGTATTCATCGGTGAAAATATCGAGCGATTTTGTCTTAGGCCTATTATGTGGATTTTATGCCCAAAAAACGAAATTTCGACCTTAAAACTGGTTTTCACAATTCATGCATTCCGTCTTCGCACTACATGTACAATGCACAGCAAATCACAATAGTATTCTTTACATCTTCAGTACAGATATATGACATCATCAGAATAATTATAATATTGCATTCCGTTATTGACATGGTAAGATAGTTTCTTCACAAATGACAAGCTATATGACCATGGTGTGTACCGGGGTAAGTTAAACCACTATGAAAATAAGTGCCAAAAACATGTACTTAATATCCCGGGGATCTAATAAAGTGTCTGTTCTATGGCTTAGCGAATTATCTTGAAAACTGGAATAGGCCCTAAATGTTTATTCTTTGTATTAAATTTCATGATATTATTGCAAGTAACTCCCTTTTTCATTATTATGAGTGAAATCTCGTGTTTAATTCTCTATTCAGTGTGAATTATTATCACAAACATGCCTATTGGTTCAACCTACCCCTTGTACTGGTTCAACCCATTGGTTCAACCTACCCCTTTGAAGGGGTTAAATGAACCATTTCATCAGCTCTGTTTAAAATGATTTTCTGTGGATTCTGGGTGTTGAAAATAGGCCTATCTGTCAAAGGTTTAGAAAAATGCGAGAGATGTTGATCTTCGATATGGTGTTGATCAGAGCACTCTGTGTGAAACTAATAAAACTCTAGATAGTTGAAATTTATCAAAAAGTGGTTCATGATACCCCGGTCTCCCCTACACTTAAAATATTCTTTGAAATAGATTAACCTTTTCCTTGGGACAGAGGGAGAAGATGATTAAATCTCATGACTGATCAAAAGTGCTGTGGACACAAGAAAATTTTCAGCAAACTCTTATAACTGTGGGTTTTTAAGTTCTCTTCCTACTGTGTTTTTACAGGCTTTCTTTGTTTTCACTTTAACCCATTATCACAAAATAACTTTTCAAAAATGACTCCCCTCAAATTAATGTCCAAGGAAAAATGGTGGAAAATGAAGAGATTGCTTGTGACATGCAATTCCTTCATTTCCCAGAATGTTTTCCATCCAAAAAGACCTAATAATTAAAAATTCCATTCATAGGAAATTGTCGTCAGCAAGATCTTCCAATTTGGACCGTCCTTTAACCTATTACCATAAAATAACTCTTTTTGACTCCCCACAAAATAATGTCCAAGGAAAAAATGGTGGAAAATGAAGAAATTGCCTGTGACAAGCAATTTCTTCATTTCCCAGAATGTTTTCCATCCAAAAAGACATAATAATGAAAAATTCCATTGTCGTCTACAAGATCTTTCAACTTGGACCGTCCTAGAATTTTGTTGTTTGGTAATGGGGTGACCTTAACATGTAAATTGTGTTCAATATAGGCTCAAAGCATAGAAAACATTGATGGAAAAAGGTGAACTGGCTGATGACCGGCAAATTTCTTCAACTGTCTCAAGGTTGTGACTGGTCTATTATTCACCCAATATCTCCTAAATGATATTTTAGGAATTAATTTTTGCCAAAATGGCTTTATGTTTCAATTCAAATTTGGAACTGATACTTCTAGTCAATAGTTTATCCCCAATTAGTATGTTATTGTTAAAATTATATAAATTTCACTGATCTTAACCCTTTCCCAAACAAGATCTGGTTTTGACGTCCCTAGTGGAAAAGGCCTGGGAAAACATTGAGACAAAAGAAGAGACTGCCAATAACCAGCAGTTTTTCCTTTTGTCTCAATATTTTCTGTGCCATATTTTACACAAATCCTATCTTTGATAGCATCGATTTTGTCTTTTGTGGCAGTTTTTGAGGTGGAATTACCCTTAGATTTTGTTGTTTGGGAAAGGGTTAATACTGTTACTGATCAGTGGAGAGATACACTACAGACAATGGCAAAGAATTTTGTGCTAACAATAGATTAGGTTTACCGTTATGTTTTGATAAACCATCAGTGTTGTTATGGAATCTCATAATTAGGGCTTAATCAAGCCGTGGTTGTGAGATTTTATAACAACACCTATGAAATACTATTTTGTTTGTCCGAATTTACGTCACGATTAACTGGATAAAATCGTTCCCTATTGCTTTGCATTGCTTTTCAACAAAAGTCTGGTTGCTGTAGCTTGTTTTAAGCTGTTGTTACGGGGTCTTCGTTTAAAAGCGACAATTGATGACTTTAGTACGGATAGAGCGTGTTTACAAATAAACAACAAAGGGGATTGAGATGAAATGTTAAGTGAAGAGGCTGGCTATCAGCATTCCCTCCTTTCGTCTCAATTTTCTAAATCTATACCCTTCAAAGACGACAAAACCAGATCAATTTAAGAAAGTATTAGCAGATTCCTTGGTAAACTCAATATTATAACCCTGTTTTAACCCTTTCTGTAACAACTCAACTTTGTGGGGTTTCAACTTGAAGGCTCGCGCAACGGCATAATAGATGTGGATTAGGATAGGTTTTGTTTGTGATATAGAACTGAGAATATTGAGGCAAGGAGAGAAAATGCTGGTTTACAGCATTATCTTCTTTTGCATCAATATGTTTCTAAGCCTTACTATGGGATGTCTACTCCAGGTTTTGTTTGGTAATGGAAGAGATTTCTGCATATTAATAATTTCTTCTTTTACCCCAATGGTTGCAAATTGTTTCTGAAGGATGTCTTAATAAGGTCATGTATGGGAAGGGTTAAAGGGTAAATAAAACAACAACAACAAAAAAAACCCCAATAAATAAAAATCTCGACACATTGTCACACAATTACGCTTTTAAATCGATGCTCACTTACACGCAAGATAAAAACTTTGGAAAACACTGTGGGAAACGAAAAATTGTCTGTCATGGGCAATTTCATCGTTTCCCGTAGTGTTTATTCTTAATTTGATTCTTTTTTTTTTTTTTTTTTTTTTTTTTTTTTTTTTTTTTTTTCTCAAGACAAAGACCATTGTGGAAAATGGGGGAGTTGTTGTCACAAGCAACGTCTTCATTTATCGTAATGTTTTCTAACAGGAAAAGGTAGAAATTTATTTACTTTAGATAATCGTCTGCAGCAGCTGTGGTACTTTTCTGGATCAATCTTAGATTTAGTTGTGTGGTAATGGGTTGACATTTTAGGAAGAGAAGACGTTGCACAGTTTGGTCAATCTTTTCTCTTCTCTTATTGATAACAAGTGTAAGTATTTGCATAGACAGTTTATGTTATAGTTATATGTATAAATTTAATGATACTCAGCCCATATAGTTCATATCTTGTGGAAAACATTGTAGGGAAATGAACAGTAGGGCAAAATAGAATTTTCATTTATTTCTCTATCAGGTACCATGTTATCTAATATTTAGTATACAAGTACTACTTTTTCATGTAAAACATAGTGGTAATTAGGAGCTTATACGCCATATTGATGATATATCATATTGAAACAGTTATGGCAAAGACTAACAGTAAAAAAAGAGCCATGAGTAATATGTTAACTACCCAATTCAAAGTTTGTTGTTACAATGTTAATGGTTTGTTTAATCGTGTAAATGGAATCCGCAGTTGCAAATTAGATGACCAGGAATTTTGTGAAATCTTGAAACATGACATAATTATTCTTACTGAGACACATGCATGCAATCAGGATATTTTAACCCTTGATGGTTACTCATGTATTTCTAATTGTCGATCAGAAATACCAAGCAGATCACGTGGAGGTGTAGCAATATTTATAAAGAGATCGATTAAAGCCGGTATTAAAACAGTAGATATCTCCCACAATGACATGATTTGGATAAAACTTTGCAAGCACTTTTTTGATCTTAAAAAAGACTTATATCTTGGAGGTATTTACATCTCTCCAATCAATTCAGAATACACAAAAAGAATGGAGGTAGATAAAGCCCTTTTCTCCAAATTAGAAGTAGATGTCATTAAGTTTCAACGAGACAGCTATGTAATGATCATGGGTGATTTTAATGCCCATATTAACATGGAAGATTTTGATTTCATACCTAATGATGAAGATGATATTATTTTGGATGACCATTTTAGTAATTTTAATATCGATAATTATCATTCTTTTCGAAACACATCCATACACCAAACTACCAATGAATATGGTAGAAACTTGTTGGAACTGTGTATAGGACTACAATTAAGAATATTAAATGGTCGCACTATTGGAGACACTTGCGGCAAGCCTACATATCATGGCTTTCATGGTTCATCGATTGATGACTACTGTATTTGCAGTGCGGATTTCATGTATGCTATAAATAAGTTTCAAGTTTTAGATTTTAATGTTGCTTTTTCTGATCATTGTCCTTTATTGGTTGAGATTCAGTCAATATTTACAAGGGAAAAACCAGAAGACCTGAGAAAACCCCCAATAAATTTGAAATGGGGAGAAAAACAAAAAGTCATTTTTGAACAAAAAATGGGAAAAATAGACAAAAAGTTGTTTTACAAAAATATATTAAATGTCTTTAATGATTCACAAATCCCTGTTAAGGAGCAAATAGATCAGATTGTGAATCAACTATCATCCACTCTTCATGAGGCTGCTTATATAGAATCTCAGTGCAATATGCCGAGAAAAAAGAACAGGAAACGAAAACCAAAGAAGAAATGGTACGATGATGAGTGCGACTCTAAATATAGGCATTTGAAGCAGTTATCTAGAAAATTAGCTTCTGATCCTTTCAATCGTAACTTACGTAGTAGGATTTATTCTGAACGCAAGGAATATTGTCGGTTAATAAGAAAAAAACATAGGTCTTTTAAAAGTAAAATGTTAAGTGGCCTCATGGAGAGTGAGAAGAGAAATCCTAAAGAATTTTGGCATTGTGTAAATGACCTTATGGAAAAACAAAAGTCTGATCCATCGTCTGAAATATCTTCCAGTGTATGGGCAGATTATTTCAAATCCCTTATGAATATTGACTATACAAATAACTTTGACGATGAATCTATGTCTGAATGTAACTTATATGAAGAATATGATAATTCTTGTATAAATGAAGACATTTCAAAAGATGAAGTGCTTAAGGCAGTCAAAAGTTTAAGAAATGGAAAGTCTTGTGGTACAGATGAGATATCAAATGAAATGTTGCATATTTCAGTACCAATATTATTAGATCACTTTACATTGATATTTAATCATATTTTACAATCTGGGGTATACCCATCAAATTGGAGAGAAAACATTATTAAACCTATTTATAAAGGAGGTGGGACAGCTGATCCTAGTAATTATAGAGGCATTTCAATATCCAGTTGCTTTAGTAAACTTTTCAGCAAAATACTCTTCAATCGTCTAGATACATATTTGGAAAACAATCACATCATTGGACCTGAACAAATAGGCTTTCGCAAAAATTGTCGCACTAGCGATCATATTTTGACTTTAAAAACCATAATTGATAAAGCATTTAAGTCCTCTAAATATGTATATGCATGTTTTGTAGATCTTAGCAAAGCTTTTGACACAGTTAATAGATATGCACTTTTTCATAAATTGTTTAAATACAAAATCAGAGGTCCCTTTCTTAACATCTTGAAAGATATGTATGCTTCGTTAGTATGTAGTGTTAAAACACAAAATGGTTTAAGCCCTAGCTTTCATACTAAAATAGGTGTAAAGCAAGGGTGTATACTAAGCCCTACATTATTCTCCCTTTATATGAATGATTTAAATAATTGTTTTAACAATTCATGTGATCCTGTGATGGTGGACAATACAAACATTTCAAGCCTTTTATATGCAGATGACATAGTGCTTCTTTCATATAGTGCAAATGGTTTGCAATCTACCCTGCATAAATTGGGAGATTTTTGCAACAAATGGAACCTAACTGTTAATATTTCGAAAACAAAGATAATAATATTTAACAAATCTGGTAGGGTTCTCAAAGGATATACTTTTAAATACATGCAAAATGATCTGGAAATTGTTCAGGAATATAAATACCTGGGTATAATTTTCAGAGCTTCTGGGGTATTTACTCATGCGGTAAAATATTTGTGTAATAAAGCACTTAAAGCAACATTTTGTATCAAAAAGGCATTGGCAGGTGAAAAAATGAACACTGACCTATTTCTAAAGGTTTACGAGCATTGCGTACAACCGATACTCTTGTATTGTAGTGAAGTTTGGGGAATAGATTTCCTTCTCAACAAAAACACCTTAACTAGTATTGAATCTAGGTATGATTTACTACAGTCAGAAAAAGTCCAAGTTCGCTTTTTGAAATCAATTATGGGAGTAAATAAGTATGTAAGTAATAACGCTGTGAGATCTGAGTACGGAATGCTCCCTTTAGGTGTTTTTTGTCTAAAAAACTCTTGCAGTTTCTGGATGCATCTAATCAATTTAAACCCCAACGCATATGCCTATAAAAGTTACATCGAAAGTGGATCTTTTGTTAAAGGATTTGCCAGTAGATTTAAATTATTTTTGGAAAGTATTGGCTTCAAACATGTATGGAATAACCACACCACTTTCTCAAAAACTAGATTAAAACATGCTGTCTTTAAAAAATTAAAGGAGCGGTACATACTTTATTGGAAAAATGTATCTCTGGTGAGGAAAATAGTGTATATACTGGTAATAAACTAAAGACATTTAGATCTTTTAAGATAAAATATGATACAGAAATGTACCTGCGCATTAATGATTTACCAAGAGAAAATATTATATCTTTTGCTAAGCTACGGGTCAGTGCACATAGCCTCGAAATTGAAAAGGGTAGACATAAAAAGAAACCTTTAGAGGAAAGATTTTGTCCTCTTTGTAATACTGAAGTAGAGACAGAAGCTCACTTTCTCATGAAATGTCAATCCTTATCAAATCGCAGAAAGTTATTTTTTGACGACGTAGAAAATATTACTCCATCTTTTAAAGGTATGAATGATCATGAAAAATTTCTGTTTATTCTTCAAAACAAGGAATATGATATTCTTAGTAAATGTATTGTATTTGTCCATGACCTGTTCAAAGAAAGGGAACAATTGATTGCCTAAATTATATATATTTCATTGATAATAAAGATAGCCAATAGTTCCCAAATCATCAGAATTTTTTTGGTGGTTCACTTCGGAAGCTGCTGCTGATGACAAGATTGATGTAGATCAAACTTGCAAGGGGTTACAAAATAGCACAGAACACATCGGGAGAAGGGAAGTAAACGCTGGATATCAATGTTTACTTTGGTTGTCTCAATGTTTTCCCAAGTCGTAACTTGAAAGTTTTCCAAAACCATATATTCTTTGGGAAAGAGTTAATTGTGATTGTACATTTACAATTTATAGTTTAGTTCTTTTCAATTCTCACTGTGTTAACCCATTACCACACAGTGACTCCTTTTGACTACCCACAAAATAATGACTTTGGAAAACATCATGGAAAATGAAGAAATGGCTTGTGACAAGCAATTTCTTCATTCACCATAATGTTTTCTTCATAAAAAAAAAAAAAAAAAAAAAAAAAAATCAAAATGTTTTAAAATTTTATTCACTTCAAATTGCCGTCAGCATCATCTTTGATTTTGGAATAGTCAAAAAATTTGCCGTTTGGTTATGGGTTAATTAATATGTCATTCTTATACGTTTAACCCTTTTCCAATTATTGTAGAAGTAAAGAATTTACTAGTTCGAAATGACAAAGGGTGTAAACTTGGTCTTAAAATAACCATGAGGTTGTTGAAGATGAAGGTAGAGATGCTGGCCTACAGCATATTCCTCTTTTCTCCAATAATTTCTGAGCTCTCTTCTTCTTTTTTTTTCTGATAGGCAGGTTAAAACCAGTCTTTGCCAATCACCGGTTCCAAATCAAATGCAGGCATTATTTTGGGAAAGGGTTTACAAAAACACTCCTTTACTGATGACGGCTATGTGCTTATCATAATTATGTCAAGGTTGTTTTTTTTTATTATTATTTTATTTTATTTTATTCCATACTGCAAATTTTCAAAGGAAAAATGCTTATTTTGAGCATTTTGCTTTTATCAATTTTCGATATTCAAGGGTCTATCACATTAACCCTTTCCAAACAAGACCTGGTTTCGACGTCCCTAATAGAAAAGGCTTGGGAAACATTGAAACAAAAGAAGAAACTGCTGATGACCAGACCAGCGGTTTCTCCTTTTGTCTCAATATTTTCTATGCCATATTTTACACAAACTCTATCTTTTATAACATCTATTTTGTCGTTTGTGGCAGTTTTTTTTTTTTTTTTTTTTTTTAATTAGACCACCCTGAATTATTGCCGTTTGGGAAAGGGTTAAAAAATGGGGGTGGGTGGAAAAGCCCAAAAGCTATAGAAGTATTGTTCTTAAAAAATACTTAGGTGTTAACCCAATTATATAGAGAGGTCATAGATACCTATTTAGTGGCAAATTGTATCATATGCATAATAGTGTTTGCCGAGGTAAATTTTCCTTACATGGCCCAATTTTGAGTTGATCCAGTGGAATTTGAATGCCTCTGCAGAAAATAAAATTGAAATAAACCAAGTTGGTAATTTTGAATGGCTCAGATGTTAAGAGAGAAGGTGAAAATGCTGAATACCAGCATTTCATCCCTTTTCCTTCATAATTTGACTTTTCTCTGGTATTGACATTAAAACCAGCCTATGTTAACCACTGGTTCCCGCTACATTGAAATAATCTGTCTTTAAAGAACATGGAAAGTTTAAAGAAAAGGCAAATCACTTGCCATTTCTATTTCCAATTTCTTAATTATACAGCTTACAGATATCATAATTGGCAATAGGTCCTTTTCAAAGTGTTATGGATAATCAATATAGTATTATTGTATGGATAATATTTGTTTCACGCAGATGACATTGTGTATGTTTTTGTATTTGTAATACTGTTTGTTTTATGGTAACAATCCTTTGACTGGATTCTTAAACCAATAAAGAATTTGATTTGATTTGATTTGATTTGCAACAAAAATTTTACTGTTTCAATTTCAAAGCTGCTGCAGACTAAAGAATAATGAATATCAGACTTGTGTAGGCCCTATAGGCATAGCCTTAGGCCTAATGTGGTAGACTAAATATAGAAAATATTGAGGCAAAAGGAGAACATTTTGGTTATCAGCATTTTCTTCTTTTGTCTCGATAATGTTTTCTCAATGCCTTTTCGTTACGTTCAGAACTATGTAGGCTATTGTTTGGAAATGGTTATAGATCTACTAAGTCTAACACAGAAATCCAAGTAGGCAAAAATGCAAAAGGGGGGGGGGGGGGGTAACAAGGGAGGTAATCACGTTTGTAAAATGTTCCGAATAGATCCGAGACGTTGTGGTAACTACGTGGGAATCTGAAGTGTATTTTCACTTTCGATTCTGACTTTCCAGAAACTCAACACGGATCCCAAAAGTAAATTCGGTCTGTTCGTCACTCTAGTTGTGGTAAGTTACTTCAATTTTTACTAAATCATCAGCTATTTTCGATAATCAAGGCTTTATTTTAACATTCACGTCATTTTTACTGACGCTTTGACTTTTCAGAAATGTAAACAACTTATTTATGTCAGAACGATGGACATGCACGCTGACGTGTAGGAGTTTCGACACATTTTGGAATTCACATTATCATTGTTAAGGTTCTTTGTTTAACTGTTTTATCCAACTTGATATTAGGGCGTAACTCATATGTGGAAAATTGTTAAAATATAGCCCAGCGAAATACCCCCCCCCCCCCCACACACACACACACACACCTCCAACCCCAAGTGCTACATTGACACCTCCGCCTTGCACTGGGGTGAGAGGAGGGGATTTTTTTACATTCCTCTTCTTCTTTTATCTGGCATCCTTCATCATGCCCAAGTCAAGATTCTGCCAGTTTCGTGTGCGCGTTGAACAACACAACAGAGTTCTTATTTAGTTCAATATCTCCCCTCTCGTCATACCGACCCCTCCCAGTCTTTTAACTATTCATTGTCCTGAGTGCCTTATATAAGAGATTGAAATATCTCGATCTTCTTATCACCTGCTAACTCAGAAGGGAGGGAATTCCAGTCTTTAATACTTTTGTTGAAGAAGTACCATTTCCTAACATGCTAGGCTTGCTAGCTTCACATGTGCTCCATCTGGCCTACATGGACATCATTTTAAATTCATTAAGTCAAGATGTGGTACCAATCAACGCCTATATGTTCACACAAACATCTTTAGACTTTCGGAATAACCTGTCCAAAGAATATGTTTCATCAACATCAGTGAACATGATTAAGTCGTGACTAAACTACAATGATTGGAATGTAAAAAACTTAAAGCCATCATGGTAGCCCAACCATTAAGTACGCATATAGTGTCTAAGGAAGGTTACAGGTGCCATAATGGACTTACATCCAAATTTAGGGCCCGAAGATCAAGGTATTGTTTTGAAAAAGCGAGCTGAATGGAGCATGCTTACAGTAAATAATTCTTCTTAATGTCGCCTTATATATCAATGCTGCCTTTTGTTGTATTACGGAATTGTCAAATGTGGGCCTGGCCTAAAATGCCTCAAATGTCTATACCTGCATTGTCAGTCACTTAGTGGCATCCGCAGAGGGGTGATGGAGGCTCAGACATAACGAAAACCTTTATTATGCCCCCTTTTGAAGAAAATGGGGGTACAGTCAATCTTGCTCAAGCGACCACGTGCATTAAGCGACTTTTTGTTTGAAGCGACCACTCTGAGGTCCTCCCGATGAAATTCCTTCTTTAAATTGTTGCATTAAGCGTTTTCCCCCCAACGCGACCAGCGACCGGCATTTTTGGGGCCCTCAAACAATGGAATGTTATTTTAAGGGACCGTCCCACATCACTGATCATTTGGGAAAGGTGTCAAACGTATGTAATCGCTATGAAAGCCGTGAAATTGCCATAATTAACAGCAATTTAGTCACCTGTGAAATCAATCAAAACCAATGAAATGACAGATTGCTTTTTGTTTGTTATGCAATCTGGATTACCGTAATTAATTTGGAATAATGTTCCCCATATAATCTGTTTATACTTTGATTAGAATTTGAAAATAATATTGGATGGTAAAACCCGGAGAGATCATGTCTTATCGGTAACAATAAACTCTGGCCGATCGAGTATGCGTTATTTAACCATATAAAGAAGAAAATCTAAAGTGAAAATATTTTTGTTCGGTTAAATTTATGAACAAAAATAAATCAAGTCACCTTTGAAATAAATAAACAAAGGGAAATGTTTACCAAAAATCGGGGAAATGAAACTGAAATTAATCACCCAGAGATGGTGAAATAATATCTTGTATGTCATTAATTCTTTCATTTCCGTAACTCTGCTGATCAAATTTTTTGAGTTATTGCCCTTTGTTGATTTTCAAACTTGATTCTTGTCCGGGGCATAACTCAAAAACTATGTTAGGTAGAATCATGAAACTTTACAGGTGGATAGATCTCATAATGGAGAGGTGCAGTGCACAAGAACCATAACTCTGCCAATCAAATTTTTTGAGTTATTGCCCTTTGTTGATTTTATAAGTTGATTCTTGTCCGGAGCACAACTCAAAAAATATGTAAGGTAGAATCATGAAACTTTACAGGTGATTAGTTTTCATTATGGAGAGGTGCAGTGCACAAGAACCGTAACTCTGCCAATCAAATTCTTGGAGTTATTGCCCTTTGTTGATTTTACACTTAATTCTTAATCTTGCCTATATCTCATGTCCTTTTACACATACAGCCTTGATATCTCACACAAAGATACCTCCAATCAACATTGTTCACATTTAACCATGACCTTGGACCTTGTGACCTTAACCTTGGAGTTTGACCTACTTTAAAAAAAATAAACCCGGCATATATCTCATGACCTTTTACAAATACAGCCTTGATATTTCACACATGGACACATCTTACCAAGACCTTTCACAATTGACCATGACCTTGGACTTTGTGACCTTGACCTTGGAGTTTGACCTACTTTTAAAAAACTTTAACCTGGCCGATATATCATGTCCTTTTACACATACAGCCTTAATATTTGACACATGGAAACCTCCGACCAAGACCTATCACATACAACTATGACCTTGGACCATGTGGCCTTGACCTTGAAGTTTGACCTACTTTGAAAAAAAATTAAACTGGGCCTATATATCATGTGCTATTACACATACAGCCTTGATATTTCACACATGGACACATCCTACCAAGACCTTTCACATTTGACCATGACCTCAGACCTTGTGACCTTGACCTTTGACCTACTTAAAAAAAACCTTTAATCTGGCCGATATATCATGTCCTTTTACACATACAGCCTTGATATTTGACACATGGACACCTACGACCAAGACCTTTCACATTTGACCATGACCTTGGACCTTGTGACCTTGACCTTGGTGTTTGACCTACTTTAATAATACATTAACCTGGCCTATATTTCATGTCATTTTACATATACAGCCTTGATATTTCAGACATGGTCACTTCTAACCAAGATATTTCACTTTTGACCATGACCTTGGACCTTGGATCTTGACCTTGGAGTTTGACCTACTTTTAAAAAACTTAAACTAGGCCTATATCTCATGTCCTGTTACCTATACAGTCTCAATGTTTTACACATGGACACCTCCTACCAAGACCTTGCACATTTGACCATGACCTTGGCCTGTGTGACCTTGACCTTTGATTTTTACATACTTTTAGAAATCATTAACTAGCCTTTATCTTATGTCCTATTACACCTACAGCCTTGATATTTCACACATAGACACCTCATACCAAGACCTTTCACAATTGACCATGACCTTGAATATTGCAACCGTGACCTTGGAGTTTGACCTACTTTTAAAAAGACTGAAACCAGGCATATAAATCATGTCCTTTTACACCTACATCCTTTATAATTCACACATGGACACCTCGAACCAAGACCTTTCACATTTGACCTTGACCTTGGCATTTGGCCTACTTTTAAAAACTTTAACCTGGCCTATGTTTCATTTTACTTTTACATATACAGCTTTGATATTTCACACATAGACACCTGACCTCCTACCAAGACCTTTCATATTTGACCATGACCTTGGACCTTGTTAACTTGACCTTGGACTTTGACCTACATCAAATGTAGGCCGTTGAGGGGGCATATATGTTTTACAAACATCTCTTGTTTTTTTTCAGATATTCGGTTTGACAGTACTGGATAAGCTGTCAGACTGAATTTTGCCAGTCTGATACATCATTCATTTCTGGTGGAATCGCTGACTGTCGGAAAGGAAAAAATGTCAGACTGAGAGAGATTTCATCAGATATGTCTGATTACTTATTTTTTGGCCTAGGATAATGAATATAATTATTATATCAGCTGATTTAGGTATCTTATGTCTCTTGTCTAAAATCAACCTCTGATGAATAGCAATGGTTAAAATTGAAATAGAAGTTTGATGGTGATCAGCCTTTAATACTTTTGCTTTTTATACGCCCGAAGGGTCCTATTATGTTATCGCCTGCATCGTCTGTCTGCCCGTCTGTCAGTCTGTCTGTCCGTTAGCAAATTTGTGTCCGGTCCATAACTTTCAAACTATAAGGCCTATGGTCTTGAAACTTCACAGGTGTATAGATCTCACAGCTAGGGTGTGCAGAACGCAAGAACCACAACTCTACCATTTGTAATTTTTGAGTTACAGCCCTTTGATTGATAAAAAAACAACAAAAAACAACAAAAAAAAACCAATACAACAACACCAAACAACACCAACATGTTTTCGGAAAAAAGAAAGAAAAGAGAAAAAGAAGCTTTCACTTGACGGACAAACAACGAGGAAGTTATGTACTCAAGCTAATCTCAACAATTTTCCCCAAACTGGATGTCTTCTGAATGTAATCTTGCTGGTCCAATCCCTTCTTGTTAAACCCTCTCCCAAACAGGAAAAGGTTAGGATAATTCAATTTGAAAGTAGCTGTTGATGAAGAAAGGATTTGTGCATAATATAGCATATGAAATATTAGGGCTAATGGAGAAAATACTGATTATCAGCATTTTCTTCTTTTGTCTCAAAGTTTTCCCTGGCCGTGTCTATTAGGGACGTCAACAACAGGTCTTGTTTCGGAAAGGGTAAAGTCATCAAGGATAAACTGCCTTGTGTGATGAAATACTCATTTTAGGGAATCACTTGATATAACAATTGCAGTAAACCTTCAATAGAATAATTCTGTTGATATGTGACTTGATTTGAAAGAAAAAAATGTAAAAAAAAAGTGTCGGGGCTTCAATCGAAATGGTGGATCTTTTAAACAGAGAAAACGAGAACAAACTTTTCAAAACTTGTCGCTTGCAACAAATCTAAGAACTGGGATTAGAAAGTAGCCTTTATCTTTATGTCAGTTCTCTCGTATATTTATTGTTTCCGTTCCCACAAAATGACGTTTTGATGCCCTCAAGGGTAAAGGCATAAGAAAAATTTGTGGAAAATGAAGGCATTTCTTGTCACAAGTAATTTCTTCATTTTCCACGATTGTTTCTTCTCAGACAGACCAAAAATGTAAAATCTTATGTTATTAAAATTGAATTCAACATCTTTTAAACTAGACAACTCGAAAATATCGTAATCTGGTAATGATTTGGTTAAGCATTTCCAAACCTTATCTGGCGTTGTCGTTATAATTCAAGGCATATTTTGAAAGTATGATGAGAAATTCAGAAACTGTGGATAAATCTAGTCATCATTTTATTCTTTTCTCTGAATGCTTTACATACATGTAGTACTATGACATAATTGTACATACCAGATCTATTACGTTACAGTCAATCTGAGAAATCAGCAATTTCATGAACTGGTGAAAAATATCGAGCCATGTTATGAAATGGATATTTTACTCGATCTGATAGAGTCTGATAATTTGAGATTGAGTGAGGTTGAATTACATTGAAGAAATCCGCAGGACCTAGATTCGCATCTTAACGATTTCCCAAACAAGACCTGGCCCCGGATTCTCGAAAAAACTTAAGAATATTCTCATGAGTTCATGCTCAACTTCTATTCAATACCAATCAACGTTGATTGGTATTCCATTGAAGTTCACATGGATTTCGTGCGATTTGAGCACGATGCTCAGATTTGAGCATGAGAACATACTGAAGTTTTTTCGACAAACCGGGGCCTGGTTTTGACGTCCGTAAGAGAATAGGCTTGAGAAAACATTGAGGCAAAAGAGGTAAATGTTGATAATCAGCATTTTCCTCCATTGCCTCCGTATTTTCTGAGCTAAATTATACACATATTTTACCTTTAATATCATCCATTTTGTCGTCTGCATCAGCTTTCAAACTCGACCACCCTATAAGTTTGTCGTTTGGGAAAGGGTTAATCTTTCCCAAACAAGACACGGCTACACCAGCTTTCCATTCGGACAAGCCAAAACTTTTGTCGTTTGGGAAAGTGTTTACCTATTACTGTACAGTGACGCCTTTTGACTCCCTTACAAGAAAAGGTTCGGGAAAACATTAAGGAAAATAAAGAAATTGCTTGTCACAAGCAATTTCTTCATTTCCCACAATGTTTTCTACATAAAATGACAGAAAATCATCAAATTCAATTCACTTGAAGTTGCCGTCAGGAACATCTTTGAATTTCGAACAGTCCAAAATTTTGTCGCTCGGTAATGAGTATATCGCTGCTTTTCTTCAAAAACCTCGTATCTGCAGCTTAAAACAAGCTGCAGATACGAGGTTTTTTGCAGAAAAGCGACGATATGTGGCAGGATTTGTGTCCTATGGAAAGCCCTGCTAGTATTTTGTATCTGATAATAAGGATTAAGGGTGAACATACTGGCATTATATAAAGTCTGCGGGGCTATACAGGTAGTTTGTACATAGAGCGGAACTTTCTTGTCTTATCTAGAATCTTCCAAATATTTCTGGCACTCCCCGTATATACCTGCCTGTAAGATGTTCGCATATACCTGGGTGTGTGGGCGTTGTTTTCCCCCAAGAGTCTTTGATAAATAACATTTTCTCTAGATCGATTTTAGCCTGTTATTTAAAACGAAGTTTGTACTAAGAAATAAAAGTATATAGCGAAATAGTTATGCTCACTGAAAGTATCGGCCTATTATATTGTATAATTTTTTAACAATGTATTTCAGATAAAAGATCGTTTGCCTCCCTTGATTTTTACGAGGCACACAAACACAAAAACAGAGCCTGAAACTAGGCTACCTTTTCTCAGGCGAAGAGAAACTCTGCACAGATCTACTTTTAACCCATAGAAATTCGCAGTAACCGGCAACTTCGTGAAAAGGGGTTAATTGCCACATTTTATGATTCTTGACTAAAACACGGTGTCTTCCATCGTCGTGAATCAAATGCAAAAGCCCACCGTAACATAATTTGAAACATATAGAAAATTAAAAACACATGTTTTAGAATCAACCCCAAAGTACCGAGTACATTATGGCAGAGACATAGATAAGCATCATGTTATTATATATGTCTCTGATAGTGGCTTTTCACTTTCTGGTTCGACAAATGACAAAATATAGCCTATTAACCCATTTCCACACAACGATGCCTTTTGACTCGCCATCAGATAAATCCTTTGGAAAACATTGTGGTAAATGAAGAAAGTGCTGTTGACAAGCACTTTATTCACTTCCCACAATGCTTTCTATCCAAAAAGGTAATCAATTTCAAAATTTCATCAAATTGAAAATATCGTCTGTAACTTCTTTCAAATTGGACTTTCAAATTTTCAAATTTTGTCGTCTGATAATGGGTTAAACATATTCGTAAATTCTGTTTATGATTTCTGTTGGACTGGTCTCCGTTTCTCAGAAATTATTTCTGAGAAATACCAGTACCAGGTATATACGGTAGTTCCACGCGCGGCACATCAGTGGGGTAACACACAATACACGTGGGTGTATGTATATAATTACTTTTCAACAAAAACCTCGTAACTGCAGCTTAAAACAAGCTGCAGTTACGAGGTTTTTGTTGAAAAGCGGCGATATAATTACCTGTAGATCTATACAGTCTACAAGAATCACTGTCTGACGGAATATTCTAGTGGAACCTACAGGATATACCTATTGAAAAACGTGAGTATTTAACCTATCCTTTTTGTGAATGAATTGTGAAATGTAGATTGACTGTAATGATATTTTAACTATTTTTGTTCCCATAGAAATCTAGTATATGTTTTTACTGTATTCCATTTGTTTATCATGTTTTCTATATAATCTAGGTTTATCATTACTGACCTCTTTCTCTTGAAATTTATTGTAAATCACTCTGATTGTTCCATTTAGGACCTATCTATTTCATTTTTTGTCAAAATAATAGATGATGATGTGTAAAACAATATGGTTTCAATGTTTAAGCGTTCTAAGAATTCCGAGGTCAGTTTATATCTAAAATGAAGTAATGAATCTCACCGTTTCCTTTCTTACTTTCCAGGTTTTGAATATCAAAAAGAAACAGTTCTGAAGTACCAACCTGTTTTGGATTACTAAAAAATTATCTGGATACTACCATTTATACAACAAAGATGGCCGAAGAAACAAAGACGGAGAAAGTTAATACGAGTGAAGAGAATAATGTGACGAATTCGGAACAGGAAGGTTCTAGTGTCAGTGATAAACCAACAGAGACAGATAGCAAGTCACGAAGACATTCAGACTACGCGGTGTTCCAGAAGAAGATAAGATACAAACCAGCCAGCGACATACCATCAGGAACGAAGAGTGTGCTGGAGAAGAGCAAGCAGATGTTCGAGGAGCGGATACAGAACCATGAAGTAGACAGACTTATCAATCCATTCAGTGAGTTCTGGGGTGAAAATAAACGGGATTATCATGAAACTCTGCAAAACGCGAAGGCTGTGTGGAAAGATGCGGATAAACGAACCAAACTAAACAAAGCTGATCAAAAATACGGGAAACCAGTGGAAGGAACTCTTACAGAAAAACGTGGACATAAAGCTCGGGACTTCATAGCAAACAACATGATTGAACTATGTGAGACTATAACACAATGTGGGTTCCAGAATTCGGACGGAACTTGGGGAGTGAAGTTCGGCAAGTTGTTTAAAGCCTATGAACGGATAAATGACAAGGTCGTGGGGTTGTTGGTTCGAGCTCGGCGGCACGGTCTGCTGGACTTTCCGGGTGAAATGCTGTACCAGCGGCAAGATGATCACGTCGTCATTACACTGTTTAAAGTCCCGAAATTTGACGAAATAAGTCTGAAGTATATAAAGTTTGATTATGAAAAGGCCCAGGAAAATATGGAGAAAAAGGATGAGCCTTCTATACAATAGTTTAATTTAGTTACACATGTAGTTTTCAATTATTTGGAGTATAACATCTCGTTAACTTCCAAAGGTTAAATACTGGTTTCGTGCATCGACACTCTTCTTATAAAACCTCGTAACTACGACTTGTTTGTTTTAAGCTGTACATAGTGACAAGGTTTTGGAAGAAAAGCAGTCATATAATGTTACTATGATGTCAAAGGTATTGTTAGTCTTGAGAAGAATAAATCGTCGCTTTTCTGCAAAAACCTCGTATCTGCAGCTTGTTTTAAGTTGCAGATACGAGGTTTTTGAAGAAAAACAGCGAAATGCAGGGAAAAGTAGGAAATAGCAGAATAGTACCTTTTCACAATTCAATATATCGTCGCCTTCTGCGGAAACATCATAATTGCAGCTTTTTGAAGAAAAGCGATGATATTTTGTTAGTCTTTCTTTACTTGGGTTGTCAGAATTTGGGATTTAACCAAGCTGTCGTTAGAGGATTCAAGAATTATACCGCTCAAATAACATTATTTTTTCATATGTTGAACTTATTCGTATTTCGCAATGGCTTGGTGGATTGGTCTTATCTAGTTAGTTCTATTGGTATGTTGAAATACCTGAGATATAGGTAAATGTTGCATGAACATCACAACAAGACTAGGCGTTTACTGCAGAATAAATATAGAACGAATAGTAATAAATCAGTCTAATTAATCATCTGCTACCGGAATTATCATGGCCTGGCCATACGAAAACTGGTTATCACACTGATAATGTGAAGAAACAATGTTCCTGATTGTTTGTGAAAATACATGTTGATATTGCATTTAACTTTCAAGTACGGTTGGTACGGCATTTATTACCAAGTAAAGCATCGTAGGCTATCAAAGGAAGTCATTTCTTTCAAAAACTCACATCATTGAAAGCGTCAAAATCTGTTAAATATTGTTCATATGTGATGGTACTTCGGAGAGAAAATATTTAAACCCTTTCCCAGACAACAGAATTTTAAATCGGTCTAAATTAAGTGAGAGAAGTTGCCAAAATGATAGATGGGAGCAAAAAATGAAATTCTTATTAAATACAGTCATGTAGGCCCCTACGTAAGCTAGGAAATAAAAAGGGAGAATGGGACAATGCTTGTTAACAATAAATTATTGTTTTCCCAAGTCAAAACTAGTGCTTGTTTTTGGAAAGGGTTAATATGATACAAGGTTTCTGACATGATTCCAATTTCGATTTATGATCTAATTATCAGAAAGTATTTATTATTCAATTTATTTATATTTTCATGTTTGTATTATTTCTTATGATAAAAAATTTTCATTGTTTAATATGACTAACTCATTGATTTTAATGTAAAACTAACATGCTTTCATTAATTCAATAGATAGTAAGGTCCAATTTAAGACATAGCCATTGCACAGATACACACAATTATTTCGTTTTCCCTGCCTCGATGCGTTTAAATAATCCCACCCATAGGACTAAATTTTTCACGAGAAACCATTTTGTTAAATCGTTACTTCACTGGAAAAAATAATTCATCGGAAGGACTATGGCTTGTTTAACGGAAAGTAAGGAAATGTTACCAATGTTAAATCAATTTAAGATTTGTTGAAAGCGTCATTAACCCATTACCACATATTTACATTTTTTACTCATACAGGTTTAGAACACATAGTGGAAAATGAAGAAATTGCTTATGACAAGCAATTTCTTCATTTCCCACAATGTTTTCTTCTCATGGAGAACACAAATGTAAGATTTCTTTCACTTGAAATATTCGTCTTGAACAACATTGAATTTTGACCAGTCTAAAATTCTGCAGTCTAGTAATGGGTTAACCTTGAATCAAACAAAAGAAGCCTACAACTACGTAGAAGTGTTGAATGTCAGACATTTTCTGACAGGTTTCTGACAGCTACAAGGTATCTGCCACTAACTGTTGGTGCTTTAACATTTAATGTATCTGAAGCGACATGGAAAAAATGGGTATCTTGAAAACAAATCTAAAGATCCTAGAATTCAGAAGATATAGAAAGCCAAGCTTATCGAATGTTTATCTATTTGTGACCTTCCTTAAATGACCAAGCAAATTTTTGATTAATTTGGTCTGGTTAGTTGTCTGCTCATCACTCAAAAAACGTTTGTACAAGTTTGTCAGAAACATATTTGTTGACTAAATTGGACCATGTACAAAGACTTTTTAAATTGGCACAGTTTGGCAGGGCACGGCAAATATATTCATTCAAAAACATGCTGCGTGTACAGATTCCAGGTATAATATAAATACTGCAGTCTTCAGATACATCGTTGGTGGAGAGTCAAAACCTCGTAACTACAGCTTGAAAAAGCTGGAGTTACGAGGTTTTGACCTCCCACCAACGATATATTCTTTGCGAGATGTATTCCAGAAAACGTGCTACTTACTTGTTATTGCTGTAACCCTTTACCTAACTATAAAATATTGGCTGGTCCAAATATGACAGGCGGATATAATAATTATAGATTTCAACTAAGGACAATCATAAAGAGACGAAAACATGATTTAACCCTTTCCCAAACGAGACCTGGTTTTGACATCCCTAATAGAAAAGGCTTGGGAAAACATTGAAACAAAAGAAGAAACTGCTGATAACCAGCAGTTTCTCCTTTTGTCTCAATATTTTCTTTGCCATATTTTACACAAATCCTATCTTTACCTGCATCCATTTTGTCTTTTGTGGCAGTTTTTGGAGTGGATCACCCTAAAATCTGTCGTTTGGGAAAGGGTTAACCCTTTACCTAACTACAAAATATTGGCTGGTCCAAATATGGCAGGCAAATATAATAATTATAGACTTCAATTAAGGATAATCATAAAGAGACGAAAACATGATTTCAGGAAAGGAGGAGATTGTTGGTATTATGTGCTGTCTTATATTCCGTCTGCGGTTGGCAAATGCTATCTTGTCCGGTCGATAATGGCATGATTGGAAGGCTTTGCTGACAAATTTAAAATATACTGAGAGGCAAAAATAAGTATACACCCTAGTTTTTCCACGTTTTCTGAATAAACGATTCATAATCGTATGTAAAACTTTTAATCTCCTCCTAAGGTGGCCGTTTATTGATGTAACCTTCTAAACTATCCGTGTTTCTGTTCTTCCTTCCGTTGCGAAGGTCTTTTTATAGCATACGGCGTCATCGAAAAAGGGGATATAATCGATTAATTAATGCAAGCATCAACAGTGACACAAACCCTACATTTATTAACGAATTTTGATAAAAATATCACAGAAAGTTTAGTGTCATCTTAGACTATGAGTACATTGTTATTGTTTTTCCTATCAAGATGTGTCATGGCAAAAGGGGGCTTGATAAAAACAACCTTCCTGATATAACTCTTTCTATATTTATTGACGGATTTTGATAAAAATTTACGTATAATGTTTCAAGACACATGACTTAGTGTATATAGTGTCAAATTTCTTTCATATCATGCTGCGTCATAGAAAAATGGGCCTTAAAGCAAAAAGTGGCTTTTTTGTCGATTTCTACCAGCCGCCGAATATTGTGTTATAATGTTAGAGTAAATTTAACGTTGTGATTTGTTGTGGTAAAGAATAAAGAAATCATACACGGTTTAATGGCAAAATATGATGCTCCACTAAGTCGCACGTGCAAAGTTTGCAAAATCGGCATGTAGCATAAGTATGGGTAGTCAAGCAATTTTAGCTAAATTTTATCAACACTGTATTAATGGTTTATAGGTAGAAATGATAAGTACAAAATTTTGAGTCAATATTATGAAAATTAAGAGAGATATTGACAAACAAAAAGTGTATACTTTCTTTTGCCTCTCAGTATATTTGAAAGCTTTATCAGTTGTTTATTTTGTTTGATATGTACATATCATTTTTATTATCTCGAAATAAATGCTTCCGAAAAGGCAAACTTAATTTACTGTTGTTTTTGAATCGTAGACGAAAAAGGACAGAGACTTTCTATATGCTACATGCTTAATAAGATATATTTCTGTATAGAATTTCGGTATTTCAATTTAGACTTTCTATTATTGTTTCGAGATAAAAAGAATCGACTGAATATGTTCAGGTATTATTAGTTGTACTGTTCTGAATAAAGCATTTTGTTATATTTATTGAAAAAAATACTGTTTGATTATTCTTTAGCCCTTTCCCGTACTTCAAACATTTGGACTGCTCTACTTTGAATGTTTTTGTACATGCAGATGAAAAAATGGTGTAGAATTGTTGTAGTGTCACTGTGTGAAATACTAGTACACCAGAGAAAATGTTGATACTGAAAGAGAAGATGCTCAGCATTTTTCCCTTTTGCCTCAATATTTTAACAAGCTTTTACGTATAAGGGACGTCAAAAGCAGGTCTCGTTTGCTATTTACAAGCACAGATATTGGTCCAGTTGGTGACTATCTCAAAGAATGTTTGGTGGGCCATTATTATATCCCCGCAACCGAATGTCTTCGAAGCTATACTGGAATCAGTCAGTCTGTCTGTCTGTCTATCTGTCTGTTCTTACGTCGCACAATAAACTCTCACCCATGTAGTCCCGGGTTTGATCTCGGGCCGCGACAAACGTCCTTTCTGACATTTGACAAACTAATGTAGGCGAGTATGCGGGCAGCTGGAGCTCGGTAAGGATGTTGTGGTACAAATGTAGTACATGTACTTGTATGAGAAACGACATTCCCTGAATCCATGGATAGGTTCTCCAGTCGTTGCGACGTGGCCATAGCAGTTGCAACAATGCGTTGCTTCCTTAGTCTGCCCGTCTATGTACAAAATACTAATACTTTTGTGTCGCGAAATCATCTTTCAGTTTTCATTCGAAATTGACGATACTTTCAAATGTTGATCCCATGTTTAAGTTTCGCACGACACAATTGTCACAGCCGAGCCCAGATAGCTCAGTCGGTTACGTCGGAGTCTGTCAATCCAGGGGTCTCGAGTTCGAACCCCGGCTCGGGCTGTATTTATTCTGGCATTTGACAAAAGTCACTTGTCTCTCACCAATGGATGATGAATCATCTATCATGTGAGAGAGCAGCTGAAGGCTCGGTTTGGATATTGTGGTTGTACTGGTGCGAGAAATAGGGGGCCTACCAGGAACCCACGGTTAGGTGCTCCAGCCGCCGCTATATGACCATAGAAGTTGAAAACGGCGTAAAACCTCAATAAAATCAAAATAATTGTCACAGCCGTAATGTCATCGCCGTCTTCTGCGTCTTTAATTACGAGGACAAAAAGTTTTAACCCATTACTGCACAGTGACGCCTTTTCACTCCATCAAGAAAGGGTTTGGAAAAACATTGTGGAAAATGAAGAAATTGCTTTTAAGCAATTTCTTCATTTTCCACAATGTTTTCCAACACAAAATGGAAAGATTTTTAGAATTTCATCAACTTGAAGTTTCCTGAATGGTCTTAGAGCAGTCTCTGTAAACATCGTAGTGGAGTTTGACCAGGACAAAAACTGCTCTCAGACAATTGACACGGGTGCGACCATTCAGGAAACTAGAAGAGATCAGCGTGGATCTTGATCAGACTGTGTAAGAACATGCTGGTCAGGATGCATGTTATCCTCAAATGCATTATTGACCCCTTTGTTAGATTTTATTTATCATTTCTGTCTCGTTTACTTTAGGTGATTCTTGCTATTGTCTGTATGCGAGGCTGCCTAGTTAACGTATTTCGGCGCACACTAAGCACGATGAGTAGTAGCTACGTATCCGGTACTCACTCCATGTGGTCTTTGTTTGTACCCGTGTTGAGTTCGATTAGGATCCATATTGACCTCCGACAGTTGCTATAGCTATTAAGGAAGCTTCTAATATTAGATAACAACACGGATCTTGATCAGGCTGTGCATAAGGTCCAAGTTGTTTTCGAATGCCTTATAGGGATTGTCCTAGATGCTGGTCTGTTCATGCTTCTTATTTTGTATATCGCAGGTGATTCTTGCTATTGTCTGTATGCGAGGCTGTCTTGTTAACGTATTTCGGCGTACATTAAGCACGATGAGCAGTAGTTACGTATCCGGTACTCATTCCATGGCCTTCGTCACGGTCCCTGATATGACCGTCGCCAAGAAGCTGTCACAGTAAGTGTGCATTCTCTTTCATTCTTTTTCTTCCCACATAATGGCGCATTTTTACTCTTCAAGTAAAATCTCGGAGAAAACATTGAGACAAAAGAAGAAAATGCTGAAAAGAAGCATTTTCTCCTTTTGACTCATTATTTTCTTTGCTATATTGCGCACAAATACAATCTTTATCAACACTCGTTATGTCGTCTACAGTAGCTTTATTTGGATGACCCTAGAATTTTGTCGTTTCGGCGCACACTAAGCACGATGAGCAGTAGTTACGTATCCGGTACTCATTCCATGGCCTTCGTCACGGTCCCTGATATGACCGTCGCCAAGAAACTGTCACAGTAAGTAGAGAATTTAACTTTACGAAATGTTTCCATTAATTTGACATGAAATGACAGCGTATAACCCGCGGTGTTTCGAAATAACGTTTATTATACCGCACGCAAAACGAGTGTGTAAGAGGGTATACTGGAATCAATCTGTCTGTCTGTCCGTGTACAAAATACTTGTCCTGAGTAGATATCTGAAAGTAAAGTAGCTATGGTCGTGAAACTTAATGGGAAGATAGATCTCACTAAAGAGAAGTGTAGTGTACAAGGAGAATAACTCTGCCATGCTTATTTTGCGAGTTATTGTCCTTTGTTTTCCACAAAAACGCTTGTCCGTACAAAGGTAGTGGCCGGGTATTCATATCACATTTAGTGATATACATGTATTTCTAGTTGTTTTAAAGACTGATATTTGCTTCATGTAGACTCCATTTATACCTGCACTGCGTTTATGCTATAAAATATTTTGTTGTGAACACACCTTTGAGGAATTACAAATCAGTGGCAATCGATGCTATTGATCGCCAACTAAGCCTTCATTGCGATTCGCTAGGATTTTACAGTTCAAGAATTTGATGTACAAGTTTCGCGTTTTATAGTATCGGGTAATAATTAGGTTGAATAAGAAATGATTAGTTTGCATAATACCTTCAAATAATGAACGGATTAACGGATTCAATTAGCAATAAAGTGTAGTTTATCCCAAATCAGCAAACGTGGAATTCAGATTTGCGTAGGTGGTTGTGGTTACAACTTTGATCTTAAGACGCAATGTAATGCTTTAGAAGAAAATTATCGTTACTTTTATATCGTCGCCTACGAGGTTTTGGAAGAAAATCAGCGACAAAACACTAAACAAGTACGTTAGGTATTTAACTATACAATTTACTATACAGGGCTTCAGCATACCACTTTAAATTGTCTGTGAATTTGCTTCAGACTTCTTTATTCAAGGTAGAATACCCGTAATTTGGCCATTTTGAAATTTATAAAACATCGGATTTTTTCAATCTGCGTCGTTACGTGTCCGAACCTATTCTGGTGCGGTCGTAAACATTCGGCGGTGGAAAGTTCCACCGCCGAATGTTTTCGACGTCACCCGAATAAATCAGACGTCGTGCGAAACTCATTATGGGTGGACTACCTTAAAAGGCAACTTTTTTCGCCAATTAGTTTGAACTATGATTTTTCTGAATTATGGAAAATGTTGCTTAGAACTGCTCACTGAAGCATCTTATAGCTTAATGGTACTTTTATTTTAAATTTTCGTTTTTGTTGTATTTTCCAGTGGCATCGTAAAAGAGAAGCTGGCGGCTTGTGTCAACATCATTCCTTCCATAACATCTGTGTAAGTACAACATAGTGTAATGAAATATTGCCCTGAATAATATAGGCTTAATATAAGCGGGTGATGTGATGACATTAGAGTTCTCTATTTTGTGCCGCGGCCTTAGCGCAGTTGGTAGCGCATCTGACCCTCATTCGAGAGGTCCCGGGTTCGATACCCGGCCGCGGCTAATACCCTTTCTGACAAAATTGTCACCCACCAATGGGTTTGAAATCGTTAACCTAAGTGGGCGAGCAGCTGGAGGCTCGGTAAGGGTGTTGTGGTAGTACTGGTTTGAGAAACAACAGGAATCCATGGGTAGGTGCTCCAGCCGCCGCGATATGACCCTGGTAGTTGAAAACGGCGTAAAACCCCAATAAACTCAAACTCTCTATTTTGTAGTTTGACTTTTAAATGGATACTATCAGTATCATAATTGTTTTTTTTCCAAAACAATGGAAAATTGTGTATTTTTTGTTTGTTTGTTTGTTTTTGTTTTTTTTGTGACTAGACTCCGGTATCAGATTTAGAAATAATGGGATGTATGTTTGAAGTTTGTCCATTTCCCAATGTCATTCGCGCGCGTTCGGAATTTTTCGTGCTACGTTGTTAACAGTCGTTAACATTCGTTACGTATCTGAAACTATACGGGCGACGCAGAAAACATTCGGCGTTGACCCAGAACGTTCCACCGCCGAATGTTTACAACGTCGTCCGAATAATTCCGACATCGCCTGAATCTCATTAGGGGTGGACGACCTTAAATAATGTCGAACTTGTCTTTTCAGTTACGAATGGGAAAACGAGATCAACGAAGATGGTGAACTGTTACTGGTATGTATATAGTTTTGATTTTGTTCTTTCAAAAACAATAACGGTCACATTTACTCTAATCTTAAAGGGCGACGGTAACAGATAGTCCAATTGCAAAAAATGAAATTTTTTGAAAAAATATGCAAAACTTTTGTGTTGACCACCTCGGGATGGTTAATAATATGCGATTCAGACAGAGAATGAGCCGAAATTACAAGACAGATAGCTGAATTTAGGGAGAATCCAAGCTTAAATTCAACCCCATCACTGATGGGGTTAGAATTATTTTTAAATTGTTGCGCATGCGCATACAGCGCGGACCATGATTCAAACGAGATTCATACATAAATTTCAATATGACGTCATCATGTATGTTGTGACGTCATTTAAGAAAGTCGCATGTCCTACTGTTTTGACCTACTTTCGACATCGCTTCATGAATTTGGTATCAAATTGCGAAAAAATGAGTCGTTACTTCAATAGTTTCTCGTAATCATTTAATCAGGTCATATAAAGCTTAAAAATGTGTACATTTCGTTTGTATTTGACAATTTTTGGGTCCAAATCTGGGAAATAGTAGCTTTAAAGATAAACAATCTCAAAAGAAGAAAAGAAAAAAAAATGATGTTCATAAACTGACCCAAGAATACGTGGCTATATCTGTAGTTCTCTTCATTTTCATCTCTTTCTGACAAAAATGCCACCCATCAATGGTTTGATATCGTGAACCTATGTGGGGGAGCAGCTGGAGACTCGGTTAAGGCGTTGTGGTAGTACTGGCATGAGAAACGACAGGAATCCATGGTTATGTGCTCCAGCCGCCGCGATATGATCATAGTAGTTAAAAAACGGCGTTAAACCCCAATAAAACCAATCATTTTCATCTATTCTAGGAACAAGATTTTTGCACTGTGGAAAAGAGTACTCCCTATAAGAATACTGGAAACGCATAAAACTTGTGATGTTGCTATTTTGATTTTCAGATGATAAAGACACGATCTGACAAGGTGCCAGAACTCTCCAAATGGGTTAGGTATGCCTTATGTATTATCTCCCTTTTCATATAAATTTGAAATTGATACGCTTGTTTCCTACTAAAAATATTCAATTCTTCTTTTTCGAAATGTGTCATGATTTATTTGTCAATGTTTATTACGATGAATCAATGATCGAAAGGTTAAATTGATATTTGCTGCCCAATGTCGATGTTTTTTAAACTTCTATTTGCTGTGACGCAAAGTAAGTGGAAATGCAGATAGTTTCAGTGTTTACTAGTTCACAAAGAATTTAATTTAAATGCAGGCTTGAGCGCTTAATTTTGATCATATATATTTAACAGAGAGAACCACCCCTATGACGTGGCTGAAGTCATCAGCTCCAAGGTAATGTATACATACAGCAGAGCTACAGATAAGAGGGAGTGAAAGCATTTCAAAATGCAATATTTCAGTTAATGTTCATCAAAACCTATAGCCTCTCTTACAACCGGTCGTACGTGCTCCTGCATGTGGTCTGCGTCTAAAACGTACGTTTAGTCGTGCGATGCACGCACGTGCAACGTACGATTTTGGTGGACGCAACCACGACGCAGACTGCAGCAGCAAAGAATTGACCGGACAATTCTTTTAGGCGCTCTTGCAACCCGTCGTGCGTCTTTATAAATCGTGCGATTTTGCAGAGTTTTAAAACGTACGATTTAAAAAGACGCACGACGGGTTGTAAGAGAGGCTTATGTTGTGGGTACTCATGAGAATAGTCTTCTCGGGACGATTCAAATGAGTACCCACAACATAGGTTTTAGATTTAAAATGACAAATTTAGAATGTATTCAATCCGTGTAATCTGTTACTCTGCATGATACATTTAATTTGCATCAGATTCCGGAAAAGTCTTTTAACCCTTTCAACCCTTTCCCAAACAAGACCTGGTTTTGACGTCCCTAATAGGAAAGGTTTGGGAAAATATTGAAACAAAAGAAGAAACTGCTGATAACCAGCAGTTTCTCCTTTTGTCTCAATATTTTCTGAGTTTTTGAAATGGATCACCGTAAAATTTTGTCGTTTGGGGAAGGGTTAATGCATCTTTTGAGTTCAACATGGTTCCAGATCAGCCTGTGTATACACGCAGTCTGATCAAGAACCATGTTGTTCTTTAATAGTTTATTGTCGGGACATATAGCAGTCGTAAGAGAGCTACATTGATCCCGGTCAGACTGCACTTCGACAGAGGATGAGCTTGAAACATAGTCGTGTCTCGGGAAGAGATGGTGTAATGATATTCTCAATAGAAAATGTGTAGCGGAATTGTCCGAAAAATGTCTTATCAATTGAGCCGCGACGCGAGAAAAGCGGAATTTAGCATAAGCGAAAACAAAGATGCAGATCAGCTTCGCGGTAACCGCGAATCTGATCAGCGTCTGTGTTTTCGCTGGTGAGAAAGTTTAGTTCTTCTTCTTCCCATGTACGAAATTTCGTGACTCTAATCACTTTCTGCGACTGTACAGCCTCATTTGTGTCGGATCTGGTCAAAACTCCCGAAGACCGATTTTCTCGCGTCGCGGCTCAATTGTGTTCGTCGTTGTTGTTTAAGGCTATACCGGCTACAGCCATATAGGGCATTCAAACTCTATGTAGGCCTATGTAGGATATGGAACATGTTACATTGAAATATATATAAGAATCCAATCGGTTCTATATCACTCTACAACAAACCCAGTGGTTTGTTTTCTAACATTCAAACGCAAGAAATTTTCTGTGTCCAAAATGTCAACATGCACATCTGTCGTGAAAATGCTTACATTTGAATGTTTGAGAAAACCACGATGCTCTATGTAAAGTGAGACAGAAACCGGGTTGGCACTCTCAAATGCGCATCCAGTACACTTTAAAATCTCCAAAAATCCATTCAGTATGATTTGAGAAACTAGAGAAAAATACTACACTGAAACAAGCGTTTTGTTCACGAGTACGATTTCAGTAATTATGCCCCCTTTCGAAGAAAATGGGGGTATATTGATTTGCAAGTATCGGTCGGAAGGTCGGTCGGTCGGTCGGTCGGTCCGCAGGTCGGTCGGTCTGTCCGTAGACCAAACCTTGTCCGGAGCATAACTCAAAAAGTATTAAAGGTAGAATCATGAAACTTCACAGGTGGATAGATCTCATCATGGAGAGGTGCAGTGCACAAGAACCGTAACTCTGCCGATCAAATTATTGGAGTTATTGCCCTTTGTTGATTTTCAAACTTGATTCTTGTCCGGAGCATAACTCAAAAAGTATGTTAGGTAGAATCATGAAACTTTACAGGTGGATATATCTCATTATGGAGAGGTGCAGTGCACAAGAACCGTAACTCTGCTGATCATATTTTTGGAGTTATTGCCCTTTGTAGATTTTCAAACTTGATTCTTGTCCGGAGCATAACTCAAAAAGTATGTAAGGTAGAATCATGACACTTTACAGGTGGATAGATCTCATTATGGAGAGGTGCAGTGCACAAGAACCGTAACTGTCGATCAAAATTTTTGAGTTATTGCCCTTTGTTGATTTTATAACTTGATTCTTGTCCAGAGCACAACTCAAAAAGTATGTAAGGTAGAATCATGAAACTTTACAGGTGTATAGATCTCATTATGGAGAGGTGTAGTGCACAAGAACCGTAACTCTGCCGATCAATTTTTGGAGTTATTGCCCTTTGTTTATTTTCAAACTTGATTCTTGTCCGGAGCATAACTCAAAAAGTATGTAAGGTAGAATCATGAAACTTTACAGGTGGATAGATCTCATTATGGAGAGGTGCAGTGCACAAGAACCGTAACTCTGCTGATCATATTTTTGGAGTTATTGCCCTTTGTTGATTTTCAAACTTGATTCTTGTCCGGAGCATAACTCAAAAAGTATATAAGGTAGAATCATGACACTTTACATGTGGATAGATCTCATTATGGAGAGGTGCAGTGCACAAGAACCGTAACTCTGCCGATCAAAATTTTTGAGTTATTGCCCTTTGTTGATTTGATAACTTGATTCTTGTCCAGAGCACAACTCAAAAAGTATGTAAGGTAGAATCATGAAACTTTACAGGTAGATAGATCTCATTATGGAGAGGTGCAGTGTGCAAGAACCATAACCTTGCCGGTCGACTTCTTGGAGTTATTGCCCTTTGTTGATTTTTACACTTAATTCTTAACTTTGCCTATATCTCATGTATTTTTACACATACAGACTTGATATCTCACGCATAGATACCTCCTATTAACATCATTCACATTTGACTATGACCTTGGACCTTGTGACCTTGACCTTGGAGTTTGACCTACTTTAAAAAAAATTAAACCGGGCATATATCTCATGACCTATTACACATACAGCCTTGATATTTCACACATGGACACCTCCTACCAAGACCTTTCACAATTGACCATGACCTTCAACCTTGTGACATTGACATTGGAGTTTGACCTACATTTTAAAAAATTTAACCTGGCTGATATATCATGTCCTTTTACATATACAGCCTTGATATTTGTCACATGGAAACCTCCGTCTAAGACCTATCACATATGACTATGACCTTGGACCTTGTGACCCTGACCTTGGAGTTTGACCTACTTTTAAAAAAATTAAACTGGGCCTATATCTCATGTGCTATTACACATACAGCCTTGATATTTCACACATGGACACATCCTACCACCAAGACCTTTCACATTTGACCATGACCCTGGACCTTGTGACCTTGACCTTGGACCTACTTTTATAAAATTTTAACCTGGCCCATATTTTATGTCATTTTACACATACAGCATTGATATTTCACACATGGTCACTTCCAACCAAGACATTTTACATTTGACCATGACCTTGGACCTTGACCTTGAAGTTTGACCTACTTTTAAAAAACTTAGACTAGGCCTATATCTCATGTCCTTTTACCTATACAGTCTCGATATCTTACACATGGACACCTCCTACCAAGACCTTTCACATTTGACAATGACCTTGGACCTTGTGACCTTGACCTTGGTGTTTGACCTACTTTTATAATACATTAACCTGGCCTATATTTCATGTCATTTTACACATATAGCCTTGATATTTCACACATGGTCACTTCCAACCAAGACATTTCACATTTGACCATGACCTTGGACCTTGACCTTTGAGTTTGACCTACTTATATAAAACTTAAACTATGCATATATCTCATGTCCTGTTACCTATACAGCCTCAATATTTTACACATGGACACCTCCTTCCAAGACCTTTCACATTTGACCATGACCTTGACCTGTGTGACCTTGACCTTTGATTTTTACATACTTTTAGAAATCTTTAACCTAGCCTTTATCTTATGTCCTATTACACCTACAGCCTTGACATTTCACACATAGACACCCACTACCAAGACCTTTAACATTTGACCATGACCTTGAATATTGCAACCTTGACCTTGGAGTTTGAACTACTTTTAAAAAAACTTAAACCAGGCATATATATCATGTCCTTTTACACCTACATCCTTGATATTTCACACATGGACACCTCCAACCAAGACCTTTCACATTTGACAATGACCTTGACCTTGGCATTTGGCCTACTTTTAAAAACTTTAATCTGGCCTATATTTCATTTTACTTTTACATATACAGCCTTGATATTTCACACATAGACACCTCCTACCAAGACCTTTCATATTTGACCCTGACCTTGGACCTTGTTAACTTGACCTTGGACTTTGACCCACATCAAATGTAGGCACTTGAAGGGGGCATATATGTTTTACAAACATCTCTTGTTCACTTAGGGTACCCACATTGATGTACTGTGGTCTCAAAGTCTCAATGCCCTCTTTTACAATATACACTATATCCTGCTTTTCAGCAAAACCCTCGTAACTGCAGCTTGAAACAAGCTGTAGTTACGAGGTTTTTGTAAAAAAAGCGACGATATAGGCTCAATTATATAACCATATTTTGTTTTTCAGATCGAGGACGGGAATGAGCCCTACCTAAAGTGGATCGGAGATATCGTTCCTCCACCCAAAAACTAAACCAAGCAAGACCAAGTGAATAATGAGAGACCAACAGTCGTCCATTTGACGTATTATTAATCTTTAATCAAAATTATGTATGTCATATATTACGTCATATATTAGGTAAATATTATTCATTTATAATTGATGTCAAAAATTCTTCTCTTCGTCTATATCACTGTATCATACAGAGCACACCACGACACTTCTTACTTCTTTTAGCTACATCTAAATACCGGTATATCGTTGTATTTGTTTCCAAACCTCGTAACTACGTCTTAACCCTTTCCCAAACGACAAAATTTTAGGGTGATCCACTTCAAAAACTGCCACAAATGACAAAATGGATGTTATAAAAGATAGGATTTGTGTAAAATATGGCTTAGAAAATATTGAGACAAAAGGAGAAACAGCTGGTTAATAGCAGTTTATTCTTTTGTTTCAATGTTTTCCCAAGCCTTTTCTACAAGGGACGTCAAAACCAGGTCTTGTTTTGGGAAGGGTTAGATAAGTAGTAAGTGTTGCTTCGATGTTTCAGAAGAAAATAGACGAAATGCTGGTTATTACAATTCTTGCATTCTTTTCGCGCAATGTTTCCTATTGTTTCCATTGTCAGTGGTGCTTCTCTTGTGTTGATAATTGTTCATGAAGTTAATACACAATGTCATAGTTCTAGTCAAATATTTTTCAGTACCACGGCAACTTTGTTGTTTTATCAGGTTTTGATTTGTTTGATTACAAGATACAAGTATTATCAGTCATAACATCATGTAACGATTTGATTCATTAAAGCTTACAGATTCATATTTGACAATTTGTTCGATTTTAGCCAGCTGTCATAAAACACAATTTTGTCTACAATCCCTAGGGCCGCGGCCATGGCACAGTTGGTAGCGCATCGAATTCCCAAATCATGATGTCTCTGACTCTATCCCAGGTCGGGACAAATATCTTTTCAGAAAAAAATGTATTCCATCAATGGTTTGCGGGAGAGCAGCTGGGGGCTCGTTTAGGATGTTGTGTAGTATTGGTATGAGAAGCAACATGAATCCATGGTTAGGTGCTCCAGCCGTCGCGATAAGACCATAACATTTTTAAACTGTGTTAAACCCCAATAAGTTAAAGGGGGAATAACACTTAACATTTTGCAAATTTTCCGAGAACTTCGTACAAAAAAAATAAATATATATTATTAAAATATGGTCTTAAAATTGCATATATGCCAAATCTTAGCTTTCTACCTTATGTATTGGCTTAGATGTCGACGGATTTAAAACCCCATGATTTTTTGTCCCGGGGATAATATTTACAATAATGGAACATATGGGGTTTTAAATCCGTCGACATCCTAGCCAATACACAAGATAGAAAGCTAAGATTTGGCATGGATGCAATTTAAAGGCCATATTTTCATAATACATATTTAATTTGTACGAAGTTCTCGGAAAATTTGCATGATCTTAAGTGCCATTCCCCCTTTAAATTAAATCTCTACCATCCCTCTCACAAAAGAAAAAATGGAGATGTCGTAGCCAATCCGTATGCGCACTAGATCTATCCTACGACTGTCGGACGTAAGAAAGGCCGTGACATTACATGGCTAGTGGAATCGCAATCCGCTACCTATGATTCTTCTATGGGATGAAGTCGAAACAGTGCTAGTATATTAGCTTATGATGAGGAATCTCGTGACAAAACGTTTTCAGGAAATCGTCAATAAATCTGCTGATACGTGACTAATTTGAATTCGGGTTTATGCTGAGAAAGTAAAAAACGATGTGGTACATCGTTTAAATTAAGAAGTTATTGACGACCACCCAAAACTAGTTTTGCCGTCAATATTTAAGCTGATTTTAATAGAGGTTGGGCTGTGAATAAATATGGATTAACCCTCTCCAAACCGACACAATTTTAGGACGGTCCAGTTCCAAAGCTTCAGCAGCTGACAAAATGTTAGTTGATGAAGAAGGAATCCATGTACAATACAATGAGGAAAATATTGAGGCAACAGGGGAAAGTGTTCATCAGCATTTTCTTTTGCCACATTGTTTTATCTAAGTCTTATTGGCTGTTGTTATTTAAGAAACGACTGAATGGAGTTTAACGATACTTTCACGGCATTTTTGTAGTCATATTGAGGCGAATTTGGCACCTAACTATGGATTCCTGGCATTTCTCTCGCCACTACTACCACAACATCTAATCCAAGTCACCAAGTTCTTGTGTCAGATGGTTCATAGCCAATTCATCCATTGGTAAGAGACAAATGACTTGTTTTAGGTATATTAGAAAGTATATAAGGAACAAAGAAACGTAATGCCATTGGGTAGACACATGTACAAGACGAGTTGCTGCTTCTTTGAATGTATTCTAACGTATTTCATCCATCATTGATAGATACCAAACACTTCGTGCAATTACGCCTCCATCTTCGCCGTTAGCCAGGACAACGGAAACTGACGATGGTATCCGAATTTGAAAAATCCGGATAACCTAGTAAATATCCGTTGCCACGGATGACGCCGAAGTGTTTCGGTATTTGATGATGGGTAGAATACCTTAAGGTAGTCCTCCCCTAGTGAGATTCGCACGACGTCGGCTTTATTCGGGCACGATCGAAATTATTCGGCAGTGAAACTCTCCACCACCGAATGTTTACGAACGCCCCCGAATAGGTTCGGATACGTAACGACGCCATTCGAAAAAAAAATCCGATGATTAATGAATCTCAAAATGGCGACATTGCGGGTATTCTACCCTAATCAAAAGTTTTGCTCTCGCTTGTCCGTCCGTTTTTGAAGGCTGATATAACGGAGATAATACGCGCATGCATAATATCATAGTCTCATCTTATCCCGTTTTTGGGCGGCTATAACAAACTAGATTATTATCAGGGTGGTGGGTAATCCGAGTTTTCTCTGATGAAATTTGCTCTTTGATATCTTGATGTCGCTCATTTATTTGTAAATGAGCGCCATCAACATATCGAAGAGCCAATTTCATCAGAGGAAACTCGGATTAGGTGGTGGGTTCAATACATATCAAATGCTTGATCACATGTATGTAATAAACCCGCCTCTGTAATGGTATCAGCTTTTCCTTTGTCTCGAACGTAACATTGACCGTTTCCCAAACTATTTCTTGTTTTGTCGTTCTAAGATGAGAAATGTATTGAAAACATTCAGAGAAAAATATAACCGACCATTAACATAGTTTTGCATTTCTGTTCATATTTTTGTATAAACCTGCAAGTTGGTTAATCTTTTCCCAAACGACAATATTTTTGGACTGGTATAAATGGAAACTTTCGAAAGTGTTGAAGATGACAACTATGAGTGGCCGTTCATGTCAAAATCAGGATATCAATATCGTGATACTTTTACTATCGAGATACTTTCAAAAAGCCGGAGGTGAAATTTGAAAAGTGACAGTAATTCCTAAACTGCGTTACGTTTCCATTCCAAATACAAATATAAGCATTATTTTGGTACGGTTAAGAATTTTGAATAAATGCATAATCATAGAAATATTTAAAGTAAATGTTCAAAATTACCTCCCTTGCATATGAATATAAGAGAAAAAATTATTTTCTTCTTGAAGCATAATCTTGAAATATGGCACAGTGAATTAACGTATGTGAAGAGTATTTACAAGTGTGTGTAATTTGATGCATTTCGTATGGCTAGAAAGTGGTTTTTAGTGTCTTTAAACCTTAAAAAAGCAACTTTTTGATGTTTTAGCAAAGACATCGACGAGGGAAACATACATGCGCGGATCCAGAGGGGGGTCAGGGGGTCATGATCCCCCCTGGAATTTGGCGAAAAGGGGGGTTATCAAAAAGATTACTGTTCATTTCCCAAATAAGCTGCGGCATTCGTCCCTGTGTGCCACGACAACCCGTTGTTATACCGGTATTTAGTCCTTCATGGTATGACATGATCCTGACCCCCCTGGAATTTGTCGTAAAAGGGGTTGAAGATCGGATGCCCCCCCCCCCCCTCTGGGCAAAATACCTGGATCCGCGCTTGACATAGGCTACAAAAACAATGCTACATATCAGCATTTTCTTCAATTTCATCAATGAGTTCAATGCAGTCTTACAAAGAATGTCAAGCCCGTGCTTGTTATATGAAGTGGTTACATGTGTCGAAACCAAACTATCCTCTACAGCGCAATTCGCGAAATCTACATGCAAAAAATCTCCAGAAATCTAATTTGGTTTATTTGTATCTTATTTCGCCAAATGCTCTATGCGAGCATTTTTTTAAAACGTTTTAAAAATTGATTTGCTCTGAAATGGAGATACTTTAGAACTACAAAATATCAATCTCAATTCTGGTTCTTTTTTATTTAATTAGATATTAACCATTTCCAAAACAACAAGATTCTAGACCTGTCCAATTTGAAAGATATTGAAGTCAACAAAATGTATCTTGATAAAGTAGGAATTTACATACATAATAGCCAGTAAAATTTTGAGACAAAAGTAGAAACTGCCGGTTATCAGCAGTTTCTTCTTTTGTCTCAATGTTTTCCCAAGCCATATCTACTAGGGACATCAAAAGCAAGTCTTGTTTGGGAAAGGGTTAAAAGTAGATTGTTCTCAGATAATGGATGTCGATTAGAAACTCTAACTTTTAGATAAATTATTTTAAGCACATCACTCGACTAAGTTTGAATTTACGCATAATTTCCAACCAGATCAGTTTCTTCATGTATAGGATCTGAGATTCGATTATAGCTAAACATGTAAAGAAAGTTTTGGTAGGGCTCCTATTCTCGTAAAGTTTGAAAAACAAATAGCCCCTCTATGTGTTTACAAAACCCTCTTATCGGTTGTGTGGAAGCTTCGGAATTGATCAGTATCGATTATCGATTTACGATTTTTCACGATGATTAGACAAATATCTTTTCGTATCCACATAGCCATGCCAATTAATTATTGCTATCAATGATTGTTTTATATCATACGTCGAACTGTTGGTGCAAGTCTATTGTAAATTCATATAAAATCTATACGAATGTGGGTTTTTACAATGGTTTTGTGCTAACAGTTGGAAACATGAGTAATGGCTAATCTTGGAGTACCAAAATGTTGGCGCAAATATATTTAAGTACAATGTACAATCCATGTGTACATACATTAATAAATTAATATTGTTTTAACCATTTGATACGTGATTAAGGTATAAACTTAAAGTTCCGTAATTTAAATACATGTACAATAAATGAGCCATGGTATGGGCAAAACAAACGCAAATCTGGCTATTGAGAAGATAAAAGCATACGGTCATTCTACGCCTATGTGCGTACTGATCAGAACCCAATCTGCTCGGTGACTGCTCGTTAAGGTCGCATAAATACTTTGCAGTGCTCAGTGATTATTGTGAGAACAACGTGGATCCAGATCAGACTGCGTGTAAACGTCTGGTCTGGTTATATGTTTCCCTCAAATGTCACAAAGAATTCATTTTCTACACACAGTTCGAATGTATAATTTACAAGGAAACAATAAGGTTTCTGATCAGATTACGAATAAACGCAGTCTAATCTGGGGATCCATTTTGTTCTCGATACGATAAAGGACCCTTTTTAATGTCCCAGCTCAAATGTACAATTCACATGTATCTCTATGCTAGTAATTTATTATTAGGCCTCCGTTTATTTTGTATTTATCTTGTCTTAATAGATGTTTACTCATTGACGCGTACTTGAAAACTTAAGATATAAGAAAAGAGAAACCAAATATCTGTTTATAAAATGCAATTAATCAAACTCTTCAAAATCACGAATAGTAAATTTAGTGTCTGAATTTTATTGTCTCCTATCCTGCGATAAGATGAGGCCATGTCCTTAGATTTCAATTTGGATTGAAATTGATGTTACAGACACTTGCAAGATACGTGTATATAAAAAATAAATAAAATAATTAAAAGAAACAAGTAAACACGTACCCAGTGCCCATAACCCCTACTAAAAGAGTAGCCTACGCCTTAACCTATGATACGATTTGTTTCGCGACTAATCTCAGTAATAATTACTGTGGAAATGGAATTCATAGCTGTTAAAATATGCAATATTGTCGCTTTTCTACAAAAACATCGTAACTGCAGCATAAAACTAGCTGCAGGTACGAGACTTTTCTTTATATAAAAGTGACGATATCCACAATGTTCATCTTTGGAATAAAAATTTCATTTTTTTACAAAATTTATGAACATAATTTATACATGATACATGATCAATTAAGTAAGCCCAATGTACTTATTGCGGTTTTGACTACCCCCTACGTCTCCTTTTTGGACTAATTCTTATTGGCATGTTATGCAGCACAGATAGATTAAAGACTTATCACCGGATGGAATCCAAAGTGCCTTAATAACAACTTGATAAATATGTAGTTAGGGTGTTTTTGGAAGTCATGTGGTGATTTGATGTAGCGCCATGGAATGAATGGCTTATAGAAAGTGCAAAAATGGTCAGTGTTAGCCGTCAATATGCGAGATCAAGATGTTATCGGGGTCGATTCTTGTCAGTTGTTCGATTCTTTTTAACTCAAAATCCTTCCTTACGTGATACTACCCTATTGCTATCATCAAACTCTAGTTTATATCCAATTTTAAACCCTGTCATTTACAGAAATTTACCAAGCCCCCATTTTACGTAATTTAAGAATAGTTTAGCTTTATCGCTGTGGGTAACGAAGATCTACGATAGTTCACAAGATGTGTCAGGCCATGCTATACTAAAACGGTGCCTATTAAAACAATGTAATACAAGAGGCTCGAAGAAAGGAACCCGGTGATGGCTGTGAGGGTCAAGACCTTTCCAAGATAGCTCTCTGGAAACGTAGAGTGACCACTACAAATAGACAGGAAATCGGCAAAAAGCGAAATTTTTCATTCCTGCTTTGCCTGTCCAAAATGCACAAGCTTATTGGCAGTTTGTCGTTAGACTTCGCACTTTCAATCAGACCATATTTTACACGTCGCGATGAAATATAGTCCTATCATAAGATCATCAAATTAGGCCAGTAGTCATAATGAAACAATAGATATATTGTGTGACGCAGCTTTAAGCTTAGATTGATTAGCAAAATATCAATTCTTTACATGTGTTTGTAAGGACGTAGCTTTCAACATATTTTCGATACCCGTAACGTTAAGATAAATTGAATTTTGCTCGTTTGTAACACGTGCCATCATTTAGCATAAACTACTTGAGATATCCCTTAAAAAGTCACATTTGATATTAAAATTTACATAATCCATAATTTGGAATCGTTTCAGGATAGCCTATACATTTGAAAAAATTATGCACGATCGGGGATTTTTAATAGACAGATTTCTTCAATGATTGCAAAGCTAATTGTGACACAGGTCTACAGAACAGAACAGAACAGAACAGAACAAACATTTTATTAGACGAGTACATAGTACATAGTCACATACAAATTCACCACATAATGTAATCACATATACGTCATTTTTTCTGTCGCCAAATTGTGATATCGTCGTTGTTATTGCAAAACCACGTAACTTCAGCTTTAATTAATCCTTTCCCAAAATAAGACCTGTTTTGACGTCCCATACAGAAAATGCTTGAGAAAACATTGAGACAAAATAAGAAAATGCTGTTGATCAGCATTTTCTCCTTTTGCTTCAATATTTCCAGAGCTATTATAATTGTTCACAATTACAATGTACATTCTTTGTCAGTATCCATTTTGTTGTCTGCAGCAGCCTTGCAATAAGACCGCCAAATGTTGCTGTTTTGGGAAAGGGTTAAGCTGGAGTTACAAGGTTTTGCAATAGTACCGACTATATGTGTCATAAGATCAGCATTAATGTTACGATAAGGCCCTGTGAACAGCTATGTTGAGGACGTACTGATAATTATGAGGATGTTTTGTACAAGTCGTCGAAACTTTTTGGATGAAAATTGTTGAAACACGACAGCGAAAGCTACTAATTCTTCGTGTATTAGGTTAAGGCTTTTTCGAATCGATAGCCACTGAAGTCAATGAAGGAAAATGCCAGACCTCTAGGATTTCGTTAATGTAGAAACCCATTTTCCACAATGTTCGTATAATTGTGCCAAAAGGAATGTTTAATTTAGAAAAGGGGTTTATTTAAGGTCGGAATTACCATAGCCTAAGTATGTGGATGCCATTCTGCCTCTAGCTTACCTTTAAACGATCATCACCTCTTATAAGTTGCTTCTTCACAAATCATTTGGAAATGTCTGTCAATAGTGACCTTGAAACCAAGCAACTTGTCGTTCATTTTATTAAATCATAAATCACAAATCAGTACATTTTTGTATGCCTCTATTGTTGAGGTATCGAGTGGAATCTAAATATCTATCGTCAAGCGATTGGCAACTATATTCAACCATATTCACGGGGTGAGGGGGGATTTAAATCGGGATTAGAGCCGGATTATTGTATTAATTAGCACAACGAGTGCTTAATGAGTATTCAATATATCACCGATTTCATTAAAAAATGCCGTAACTACAACTTTGAAAAAGTTGTAGTTACGACATTTTTTAAATGAAAGCGGGGATATATTTTCAAACAATACATGAATATACTCATTGTAGGTGTATATTTAAAAAGTCGGAAGATTTAGATGTGATTTTGAACGATGGAACTTTACAAAAATAAGCACCAGTTTTGTGCTATTAAATAATGATAACTATTTTTAAAACTTTGTGTTTATTTCAATCGTTGATTGACAGTTGATGTCTGTTTCATTCCCTGCATAGCAACGGATATTAAAACGTGACTATTTTCAAAGTGCTTAGTTACCGTATATAAAATCATAGCTACGCTATTAACGCCAGAACTAAACTGTGTTATTAATCAATTTGGTGAATGGCTACAGTATATAAAACTTTATGTCGCGTTCAACGGAAACCGGAATTAGATGAAATTGGGAAATTAAAATATCAACTCAAAAGTGTATAAACTGGAATAATCAAAGACTGCAAAGATGCCTATGGAAATTGGTGGAAAAGGAGACCCATTTCATGTGACTTATAAATACGTTTTGAACAATGATATCCGGTATATGTACAGCGGTTACCCGCTCCGGTACACCGGACGTCGGGAACCGGATTATCCGAATTTTGACATGCTCCGGTTGGCTCGGGAATCTTCCGATCTCAAACGAAGAACTCTCCGAATCTCCCGCATGGGAGAAGACCCCTTTATGCTACCCCGAGCCCCAGCTTTCCGAGATTACAGCCGACATAGTGTGGATAATGTCGTAAAACGGCTTCTTAATCCGGATATACCAGTCGCAAAGAAAGTCGGAAAAACAAGCGACGACCGAAGATGTATGTCGCAGCTTCGGGATCCGATCAACAAGGACATGTTTCCAAGTTATCGATCCATGTCTCCGGAGCAGGTGAAGTCCGTATCTAACCGGCTCTACCACACGCACACCCACATGTCCAACTTGAAGAAACGAGATCCGGATGAAGTGAGAGCCACGCTGCCTATACTGAAAAACTTTCCGGATCCGGATAAAATCCGTAGTGGCCGGAACCCGCATCCGAAACATACACATCCGTGGTGGGACGAGGAGTCGCCGAGAATGATGAAGAAAACAAACAGCTTTAGTAGAGTGAATGAAATGCCTATAGTCGACTCTTAATGATATGCGGTATTAGATTACTATGTATATAGTATTTTCTTTTGAATTCTTAAAAAATTGAACGAAAATTACGTTTACTAAAAGTGTATGTGCAACGGTAGCTTAAAATGAACAAGGCTGTGACAGGAATTAATTCTTTACAATGTACCCTTAACGACTGCAAATTAAGAAACTTTGAATAATGCTAAATACAAAATGAAACAATAAAATGCACAATGCTATTCCGCATCTAATATTTCATAACGAAAATTCCGAGGATTTGCAATTTTACTTTAGAAAACACTTTCCCTGGAGATTTAATAAATGTTAGTTGGTGTTATGTCACTGCATTTAGAAGAAAGGGCAATCATTGTCTGCCACTTGGATCTATATATTTGTTCCTCGCATTGTCAATTAAATATTTCAGCGACAGAAAATGTATGAAATAGACATCGCATCTTGGATCAGGATGAATGATTTGCCCTGCCAATGCGTTAATAGTATTCTGGGTGTAAACGTCGAATCTGCACGTTTATTAATCAAATTAACCCTTTCCCAAGCGACAAATATTTAAGGTGGTGAAATTCAAAAGCTGCTGAAAATGAAAGATTTTGTATTATTAAAGATTGGAATTGTGTATTATATAGTCCAGAAAATATTGAGACAAAAGAAGAAAATGCTGGTTATCAGCATTTTCTTCTTTTGTAATTTGAATTGTGTATTATATAGTCCAGAAAATATTGAGACAAAAGAATAAAATGCTGGTTATCAGCATTTTCTTTTGTCACAATGTTTTCTCAGGGATTTTCTATTAAAGACGTCAAAACTAGGTCTTGTTTGGGAAAGGGTTAACCCATTACAAGACGATAAGATTTTAGACTGGCCCAAATCTAAAGATGTTACCTACGACAATTTTATGTGAATTAAATTTAAAATTAGTTGGTCTTTTGGGATAGAAAACATTGTGGGAAATGAAGAAATTGCTTGTAACAAATAATTTCTTTCTTTTTCACAATGCGGTATGTTTCAAAGCCTTTATCTTTAAGGGAGTAAAAAGGAGCCAATGTATGGTAATACAAACAAAATGATTCTTGTGTTGTATTATTAATATGTGATTGGTCTAACTACATGTGTATATCGCTGCTTTTCTTCAAAAACCTCGTATCTGCAGCTTAAAACAAGCTGCAGATACGAGTTTTTTTGCAGAAAAGCGACGATATGTTCTTGTGATTTTCAAGACCTAAGTTATTTAGAAATGATGTTTCAATTTGTGTATTCATAAACGACTAACTTGCGCAACTGGTTATGCGTGAATGTTAAAGATTTATTTTGTTATCTTAATAAGTGATATGTTGCCGTCTTTGAGAAGTATAAATGTGCGTATTTGTATAATAATATAATTATATACGTGTATTTTACAAGTTTTTGATATGGAATTGTATGTGTAATTAAAACAATTTTGTCTTAAACCCATTTACGTCCCGTTACTTTCTGGCGAATTTACTGACATATTCCCGGTCAAGAAATGAGGAACTTAAGCCACCCACTCCGACGCATACTCGCAAACAGGAGTAGGCCTATCTTTTCAAAACATTATCCATCAGCCTTGTGTCTCACAGTACTAACGGATTATAACCCATAATTAGATACCAAACACTTTGTGTATCTTTGGGAGTCACCCGTGACCACGGAAATAAACGGGAGATACCCTCGTCAATTTTCGAGCGTCATCCGTAGCAACAGAAATTGACGAGGGATACCCTCGTCACTTACCATTGCTACGGATGACGCCTGAAGATGCACGAAATGTTTTGTAGTTGATGATGGGATGTAATCCTGTATGCGTTGCTTTAGAGGAAACATGTCCCTCAAAATTGATTTGAGCGGTTATCTGCCCAGAAAAGACCGCAATGGCATTTGACACCAACGTGGAACTAGATCAGCATGGTTATTGTTGTTGCATGATAACGTCCCAGGGTTCTCTCTGTAGTTTTTATAGACCCTTTCTCAAACAACAAAATTTTAGAATGGTCCAATTTTGGAAGCTGCTGTGGACGACAAAATGACTGATAGGTGCTCAAAGTAGAATTAAATGATATTATAGCAGAGAAAAGATCGAGGCAAAAGGAGAAAATACTGATTGTCAGCATTTTCTTCTTTTGCCTCAAAGTTTTTCCGAACGAATACTAATTAGGAACGTCAAAACCAGAGGCGCGTTCTTTAGAGCGAGATTTCTTGAGATATCTTGTGATTTCTTAAGATGTTGTAGTATAAAGCGTTTTTTAGGGCAAGATTTTTAAGACGCTAAATACGAGGCGCCATTAAGCTATACTCCATGTGGAACCCCTCGATTAACTCTGTAGAAACAATATATATGAAAGAATTGACTGAGTTATTCCGAATGCTCCATGGTAATGCTCCATACTTCATACAAATGACGTCATGGTGACACCATTTGTATGAAGTATGGAGCATTTGGAACACCTCAGTCATCTTTAAAACGCTTTATCTTAAGAAATCTTAAAAAATCTCGCTATAAAGTACGCAGCTATGTTATGTTTGGGAAAGGGTCAAGATTCGTAATGAATGTTGACGAGATCTAAACTGTGTATGCAGAGGCCGATATTTATTTATCCATTGTGGGTCTCGAATGTCATAAGTGCCCTTTTCATATCGAAGCTTATTATATTCGAATGGAATACAAATCAATTATGGCCGATGCAGAAATAATGAACTATTTGCAGTTTAGACTTTTTGACTACACCATTCTCACTGTAAGCATTTCGTCGTTTGCGAAAGGGTTAATCCTATTCCAGAGCTACCCTCCCTGACAACATAATAAGAAATGGTGTTGGAAAGCTGCAGGTAGAACGAAATAGTAATAATCACACTGGCTTTTCAATCAGCGTTTTCTTCCATGGTAACATAGTTGTGAATTATCTTTTGCCATAATTATGGAACTCATTTGAATTTTGTTTGTTGCATCAATACTTTCCAAAGCAATACCTGGTTTTGAAGTCCAAGTAAAACACAATGGGAAAACATTGCGAACAAGAGCCGTCAGAGACGGACAATGCTCCCCGAATAAGGCATTGTCACAATAAATGTATGCCATGCAGAGCTAACATAAAGCTAGCAAATGTTAAGCCCCCTTTTTGCATGACATAATTCTTATAACCAAATTTCACATAGTTTATTGTCAAGGGCATCTGATTTACTACTCAAATATGAAATTTCATCAAATTCTGACCATTAGACTAGGAGAAATTAGAGAAAAACTATATTTTACCTTAAGTCCCCTTTTCCCATGACGAGGCCTCAAATCCAAAAACCGGGAAAAGTACATCGGCATTATGTCATAGGGAGTTCACATGGTAAGTTTCATTTGATTTGGCCCAAGGGTTATGGAGAAATCACGTCGGACGGACGGACGGACGGACGGACGGAATGACGGACGGACAGACAAAGCGGCGACTATATGCTCTCCCTTCGGGGAGCATAAAAAATATGTATGCTCATTTTTTTCTTCAATCGTTCGAGCATGTACGTGCACAAATTGAATTTTTATTAACATCCTTTTTGTCGGCTGAGACAGCTATACATCGCTTAAATCGGAATGTTTGGAAAAAAGGGAGCCATAATGAACCAAATGTTCTTCTTGATTTCAGTATCTATCTAAAGGAAAACTAACTAAGAAAGCTATCCCTTCTATGTGGATGATTTGTAAACGTAACGTCTCTTTTTAAAGCATGCAAGAAGAAATGACTTTAGTCGAATATCAGCAAGGACGGAATTGGAACCCAAGATCACCACTTTGTGCAATGTACTCATTGGAGTTAACCGTCGGACAAGGTCAAAATTGTCGTAACTACAGCTTGAACAAGTTGTAGTTACGATCTTTTGGAACGTAAGCAACGATACGACATCTATGGTAAGAAGGAACAAAGATAATGATCGATTTCATCAAATAGTATAATTTCATTCGAATAAACATATACATAAATAATGGTTTTCAACATACAATTTGGTTTAAAACAGACAAGGGATTCTTTTCCCTCATATTGAAATACAATTGACACTCGTTATGTCGATATCCCTTAATAAAAAGCCTTAGAACACATCCAAGCAATACTGAAAACCAGCATTTTCTTCTTTTTGCTTCAGTATTTTATGCGCAATGTTTTGCACAAATTCCAAACTTATCAACTTAAATTTCGGCGTCTGCACAAGCCTGTATTGTGTCGTTTAGGTGGCAGCCAACTCTAATTTCTGCCAGTTTCGAGGTGAAAATTTAGTCCAACTCTTATAAATGGAAACCAAAGTGACCACTAATTTCTGCCAGTTTCGAGGTGAAAATCTAGTCCAACCCTTATGAATGGAAACCGAAGTGACCATTACAAATACATCTAGTTTGAAAAAGTCATCAAAGAAGTAGAGAGGATATAGGATAAGAGAGATAAATTGCTGTTTCAAGCAATTTCTTACCTTTAAGTACCATACTTTAGCTATATATCAGGAAAAGACTTCATTTAACTTAAAATATCCACAATCAATTTTAACAGACTTATACAAAAATCGGATATATGATACTTTGAGCATCTCGAAGCAATTCGACGTAACATGTGACGTCAACATAACGAATATCAATTGCAAACTTAAAGGCTACCAAGCTTGGCAGTTTATTGCACCGTATATTGGAAGAAAATCATTAAATTAACGTGTTTTATAAAAGATCCGCCAAAATCGGTTGTTTTAAAAGTTTTATTTGCTTTTCTTTACATCGTTGAAAAACTGATTTTCGAGAAAATAAAGATCGGCAATTTCCGTAAAATTGCCACGGATTGACGTCATCAATGGCTTGACTCCGCCCCAAATCTAGAGCATGAGGTGTCTGACAAAGATAATGTGTTCGACTTTTCTGTCATATAGCGAAGTCTCATTTCTTATCCATTTTTTGATCGTAAGAGTAATACAGACAAACTTAAACCGTTCTTTGGCACATACCTTAATTCACTTACGACCTATTCTTTGACTGTTTTAACATTTTTTCTAACATTTACTGAGGACGAATTCCGTGTTTTGAGTATCGATTGGGGAAGTCGCTTTATGACAGAAAAGTCGGACATTTAACTTTTTCAGAAATTTCAGACTTTCCGGGAAATGACCCATGACTGCCCGTTTTTCCCGCCATGACGTCATTCAGTGGCAAGTATGACGTCATAATTTCAAGTCGGAAGTTTAGCGTATTTTCTTCGGCAAAGATCGGAAAAGACCAAAATATCCAATTTAAAAGACGAAATAAAAACACTTCTAATGTTGGAAAATTGTAGAAACTTTGATATTTGGTTAATAGTAAGGTGTTCTTTCGGCACAAGACTTTAATTTTGCCAATCATCGGACACTTTAAGGTATATCACCCCTAATGAGATTCACATGACGTCGGAATTATTCGTGCGACGTCGTTTCACATTCGTTATGTATCCGAACCTATTCGGATGACGTCGAAAACATTCGGCGGTGGAACGTTCCACCGGCGATTGTTTTCGACGTCGTCCAAATAATTCCGACGTCATGTCAATCTCATTAGGGGTGAACTACCTTAATGCTTTCCCAGACAACAAAATTTTGGACCTGTCTCAATTCAAAGGTGTTGCAGAGGACAAAATTAATGTTACAAACATAAACCAATGTGTTTGATAAAGGACATAATATGAATGTATATATTGAGGGAAAAGGAGAAAGGCTGACTATCAGCATTTTATTCTTTTCTCTATACGTTTTTCTACGTAGAATTCGCTACAGAGGTAAAAACAATGTCTTATTTTGGGAAAGCTTAATGGTGCTTCAAACATTTTTTCAATCATATAATGATTATTTCAGATCTCTTATGAGCATTTCTGTAATTTGCAAAACGCAAAACCGGCAACATGCAAGAATACAGACAAAAACTCTAGCTGTTTTTAGTGCTTGCGTTGACAGTCAAATAACGATCATTAGCCATTCCCACTTTAAAGGAATAACATATGCCTAACAAAATCTTGGCAAAAATCAACGAAAATAAAAATTTTGGTGTAGACAAAAAAACAATTTTCTGTAATTCCTGGCATTTGTCTTTTACTAAATTCAAAAGATTTGATTGGCAATATCCAATACACATACCTTTATTTGTCTCAATAAAATCGTAAAAACAAACAGATATATATGAGTCAGGATCTGGAAAAATGTCCTTTAAGGATTCTGAGCCCAACATGGTTCCAGATCAGCCTGTGTATACACGCAGTCTGACCAGAACCATGTTCTGTAGCAACCATATGAGAGCAGCATGGATCCCAGTCAGACTGCACCTAGTCACATACTGATCTTAAGGTAGAAGACACATAATGAAAAGCACCACTTTCTAGCCATACGAAATGCATCAAATTACACACACTTGTAAATGCACTTCACATAAGTTGATTCACCGTTGCAGAATTTAAGATTATACTTCAAGAAGAAAATAATTTTCAAATATCATTTTACTCTATATTCATATGCAAGGGAGGTAATTATGAACATTTTTGTCAAATATTTTCATTAGTATGCATGAATTCAAAATTATAAACCGTACAAAATGCTTATGTTTATATTTGGAATGGAAATGTAGCAGTTCAGAAGTTACTGGCATTTTTCAAATTTTGCCGCTGGCTCTTTGGTGCTAATTGTGGGTCTTGTACCTTAAAACATGAAATTCTCAAATGCTATAAGAGACAATTTTCCAGATCCCAGTTCATATATATGTTGGAGATGTCTGGGATACATTTGACTGACGGAAGAAGTATACATGTATATTTCATCGGTCAAACAATATTTTGATTGATGGAGGTGATTGGTTAATTGATTCAAATGATATAATCTTCATTCAATCCCATTTGGAGGTTTCAACACATTACCAGACTACAACAAATTTCGACTGGTCTAAATTCAAAGATGTTACAGGCAACAATTTCAAGTATCGGTAAATCAAATTTTATGTTGTTTGGTCTTCCTACTAACTAGGTAGAAAACAAAGTGGAAAATGGAGAAATTGCTTGTCACAAGCAATTTCTTCATTTTCCACAATTTTTTCCAAAGCATTCATCTTGTGGGAGCGACAAAAGCGGTCATCATGTGGTGACCGGTTAACCCTTTCCCAAAGAAGACCTGGTTTTGACGTCCCTAAGAGGAAAGGCTTGAGAAAACATTGAAACAAAAGGAGAAACTGCTGATAACCAGCAGTTTCTCCTTTTGTCTCAATATTTCCTTAGCTATATTGTACAAAAATCCTTTCTTTTTCAATGTCCATTTTGTTGTCTGCAGCAACTTTCAAATTTTACCCTCCTAAATTTATGTCGTTTGGGAAAGGGTTAATATGTGTGTATGTAGCATTCAGAAGGCCAGAGTACCTCCTGCCTGATATAAGCCTGTGGAGCTGGTTGTCTGGTATTGATTTGAGGTTTTACTGAGGTTTTACAGGTTAACAAGGTAACATCAACATCACACCAGCTCTAACACCTGAAAACATGAGGGGGAAATGAGAAATCAAATCAAACAAAAGATGAGTAATTTCCTGTAACCAGACAGCAAAATTATAGATTATTCCAAATACAAAGATATTGCAGAAGACAATTTCAAGTGAATGAAATTTTACAACATCTTTATTTTCCATATTTACAAAAGACTATATCAATTTGGGTGTCAATAGGCACCAATAATGTGGAAATGTGTTAAGAATGTGTGACTTAAACTCTTTGGCGAATGGTCATACAAATAACAAAAGTATTAAATTGAAGAATGTACTTCTTTCCAAAAGCTTATTGGTACTTCTTTCCAAAAGCTTATTCAAAGAAATAAGACAAATTCAAAGAAATTCAAGTAACACAAAGTAATGTCCATTGAAAATGATTACATAGAGGATAATCATTTGTTTCAGTGTAAGATCGATTTATATGTCATTGAGTGAACAACAAAAGCTTTATTTTCACGAGTGGCAAAGCCACGAGTGAAAATGTAGCTTTCGTTGTTCACGAAATGAAATATAAATCGATCTTACTCGAAAAACAAATGATTATTCTATTTCTTTAATGCAAAAATTAGACGAAATGCTAAACATTTATGACAGATTTTCTTAAAGCTCGTCATTTTGCATGTGACAGCTATGCAACGCTTATGACGACGTCACTTATTTGGTGAGGCTTATATAACGTCAGATAGGGTGAATTGAACGAAAGCGGGGCACAAGTTTTTGATAATTTCACTGGATAGGCGGTGAGTTTATCAAAATGATAATCTACAGTTATTTCCCGATAATCCATCGAAAAGCATTAAAGAATTTCTTGGTAATCTTGGATTGGATTGAGTGGAGTTTAAATCCCACTCAACAGCTAAAATCATATGGAGATGGCACCTCAATTTAAAGCCTTGTCAGAAAGAATGACGTAGCTGGGGATAAAAACTGCAATCTCTGTGTCCAGCGTGTTACCACTGAACCAAATCTGCCCCGTTAACTTACACAGAAATATAGATTACTGACTACCAAACCCAATCTACTTGTTTGAATGTTATTTGAACAAGAGGCCCAGAGGGCCTTATCGGTCACCTGAATCAAATGAGCAGACACAGTTAAGGAAAATGTTAAAAGTTAACTAATAGCGCACCCCCCAGCACCACCATTTCTTGACAGTTTTTTTTTTCTCTTGTACAAACTTATTTAAAGACTCAAATACCAAATGTGAATTCAATCCAACAATAGAACATTTCTTAATATGTACCCTATTTACCCCCTTTTGGCCCCTTTTGGGGCCTCAAAGGGAGATAACTCCATGATTTGTATAAATCTGAAGCGGCTTCCCAATGGGATGCTTCCTGCCAAGTTTGGTAGAAATCTGTCTCAAAAAAATGTAGAAAATGTTCAAAGTTTAGTAATAATGCGAACCCCTCCCATCCCCGATCCCCAGCACGACCATTTATTGACAGATTTTTTCTCTTGTACAAACTTTGTAGTCCTTGCCCTAAAGACTTTAACTTCCAAATGTGTATTCAATGCAACAGCCGGTTCATGAGAAGAAGATTTTTTAAGATGTACCCTATTAACCCCCTTTTTGGCCCTTTATGGGACCTCAAAGGGAGATAACTCCATGATTTGTACAAAATCTGAAGCGGCTTTCTATTTTAGGATGCTTCCTGCCAAGTTTGGTTGAAATCCGTCCAATGGTTCTTAATAAGAAGTCGAAAATGTTAAGTTAACTAATAACGCGACCCCCCTCACATCCCCCATCCCCAGCACGGCCATTTCTGGACAGATTTTTTTCTCTTGTACAAACTTTGTTGTCCTTACCCTAAAGACTCTAAATACCAAATGTGAATCCAATCCAACAGCCGGTTCATGAGAAGAAGATTTTTTAAAGATGTACCCTATTTAACCTCTTTTAGGCCCCTTATGGGGCCCCAAAGGGAGATAACTCCACGATTTGTACAAATCTGAAGCGGCTTCCCATGGGGATGCTCCCTGCCAAGTTTGGTTGTAATCCGTCCAATGGTTCTCAAGAAGAAGTCAAAAATGTTAAGTTAACTAATAACGCGACCCCCCCCTCACATCCCCCATCCCCAGCACGGCCATTTCTGGACGGATTTTTTTCTCTTGTACAAACTTTGTTGTCCTTGCCCTAAAGACTCTAAATTCCAAATGTGAATCCAATCAAACAGCCGGTTCATGAGAAGAAGATTTTTTAAGATGTACCCTATTTAACCCCTTTTAGGCCCCTTATGGGGCCCCAAAGGGAGATAACTCCATGATTCATACAAATCTGAAGCGGCTTCCCATGGGGATGCTCCCTGCCAAATTTGGTTGTAATCCGTCCAGTGGTTCTCAAGAAGAAGTCGAAAATGTTAAAAGTTAACGGACGACGGACGACGCACGACGACAGACAAAACACGGTCGCAATAGGTCACCATGACCTTCGGTCAGGTGACCTAATAAAATACTTGGATTTGGATAGCACTTGAAGCGAAGATAATCTCATCTATTGTTTTTGAAGTGTCTGTGTAATGGCATCATATCTAAACATCTCTTACCTTAACTGTGCCCTGACTGTTAGCAGCTACAACAACATTTGATCCCTGTAAATACAAAAATTTGGTTTAAAATTTAAAAATCAAAAACATATTTTTAACAAGACAACTTACTTTTAATAAGAAAGATAGATCATTTCTGATTGACAAATCTGGGATTTAATACCATTTTTAACAGTATTTCAGTCATATAACAGCTTCTGGAGGATCTATCTATGGATCCCTGGCATTTCTCTCACCAGTACTATCATTACATCCAATCTGAGCCTACAGCTATTCATCCCACATAAATGACCCACAAAAGATAAACAACTTATCAAATGTCAGAAAGGATATTGGCCAAGTCAGTATTCCAACCCAAGGTCCCTGGATTGATAGATTCCAATGTTAATGATTGAGCTATCCATGCTCAGCAAGATCATTAACAAAATAAAATAAAACTTCTAAAACCATGGTAAATCTTAAAAGGGAAATCAAACTCCTTATAAACGCAAAATATCTCAAAGATGGTAAAAAAGAATAGATTCAGCATGTGTCAATAGCAAATACATTACAAACGGAAAAAATCATAAAAATTTACTCACTGGTGGTGAACTCGGCCAAAGCGAGGGACGTTTTTCGCTACAACAAGGTACAGATATTTTGCTTTTAAATGTGAGTTTAAAGATCTGATTGGATAGTTTTTCTAATAACAATGAATTTGTTCTAACAAGAGGACCAAGATGGTCCTATATCGCTCACCTTAGAGCTCCCTGAGACATACTTTTTAACAAACCTTTTAAATCTCCGGGGATTTTGAAAAGAGGATTTTGAAAAGGAGTCATATGACAATGGTTCACACTTAATTTCAAAGCACAATTTGGGAAAAGATTGTCAAAGATTTTTCACTATATCTGTATTTAATATCAGAAAATCCACAACATGTTGCTGAATTTCCATTGCACATAGACAAATTGAAGCATTAATCTTGGAAAGAGGTCATTGGGCTATAATATTTAGAAACCATAGAAAGTTTGGAAATTCTAAGACAATTTTAAACCTGTTCCCGCTTTTTCAAATCTAGAATACCTCATGGTAGAGCTTATTTTCAAAGCGAAATGATAACTTGAACTAATCTGTTTAACAAGACAATAATTTTTATGACAAACACAACTTATATACACTTTTTTCTGTACAAAATGCAAGAGCCTAAAGCATAGGAATAATTCTAAAAGTTCTTAAACGAGGCAAAAAAATTATCTTCAGGCCTTAACAACTTTAAAAGATTGTCAAACATTGCCCTCTATCATTTATATGGAACCCACAACATAGGGGAAATATTCATTGAACAGTAAGGATTTGGTTATGGTTAAACCTTTTCCAAACAACATAACATAAGAGCAGACATAATTAAAAGCTGCTGTAGATGATAAAACAGGTGTTGATAAAGACTGCATTCATGTATAAAAATGCAGAGAAAATAATGAGGCAAAATGAGACAACACAGGCTATCAAGTTATCAACATTTTCTTCTTTTACCATATCATTTACAAGCCTTTTCTGTCGGTGAGGCAAACCTGTGTATGGTAGAGAAAGGGCATAACGCTTTCCCATACAGAAAGGTAAAGAAAGGAAATAGACTGTTCCAATTTGAAAGTTCTGAATACAAAATTGACAGCGGTACAAATAGGATTCGTTTACAATAAACTAGCATATAAAATATTGAATAAAATAAAATAAAATATTGAGGTAAAAGGAGAATCAGCACTTTCTTCATTTGACTCATGAATTTCCAAAGCCTTTTCTAATAGGGACTTCAAAACAAGGTCTTTCCAGGAAAGGGTTAAAGTATTTAGTTGATCCATAGATCGAGTAAACAAACATATTAAGTGCCTTGCATTCTTTATCAGATATGATCTGCATAATCTGATTAAAGGGATATAGTGATATCCTCGGTGGGGAGTCAAAACCTTGTAACTCCAGCTTATTCAAGCTTTAGTTACGAGGATTTGACTCCCCACCAACGATATGTGATAAAATCTACCTGGTCAAAACAATTCCTCACTTGAAAATTCCAGAACCCATAACATAGGACTTCTTTCCTTGCAATGTGATGACTTTTAGTATTCTGTTAGAGGTTTATGAGATGTAAAGTCATGCAAAATTTCAAGACTCTAGGCCAAATAGTCTTTGAGAAAACTGTGTTTCAGTGTGAAACCTTAAACCCCACAACATAGGGCCAATTTTTCTATAAGCACAATTATTTGAAGTATTTTGGTAGAGGACATTGAGACAATACTACATACAAAATTTCAAGACTCTAGACCTTATAGTTTGGGAGGAGAAGATTTTTTAGTAATTGTGGACAGACAGACGGACAGACGGACGGACGGACGGACGGACGGACGGACGGACGGACAGACGGACGACGGACGGTGAGCGATCACAATAGCTCACCCTCAGCACTTCGTGCTAAGGTGAGCTAAAAATAAACCGGGATTGCTGATATGTATTAATAAACCGTTTGTGTTGTTATAAAATCTGGTCACTATGGTTTTATCTAAGCCGTAGTTACGATATTTAATAACAACACTGACAGAATACTATGATCGCGAAAAAACGTCCCACGCTTTGGCCGAGTTCACCACCAGTGTTACTTATGGATTGAAAATTATTCAAGGTAAAACTTACAGGTCTCCAAGCTACAGCACTAACAAACTCATTTGCATCTTCTTCCTTTTTGTCTTTTTCCTGTAAGTAAAGAATGAGTGTAATGAAAAGAACTTGTTCGATTCATGGAATGAATGATACAATAGGGCCAAATGTCACCGATTTGCCGGATATAGCCGCGATTTGATGCGCTCCATATCCTATGCCACGATTTTAATGAAACTCTCTGCAACTCTTGTGGCAACCTCCATCTAGGTCTCCACATAGGCGCTTTTTCTGGGAAAAATCTATTTCTATAGATATTTTACACACAAAGTACAGAATGCAACTGCACCTATTACCGGACTTGCTATAGATACCGACCCTAGATACGTAAAAAAACCCCGGGTTTTGAAGGCTTTGCCACTGAAAAAAATGCAATGAAAATTGTTGTTTCCATATGGTTTCACAAAAGAAGTCATTTAATTTGTTTTTTTAAAGACGAAATTGGATTTTAATTGCTAAAAGGCGAGTACGGACGGTCTCCAGCTTTGCAGGATCTCGCTTTTTGTCACCCGTTCGTGTATTATAAAGTCTGCGTCACAAGTACCGCCCCCCAATGTCATTCTTGTCACATTGTTGAACCTATGCATAAACCAGTACCCAAAATGTAAGCAAAATCCTATTTTCTCCAGATTTTATGATCTACTGCGGATAAATAAATATCTGGTTCATAGAAGGAAAATATAAAAACATGAAACATACGGCTTGAGATAGATGTCATGCTCGAGCTGTCTGGTAAATAGCGGCGTTGCTAAGTATGGTCGGACTTGATTGAACTTATTCCGTTTTCACCCCGAACTGTGCGGCCCAAACAGGTATGTTTGGGTACAAACCAAGATAACTATTGAAGAGTTTTCTATTGCAAAATCGTAAAATAACATTCCAAATACAGTTGTTTAGATTCTTCATTAGAACACGGTGTCTTTTCAGTTCTAAAAAGGGGTCTTTTCAGTTCTAAAAATGTGTCAACGAAAAGGCCCAATCAAGTGCTCCCTAAAGTTCGTTCAAGGTTACAGATGTGACTTTTCGCGTTTTATCGTAGGGAATTGATATTTTGACACAAGGAAAGAAGTTTGTGTGTTTGGTTTAACATTTTGGTAAACATGGAATTTATTGTGACTTGCATCGAATTATCTTCAGTGTATAAACAGTGAATGTTGATGAAATATCACTCTAGAGTCTAGTTTTCGTTTTCGACCCCAAATATGGGCCAGTGCCAATACCATGATGGATCTTGCGAAATGTTGAGGTTTATCAGAATCTGATTGTAAATCCAAACGAACATATTTATGAAGGTAAGTCATGTTTCAATTTGTTGCTTGTGCTGTGCATAGTTAGAGTTTTTAAAGTGTCTTTTAATTCTATGAAGATAATCCCACTAATGGAAAAACATTACCTCCCCCCCCCCCCCCCCCCCCCCCCCCCCCCCACCCCCCACCCCCTACCCTCTAAAACCCTGAAATTACAAGTCTGTGTGTCATTACATACTGTGATGCCGAGAAAATTATATCGACAGATAGATCTCTAGCATGGAGACTTGATTAGGATAATATAATTTTATAGAGCGGCAGGGGGTTCGGGGGGCGCAGCCCCCTGATGTAAGTAGCCTGTAGCCTCCCGTATTCGAGCACCTTAAGCATTATGTTTGCGCATGTGCACTAAAATAATCAAAATCAGTGTCACTAACCAAAATGAAAGTAACACAAATTTAATTGTAATATTCTAGTACTGCAAAATAACTCATTTTCAATGTAATAAGAGAGAAATAGGTCACATGCTCTTTGTACATGAGGTGATCAGTTTCAGGGTGGGGGTTTGATTACTTACACCTGTAATCGGTTATAAATCAATAACGTTGGGTAAAATATGTAGATCTAATTGATTATGTCATGTTTGCTCTTTTTTGGACGATTCAAAGTGCTCTCGAAAACTATTTGGGACGAAAAGTCTTGCGTAAAATCATCAAGTGACCGCTCTCTTTTGCAGCGGACGCCATGCTGTTCGGCACGCTATGAAATCAGGAAAACATTTTGATGGTTTCTCCCATCACCAGTGTATGTATTAAATTGAGAATAGTCTTTGCACTGCACAAATATTGTTTATTCGTCTCTCAGGGCTTTTGAGCTACTTTGTCATTGTATCGATCCTTGTTTTTGCAATCGTAAACTCTGGGTTATCTCCCTTGTCATGCTGTTTAAAATTATTTGCTTCATTTGTAAGCCTGCATCAGTGCTCGCCAACCTCTCTGGGTCGATTGTCTGATCTTATGTTATATTGCAAGCTCTCTGATTGGACAAGTCACGATACACATGTCTCGGCCAAAAAGATAGTTTGTTATGTGATATAAAGCATTTTCATAGAATTTTACTGGTTGGTGAAGCTCCACTTCTGCAGGCAGTTTGATTGACAAGATTCTAGACTGTTAAAATCATTATTGTCATTGTATAATAAGTACCTACAATGTCATCTAGAAATTGGTTCATGCACTTGTATGATGCCAGGGTTTTCCATGTGAAATTACTAAGCTAAAGTACATTTCAACAATAGAGAATTGTCTGTTGCACAGTTTAGATCCAGATCAGGTTGCACATTTATTGAACATTGGCTCATATTACTACTTAACAAGTTTATTTGTCTTATGCCTATTATACATGGTAAATTAAGATGTTTTGGAGATTCTAATTAATGTCATTTGGCTTTCATTTACTATCTGTTAGCATTGACTGAGATCAGCCTGCACCTTCATGCAGTCTGATCTTGATCTTTGTTTCTCTATAGAAATTTATGGTGTGTATCCTTAGAATTTAGTTTTTATACACAGTTAAGGTGTCGATTCTGATTTGATAAGTAGAAAAGTATGTTAAAGTTCCCTTTTTCTGTATTTACAGTCTTTTATCACAAACACACACACACTGTAGACACTCTCGATGGTATAATTAAACTTGATGAAAGGATTTATTTGAAATGGGTCTTCTTCATTTATCCAGCCACGGCCATGACGCAGTTGGTAGCGCATCTGCCTCTCATTCGAGAGGTCCCGGGTTCGATACCCTGCCACGGCAAATACCCTTACTGACAAAAATGTCACCCATCAGTATACATGTATATTAACCAAGTGCTGATTCAGTGGTTTGATACTGTGAACCTATGTCAGTGGCGTAGGAAGGTTTATAATATTGGGGGGGCCAATCGTTCAAGTAAATGGAAATATATATGGGTCAGGGTGTATTATGGGGGGGCCATAGGGTAGGGGGGACCCTTCCCCTTTTCCAAATTATTGGGGGGCCAGGCCCCCCCTGGCCCCCCCCCCTCTTCCTACGCCTATGTATGTGGGGGAGCAGCTGGAGGCTCGGTAACTAAGGGTATATAAATGGTACTGGTATGAGAAACACCAGGAATCCATGGTTAGGTGCTCCAGCCGCGCGATATGACCTTAAGTAGTTGAAAACAGCGTAAAACCCCAAAAAATCAAATCAAATCTTCATTTTTCCTGAGGCATCACAGATTACAATCGATTACTTTTCAATGAATGGAAATAAATGGAATTTCTGACCAAAGTGCGTTCTTCTTCATACTGTTCTTATCAATACTTTCCCAAACAGAAAATCATTTTGACTATCTAACGAACCCTGAATACATTTAGAGAAAAGAAGAAAATTCTGTTTACCAGTCTTTTACTCCTTCGCTACATGTACTTCTTTCCATGCCATAACACGCACATTATTTGTCAGTAAACTAGCTTGAATCAGCTTAAAGTTTTGTCATGTAAGAAAGGAGTAACCGCACTTTGGATATTTTATGTGTTGCTTTGCTTTGTTGTATATATGCATGTATATTTTGTAAATATTTGTAGAGGCCCACAGGGAAGACTGGGATATCCCAACTGCAATGTGCTGCCTCGTAAAATAAAGACTTTGTTATTATTATTATAATACAGTAATCATGATTACAGGATGATTATATTCGATTACTTGCTTAACCTTTTCTAAACAGTGTCTGGTTTAAACATCTTTGACAGAAAAGACTTTGAAAAACATTTAGACAAAGAAGAAAAATGCTCATTATCAAAATTTTCTCCTTTTGCCTCTAAACTCACATTACTGCAAAATCTTTTCAGGAAATAACATGCAAGGTTATAATGATATAACGATGTTGTAAAACAATAGCTTTTACCCATTACCAAACAGCACATTTTTAGGACGCCCAAAAAGGGGAAATTTCAATACATACTTATACTCTCAAATAAAGTGATATAAATGCATTTAACTTGCTTTGTACATCATAATGGGACATTCAAACCACCATTTGAACTGTAAGAGATGCCTAGAATCTAAATATGATTTGGTTTTTTTCTTTTCAACAAAAAAATCTAGGTCCAGGAGGGGAGAATTTATCTAAAATGGGGGAAAAAGTATATTCCCCAGAGAGGGGGAAGGGGCCCAATAACGACCGTTTTTGTAGGGAAAAAATCGCTGCAAGTGAATGAATTTTTATATTTCTTGGTCTTTTTGGTTAGAAAACATTGTGGGAAATGAAGAAATTACTTGTCACTAGCAATTTCTTTATTTTTCACAATGTTTTCAAAAATCCTTGTTCTTTAAGGGAGTCAAAAAGAGTCAATGTGTGGGATTTGGCTGTAGCATGTACATGGGCGGATCTAGAGGGTGCAGGAGGGGGGGGGGTGGGGTGGGGGAAGGTCTGGACCCCCCTGGCATCGACCAAAAATTAAATTTTGACTATATAAATTTAGTGTAACGTTACATATTTATTGCATTTTAAGCCATAATTTGAGCTTGGAACCCCCCTGGAAAAAATCTTTCAAAAATCCTTGTTCTTTAAGGGAGTCAAAAAGAGTCAATGTGTGGGATTTGGCTGTAGCATGTACATGGGCGGATCTAGAGGGTGCAGGAGGGGGGGGGGGAGGTCTGGACCCCCCTGGTATTGACCAAAAATTAAATTTTGACTATACAAATTTAGTGTAACGTTACATATTTATTGCATTTTAAGCCATAATTTGAGCTTGGAACCCCCCTGGAAAAAAATCTTGGGCTTGGACGCCCCCTCCCCCCCCCCCCCCTGGAAAAAAATTCTGGATCTGCCCTTGATGTAGCAGGCTCATGAATATTACAGTATATATTTTTTACGTTTATTTAATCATGTTTAAACCTTCCCCAAACAGTGACTGTTAAAGACCCATCTAGAAACTATATAGAACATGAACATTTCTACATGAAACAGAACATTTCTAAATGAAACAGCATTAATTTTGCTGTCTGCAAATTTCCTTTAAATTTAGACCAACCAAAAATGTTTGAGAAAAGGTGAAATCTATAATGGATTACCAGATTTTATTGGAAAATTTAGTCACATAAAGTCCGCTCATTGGGAAAAGGGGTCAGAAATTCAAAATGACCTATAAAGGACTTAGAACCTAGAACCTATAAAACCCAGAATATGACTTAGCATATAACAAACTTTAACAAATTCACAAGTCATTTTTTTCACAAATGAAATAAAAATGCAAACATTTTAATAAAAATCATATAATATCATATTGATATAGAAAGTATAGAAAAGTAGACGAAATGGGAATTATGTCTAAAACAGTAGACAAATTGGGAGTAGACCTAATGGGATTAAATTAGACTTTTAACAAACTAATAGAGATTAACCCTTTCCCAAACAGAAATAATAGGGTCACCGGTGGTCGAATTCAAAAGCTGCTTCAGAACAAAAAATGAAATTCAATGTTGATAAAGATAGGTCAGATTGTGAATAATATTGTCAAGAAAATATTTAGACAAAACAAGAAAATACTGATTGGCAGCATTTACTTTTTTTGCTATGTTTTCTAAATGCCTTTTCTGATAGTGACATCAAAACCAGGTCTTGATTGGGAAAGAGTTAAAAGTTCTTTTTCTAATTTTTTCAGAAGCTCTGTGAATTATATCAGGCAGTTAGGATCAAGATCAGAATGCAATGTTTACGTAGTCTGACACTTTTCTGCAATATCTTAATCAGCATTTATAAGCTAAAGCAACAAATATTTGCCATTATATCCGCAGATCCAGATATTTTCCACCAAGCCTGGTTGTACCTAACATCAGATTCTGTCAATCCAGGAATCTTGGAAGCGGGAGGTCGAAGGTTTGAATCGCAATGGAAGCTGGTCTGCCTGGTAACCATTAGAACTAAAGCAACCGTTTGGTGAGCCTCCAGCTTGTTAGACTATTGATTACAGTAGACCCATCTCTGCTAGACGCCCGACATCATGAGTGGGGAATGGGGAGGTATTGTGCATTTATTTAATAAATTAATGTCTTATAAGCCAAAACAGTCTGGTCCTTTAACCCTTTCCAAAACAAGACCTGGTTTTGACATCCCCAATAGAACAGGCTTGGGAAAACATTGAGACAAAAGAAGACACTGCTGATAACCTGCAGTTTCTCCTCTTGTCTCAATGTTTTCTGAGCTATAATGTTGACACATTTTATCTCTAGGAACACCAATTTTGTCGTCTACAGGGGCTTTTAAATAGAACGACCCTAAAATTTTGTCATTTGGGAAAGGGTTAAATAGGGGTATATTTGACATGCCTTTACCTTTTGTATGGTAGTTTTGTGTCTATTTTTGTCAGACAGAGTCTGTCAAGCAAATATCCACAACCCTTCAACCAAATTGGATAAACAGTTCCTTAGAATACTGTCAAGTGTCCTTTCTGTTTTTTTCTCAATTTTCCAACATTGAATGTTAAATCATGCGCGGATCCAGAGGGGGGTCAGGGGGTCATGACCCCACCTGGAATTTGGCGAAAAAAGGGGTTATTGTAAAGATTGCTGGTTACGCCCTTTATAAGCTGTGCCATTCTTTCCTGTGTGCCACAACAAACCATTGTTATACTTAGTCCTTCATGGTATGACATGTATCTGCATGAATCCACTCCAGGGGTGGTCAGGGGCCTGACCCCCCCCCCCCCCCCCTGGGAAAAATACCTGGATCCGCGCTTGTAAATGGTACTTCTAGAACTTGGGTTTTGGTTGTGAGTTCGAACATCAGCTGGGCCAATATCCTTTCTGACATTTAGAAAAAGTAATTTTTCTGTCACCAATGGATTTGCAACGTAACTCAGAGCAGCTCTAGGCTCAGATTTGATATTGTGGTTGAACTGTGAGAAATATACCAGGAATCCATGATGGAGACGCGTTGCAAATTTTCAGTGTCACAGGAAAAAAACTTTTGTCACATGTCATTGTCTGTCAGAAAGGATATTGGTCCAACCGGTGTTTGAACTTAGTGCTATTTAACGTTCTAGAACAGTCCTTGAACTTAAATGAACTTTTTGGCAGTGTATTTTTTTGGGTTAATTTTCTGTAAAAATAATTGTACATAATAAAAATATGGCCTTTAATGTTTCTCTGTGCAAAATTTCAGCTTTGTCTGACCTATATTGGCTTAGATTAAGACTGATCCATATAAAACCCCATATCACATGATTTCGTAAATTTTATACTGTCACACCACTGAACATATTTTACATAGTTTTACACCGCTGCATGATTGTTAATTTATATATAAACCTCATTTACTGTATGAATCTTGTATCATTTATCATTTCTGTTATGAAAAGTCTACAAATGATGTTACAACATGCTAAAAGGCAACTTCTGTGGATCATTAGGGATTTAGGCCTAGGAATACTAATATCCCTTTAAATAAGGTATTGGTTAAGGTATTCCACCAGCAAAGAGATACACGCGACATGAGAATTGGGCAGTGGAATGTTCCTCCGCTTAATGTTTACAATGTCGCCCAAAAGGGTTCGGATACGTAGGAAATGTTAACGACATCGTACAAAGAATTAGAACTGCCTCTGACGGCCGTTGCATTCATGAATCTCGTTATGGTTACCAGGTGGACTACCTTAAGAAAAGAGATTAAATCTATACATATCAAATGTAGTTTGTTTGTATTGTTTGCTATTGAAACTTTCTCACAAATAGCCTTTATTTACAGATCTGTAAACACTATCTATACTTACCTGCAGAGGGTTATGACATTTTAGAGCCAACACTGAAGGTTCATAAGGTGTACAACAAGGTCTTGAAGGCAGAAGAATTTGAAAACAAATGGGTGCTGTATTAAACTAAAACCAGGGAAGGTTAGTACATAAGTACATGTATAGTCTTAGAAAATTGAACGATATGCTTTTATACCCTATGTGTTAATCCGAGTTTTCTCTGATGAAATGCCCTCTTTGGTATGTTGATGTCGCTCATTTACATCATGGTATTACTGTTCCTGAGTAGAAGCTACTGTATGGAGAGAGGATTAGAGCAGAATGGCACAAACTGCAGCAATCAGCACAGTAAATATGGAGTGTTCCAGGGTTTAAGGCAGGTTGCCCCATGATACTGGATTCCTAAGCTGGTTCTTCAATACAGGTTAACAAAATAAGAGCATTTTGATCAATTCAAATCTTTCAAAAATTGCAAAAGTATTAAAAAACTGCAAAATGGGTGTTGATACAGATGGGATTTTTGTGCAGTATAGAACAGAAAATATTGAGACAAAAAAGGAAAATCTTGGTTATCAGCATTCTATTTATGTGTCTCAATGTTTTTCATTGCTCTTTTCTGATGTAAAAACCAGGCTGTGTTTGGGAAAGGGTTAATCAAAACATATAGACTATATAAATACATGCATGTACTATACTCTATATAGCTGTACATGCACTAGAAATTCCTAAGGTGGTCCAAATTGAAAGGTTCTGCAGATGACAAAATGGATTAATTCTAAAAGCATTGTTTGTTAATAATATAGTACAGAAAATGTTGAGGGAAAATGTTGGTTGTAGATATCAAAACCAGATCTTGTTTGGGACAGAGTTAACTTTCTGTTTGATATTCCTTTGAGAATAAGGCAATTATAACATTCCTTCAGCTTTGATTTTTAACAAATATTTGTCTGAAACAGTTGACCTGTTTCCTACATTTACTGTCTATGTAATTCACTTTATCCTAAATAAGACAAAGTTTTGATGTCCCTTCTAGAAATAGGTTGGAAAAAATTGATAGAAAAGGACAGATTGCTGAGCCTGTACATAACTTCTAATATTAACAGCTATTTCCACAGTCAACTTTCTTGTTGGAACAGTCCAAATGTTTGCCCTTTTGAAAAGGATTAATGAAAATCAAATGCAAGTCTTTTGTTCATGGTGTTATCTGCTAAGTCATTATATCAACAATGTGTCAATGATTAATAAAAGTTCATCCTTTTTCAAAGAACAATAATTTTGGCTGGTCCTGTGGTCCAAATTGAAAGGAGTTGCAAACTCTACATAATAAATGCTAAAAGTAGAAAATGTATATGTTACTGCATAGAAAATATTCAGAGCAAAGGAAAATTTGCTGATTATCAGCAATTTCTTCTGTGCTTTCAATGTTTTCCAAAAAATCTATAAGGGACTTGTTTGTTAATCACATTGTCTGTCTGTCTATTTTACAGAATGGTGAGGTCTCTGATTGACAGTGATGATTGAGAAATGGCAAGACATCTTTCATTGGTTGACCAAGCCCGGATAGCTTTGCTGGCAGCATCAGAGTCTAATTTAAGTGGTAGTTGGTTTGAATCCAGTTTGTTGATCTTTTTACATTTGACAAAAGTAGCCAATCATCTCTCCCTATGGATGAATTGTTTAACCCATTCCTACACATTGACTCTTTTTTGACTCCCCAAAAGATACAGACTTTGAAAAACTTGGTGGAAAATGAAGAAATTGCTTGTAACAAGCAATGTCTTCATTTCCCACAATGTTTTCTACTTAAAAGACCAAACAAATTTAAATTTCATTCATTTAAAAGACTGTAAATTGTCATCTGCAACATCTTTGAATTTTGACCGGTCAAAAATTTTGCTGTCTGGTTACAGTTTAAGAATCATCTAAATGGGATGATCAAATGGTTGCTTGGATTAGATGTTGTGTTTACTGATGCAAGAAATGTCAGGAACTCATGGTTAGGTGCACCAACTGCTGAAATAAAACTGGAAAATGTTGAATGTGGTGTTAAATCGCAATCAGTCAATATTTCTGTGGTGGAGAGAGAAGTTTCCAGATTTTACAAACTCCTATAGCTAAATTGGTAGAGTAACTGGCACGATGCTTGTTTTATGGCATGATCCGGCACGTTCGAGTCTTGGTTGGAGTTTCTGGCAGGTCTTGAGGTCAAAATGTAATACATGTACCATCAAAATCCACTATGAAGTTGACACTTGTTATGTCAAAGTCAGAGTATATATGAAATTACCATGAGATGTCCAAAATTTGACTCATCCAATTTATTTGAAAATCAACATTTACTAGATCTGTATCTTTGTTGAATGCAGTTAGGAATAGTTGAAATATGGTCGACAAAAATGAGAAATTGCTTTGATTTAGCAATTTATCACCTTTTTTCGCTACATTTCTTTGATGAAATGTTCTGTTTAAAGCATAAAATAAACTTTAGTGAAAGGAGAATTTCCTCTTTTTGAGCACTTTCTTGTTTTCCCATATAGTTTGATTACATAATAATTTGAAAAACACTATACTATTAGGTCTTGTGTCTATTTATTTATGTTTGATAGTGCCAATGCAGTGAATGCACTATGTTCAACCTTAAATTAAAACCATTGTCACAACTTCCCTTTGCAAATCAGAGAAAGCATCATAAACGTTGAGAGAAAAGAAGAAATGGTGGAAAATCACCATATTCTCCTTTACCATAAATGTTTTCTATGTCATTACTCATTTATTTCCCACTTATGAAATCAAATAATTTATTGTCTGCAATTTTACTGATTTCAAATTGACCAGATATAGAATTTCTCTGTTTATGATTGGATTATTATTAAACCATAGTAACTATAATCTGAATGAATTTGTTATATTTTTATTATTAGCTCGCCTGAGAACAAAGTACTCAAGGTGAGCTATTGTGGTAGTTTTTGTTCGTCCGTCTGTCTGTCTGTCTGTCCACTATTTGTTGTTAACACTAGCGTACACACGTATTGAACAATCTAGACCAAACTTTGTCAAAACATGTATGACCATAAGTTCTCACAAGAATTAGATTTAAGGTCAGATCAGACCAAGAGGTAGGGAGTTAACTACCCTTGAAAGTCAAAAATACCCACTTTTGACTTTGTTAACTCTTGTATCTACAAATATTGACCAATCAAAATAAATCTTGGCCAGGATGTTGGTATTAATAAGATCTCGAATGTGTATCTTTTCAGTCTGATTGGACTAGGAAGTCTCAAGTTATGTGCCCTTGAATTTGACAAAATTGCAGTTTTTTGACTATTTTCCACTTTTTTTACACTGAACTTCTACAATTATTGACCAATTAAGACAAAACTTGGACACAATTTCCGGGACCATAAGATCTTGTATGATCTCATACTAGTGTGATTTTTCAGTCTAACTAAATTGGGAAGTCATGAGAGTTATGTGCCTTTGAATTTGACAAATTTCCCGTCTTTTACTATTTTCGACATTGCTTACACTCTAGAATCTACAATTATTGACAAATCTAGACAAAACCTAGACACAATATTGGGGACTGTATGATGACAGATGAGTTTGATTTTCATTCTGATCAGACCGGAAAGTAATGAGTTATATGTCCTTGAATTTGACAAATTCCTGTTTTTAGCTTACTGCTCATGGTGAGCTATTGTGATACTGCTGTGTCCGTCGTGTGTCGTGTGTCAAACTCTGTCTTGTGTGCGATCTAGAGGCCACAGTTTATATGTCCAATTGAGTAAAATTTGGTCAGAATGATTGTCTTGATAAAATCTCAGATAAGTCTAAAACTAGGTCAGTAGGTCAAATTTAAGAAAAAACTTGTGTTTACTCTAGAGGCCACATTTTACAACCAATCAGCCTAGAAATTAGTCGGAATAATTATCTTTGATGAAATCTCAAACAACTTTAAAATTGGGTCATCTGGGTTCATAAACTAGGTCAAGGGGTCAAGTCTGAGAAAAATCTTGTGTGCACTCTAGAGGCCACTATTTTTTTTACCCAACTAAAGCTTAAGTTGGCTCAGAATGAATGTCTTGATCAAATCTCTGACAACTTCAAAACTGGGTCATCTGGGGTCATAAACTAGGGCATGGGCTCGAGTCTTAGAAAAACCCTGTGTGCACTCTTGAGGCCACATTTAATGCCTAAAAAACCTTAAAATATGTCAGAATAATTATCTTGATAAAATCTGGCACAATTTCAAAATCTGGGGTCATAAACTAGGTCACAGAGTCAAGTCTTATTAAAACCTTGTGCACAATCCAGGGGCCAAAAGTTCTATTCATTTCACTCATTCTTTCATGTGACATCCTTTAGGTGTCGCCAATCTAGTAGATTCTACGCGAAATAAACATTCAACTGCGCTCAGCGGTTCATTGGAGACGGGGCGTGGCTATGTATAGACGTCACATAAACTAGCCGGCAGCCCGTTACGCGAAATAGAGCGGCAAAATTTTAAAATATACTGCAATTTCATTGGTCCAAAAAGTAGGTCGAACACTAACAGCTGTTAGTTCTATTCATTGACAAGTACTTTCTTTTTTAGCTCGACTTTTCGAAGAAAATAAGAGCTTATACTGTCACCCGGGCGTCGGCGTCGGCGTTGCAACAAAGGTTAAAGTTTTTTCAAACATCTGTTTCTACTAAGGCTATTGCTCTGAAACTTTGCACATGCTTTTGTGACCATAATATTAGCCTCTAGGCAAAGATTCATTACTCTCACATTTAATTTACTGGAATTATAACCTTTTTTGACTTAGAAATTCTGGGTTAAGCAACTTAGAAAAGTCGAGCGCGCTGTCTTATGGACAGCTCTTGTTTAACCCTAGGGACGTAGCAAACCTACGTGCATTACATGTACCAGTTGCTTGCAAATATGTCGGGGCCTATCGTTAGTGTTTGTTCATCATTCAGCTGGATATTTAGGCAATGTAAATATTTGCATTTGGTTTGTTCTTTTTCAGAGTCACGATGTGAGTACGACAAGGCTGCGTGTCTGGCCAGACAGTCTGGTACTTCACTACATATTGTAAACAAAGGTCCCTGTATCACATTTAACTCCTCTTGTGTTGACGTGGCTGCTACACAATGTTATAGTCCGAGAACCAAAAACGAGAGTGAGCTGATGTGTGGCTCGGACGGTCATACATACGGTAAAGTTGATAATATGTACTATTTTTTTTTAAGAACAAATTACATATCTTCGCAGGTCAAAGTAGGCCTACCTGTATTGCACGACGAAAAGTGTAGCCGTAAGTGACTTGCGATGTCTCTAACTTGCACGTAAATCGTACATGATATAGTTATTCTTGAAGTTCTGACAATGTTCGTATTGGTAAAATTATCGAACAAATCTAGATGTGTACAAGTTAATTCAGGGTAAAAGTTAGGTCAGAACTTACCATGGGAATCTGAATGATTTTATGATTTACGACAATCCTTCTTTTTTTCTTTTCTGCATTTTCAATTTTTCTCCTGTATTTTTGAAGTTGAAGCAGAACCATTTGTAAGTTACATTTAAAATGCAAACCATATCATTGTTCACCATTTTATTTTCCAGCCACTGAGTGTTTCTTCATGCACAGTAAATGTCAGCGTCTGGCTCTAGGTAAAGATCTGCGTATTGTACGTAACGGTTCATGTGAGACAGTCAACGGTACAGACACGGTAGGGTATCATGCGTTCTCTAGAATTATCTCAGAGAGTCATTCCATTTTTTTCATACTTATTTTTAATTTTTCATTTATAGAAATGAAATTTGAATGTGATGTCTCTTTAAACACGTTATGTGATTGGACGTTTTCTAATAAAAAGATAGTGTTAACATGGAACCTAGAATAATGCAGCGATGTTTTAAACACGGGATAAAGGACGTGGTACATGGACAATGTGCGACTTGACACTGTACAATAAATTCATAGGAAAAACGTTTGTTGCTAGCACAGAGACGTTTTGACATTTCAAAGGAAGTCCTTTTCCCTATGTTCCTTGTTTAAATCTATAGACGAATTACCGTTGCCAATAAAAAAAAGTTGAGTTGTCAATCAAAATAAATTTTCAGTGCAGTGGAGTTGGTTTGCTCTTCTTTTAAGCCGAATCCCTATATATTTTGGCTAGATTGGAAAACACAATGATCACTAATTTGAAAGGCTGTTTGCAAAACTGCCAACTAGAAAGCCGTTTTTAATTAATATAATTATGCACTTGAAAACTGCCAAGACGTTTGCTTGTGAACTTGAATTGGTATTTCGGATGTTTTCATTGAAAAGCAATGCTATCTTATTTCAGATTGACTGTACGCCGTATGTTGTAGATGTGACCGGGCTAGCGTTAGAGAGTGGCTCCGATACTATAATAATGTTATCATGCCAGAAACACCTGCATCAGCCTATATGTACTATAGGAGGATATACATACGACTCAGAATGCTCGTTCTGTAGTTATCTAGACCGCGCTCGCAAACTAAGTAAGTTTGATTAGTTGCAAACACATTCAAAGATTTAAGGCTTATGTTTTTCGTAGTTTCCTGACCATAAAATCCCATTTAGAACAATGTTGGCGTATTTAGAAATACAAATGCAAACGTAAAGAGTCCACGTTCTTCTTTTCTTCCAAGTTTGTTTCTTCGCACATTATCAGGACATCTTTGGCAGTGAAAGCTACTGAGTGAGAAGCACGCAGCTTGAGGATCAATAAGGCTGTTGTGGCTGTAGTGTTGGAATAGATACAAGGAATACATGTTAGGAGTTTAAGCTTTTAAATTAAGTTAGATGGCAATGAATTTTTGGTAAAAATAGACTGGCTTTACCGTTATGTTTTGATAAACTGTCGGTGTTGTTATAAAATCTCGTAACTACGGCTTGAAGCCGTAGTTTCGAGATTTTATAACAACGCCAATGAAATACTATTTGTTTGTCCGGAATTACGTCACGGTTAGCCATGTAAAATCGTTCCCTATTCTTTTCATCATACATTCGACTAATTCAACGTTTTGACAGTTGTCTTGTCAATGTGTTTACTTAACATCTCTTCAGAAATTACTTTTGGATTTCTTTTGGTAGAATATTTCGGTAAAAGACATTTTGTTAATTTTGTAATACAGTTATAACTATCTTGTTTTATATTTTGACAGAGAGACCAGATTTAACCGCTCGAATCGCTCACCAAGGTGCTTGCAATAACAAAGGCTGACATATTTACAATGGAATTTGAAGTTATAAAAATGAAATGGGATTTTTTTAAAATAAAAGAAACATAAATAAAGAAAAGATTCCTTGTGGTATTTCATATGACCATGAATCAAGGTCAGACTGCACAATGGCGATCTGGTTCGGACCATTTTCCATATGTCAATTCTCAAATTTACAGAGCTCTGTACATGTACTATTTTTGTGATAATATGCCATGCTCACGACCATTTAATACCTTACTGAATAAATATGTTATGGTCTTAATTTGTGTTTTGTTGCCATTGCTATAATGATAGTTTTGACGATCTATACAGATAAAGAGAAAATAGGGAACAATCTTTTAGTGTTACAAATGACAAGTAGGCTATTGTCTTTCTGATAAGGTCATGTGAACTTGAGTTCAGTACACATATAGTATAGATCCTATTTGACCTATCTATATTCGGAAATATGATAGAACTAGATGTAACAATAATGTTGTGTAATTGAGTATCTATACAGTTCATTGTTCTAAACGAGAGATAGTTCACACGTGTCAAGATGAGGAAATCCGGCGCATTATATACATTTTTGGGTGAGTTGCATATATATTTTGTGATCTTTGTTGTAGATATATTTCATTTCACGTATTTCTATTTCCGAAATTTGCTTGAGCGTAGAATAATTTCACATATATTGCTCTCCCCTGGCATCAATAGGCTATATTAATTATCGTCTATTCTCGCAAATTTCCGTGAGATTTCATTTTCTGTAAATGGTATAACAATGAAACACTCATAGTATATTTATTGGCGCTATGTAAACGCATTTGCCGACATTTCCTTCTATGATATTTTATTTAAATTTCAGTTTTATTCGTTTACTGTGAATGCCGCAATGCTTTGAAAGAAGAATCACGTGACACTCGGAACATCAACAAATTGAGCAATCGAGCACTACCCCCGTGTGACTTTATCTGTGACGATGTGATTACAGACGAGCGAGTGTGTGGTACTGACGGCGTCGTCTACAGTAAGTCTGTTAACCCTTTCCCAAACAGCAAAATCTTATGGTGATCCACTTCAAAAATTTCCCCAAATGACAAAATGGGAATTATTAAAACGATAATCTGTGTAAAATATGGCACAGAAAATATTGAGACAAAAGGAGAAACTGCTGGTTATCAGCAGTTTCTTCTTTTGTTTCAATGTTTTCCCAAACCTTTTCTATTAGGGACGTCAAAACCAGATCTTGTTTTGGAAAGGGTTAATTGTGAAAAGATAGAAGATAATAAAGTGCGACCGTCATTGGCAGACGTGTTTTCTTTCCTTCAGATAGTATAATGATTTAGAGCAACGACGGGTATTATCGACCACTTAAGGTTCAAATCATGTTACGGGTAAAACCGGCTGACTGTCCTCCTAACATTGTTGACTGTCACCGAGATTCAAATATTGGCTTTCGATTGCGTGTGTTACCGACCATATATCTTTGAAACGTAATAAAGTACCAACGTTTTTATAAGATGACCTTGAGCAGTCTGTTATCGACCAGTGTGGCAGTTATCGACCACTTACCCAAAATGTTATTTATTGTTTGAAAGTTGATGTACGGGTGTTAGATCCGTAATCTCTATGCAGAGGCCATTGCTTTTACAAATGATTGATTACTTTTAGGGAGGTCGTTTAGTAATAATTTTAACAACAATGACTGATCAGAAGAGTGTGGGGTATTATGCAGAACCATAATGGTAGCTTCTCTGATTTAGCCACAGTGGAGTTGTTGCATGGTGACGAAATGAGCAATACTCAGAATAGAGTGGTGATAAAGTTTCAAATGTTGGAGAATCAATTTGCCAAACGGGTTGAAGAGCAATTGCTGGCAATTTACGGGATGTCACTAGAAACATCGAATGTTGAGTGAAAGAATTCCAGCAAGTCAGAGAAAGTAAAGAAGACGATAATGGTGAACAGACTGTAGCTTCGGAAGGCTTGTTAGGACCCTATATGCATAGATCGAGTATCAGTGATTTGCAAACTAAATGAAAAGATATTGTGAAGTCGGAAGGGGACCATGTTTATAAATAACCTCATATTATTTCCAAATAGATATCGCGTCGATGGGGAGTCAAAACCTCGTAACTCCAGCTTATTCAAGCTGAAGTTACGAGGTTTTGACTCCCCACCAGCGTATAATGTCTGTTTCTTTTTTATGTCAGTCGCAAAATGTTTTGGGTTTGTACTTATAGATATCTTCAGATTATCAATTATTTATTTTCATTCTTGTCGTTTAAGTCTTTAGATCAGCAGGAAGTCTGTGGCATTTATAGATATACATCTGTTATTTGATTTACCAAACTGATATCCAAGAAACCACTGGATTTCCTTGAATTATTTCCTATGTGTACGAGTTGTCTTTCGTGTTAGACTTAATTGGGATGGTATTTACCAACAAGTCTTATTCCCAGTAGATGTCTAAAATTGAATAACAATCCATTCGATTCGGCGAATCATACGTCTCGTCCACAGATAGCTTGTAATGTAATTTAGAATTAGACAAACGATTTAGAATTGACCCTGATTATTTCAGTGCTCGGATATATATATCCGAGCACTGAAATAATCAGGGTCAATTCTAAATCGTTTGTCTAATTATATATACATGTATATATCAAAACCCATGTTTGCATGCATTGGATTTTTTCTGTCTATTCTAGAGTCCAAGTGCGAGTACAACAATGCGGTGTGTAGAGCGCGATCAGCAGGTCAGGAGTTACATATAGCTAATTTTGGACCGTGTATCAACATGAGTTCTCCGTGTGACGAGGTGGCGGCAGTCAAGTGTACCTACGATAAGAATGTTCCTGCCGCTGATTTACTGTGTGGCTCCGACAAACACACTTACCGTACGTATTATACAAACATACACTGTCATACAAGGATACGTACATTCATGAGAATGTATACCTAAATAAGTACAATTTAGAGCATAAATGCAACCGATTTGAGGTCAATATTTGTCTATAGTAGAGATGTTAGTGTGCAGCTGACGTAAGTGCGTTTCACCGACCCAGGGAACAGGGGCTAGGGGGAGGGATGGGGGCTAAGCCCCCAAAGTTGGCAAAAATGCCGAATATTCCTAATTTTACACCGACAAAATATGGAAAATCCAATATACCTCCCCCCCCCCCCCCCCCCCAATATTCAGACACAGAGGCTTCAGCCAACCCATTATGAAATTGCTTCCTACGGGCCTGTATCAATTGCACTTATACTCGCAGCAAATCCCTAGAATTATGCAATGCCACTTCTGGTTACTTTAGGTATCAAAAGGTTTGATGTGGTTAACTAAACATTTATGCCTACTTTTTCCAGACACTAGTTGCAACAGTATCATGGTGCAAAAATATGCTTAATGAATGTTCTGTATCTTGCAAAACAACAACAGTTTCGTGCTGAAATGTAACTCAATTGTAATAATTTATTAATTTGGTAGAGATAAATATTCGCTATTTGGAATGGATTTATAGTTAAATTATGTTGTTAGCTTATCATCGATGATTGTCAACTTTTTATACCAAATATATAATAAATCAAATATGTTACTTTCTATTTCCCTGTACAGGCTCCATGTGCGGTTTTATAGTACGGAAGTGTTACTTGTCTATCAGTGGATATACATTAACAATAAACCACACAGGATCGTGTGAGACAGAGAATGGTACAGATACGGTAGGATTTGTTTGTGTGTAGTTTTATTGTACGGAAGTGTTACTTGTCTATCAGTGGATATACATTAACAATAAACCACACAGGATCGTGTGAGACAGAGAATGGTACAGATACGGTAGGATTTGTTTGTGTGTAGTTTTATTGTACGGAAGTGTTACTTGTCTATCAGTGGATATACATTAACAATAAATCACACCGGATCGTGTGAAACAGAGAACGGTACAGATACGGTAAGATTTGTTTGTCTGCAGTTTTATTGTACGGAAGTGTTACTTGTCTATCAGTGGATATACATTAACAATAAATCACACCGGATCGTGTGAAACAGAGAACGGTACAGATACGGTAAGATTTGTTTGTCTGCAGTTTTATTGTACGGAAGTGTTACTTGTCTATCAGTGGATATACATTAACAATAAATCACACCGGATCGTGTGAAACAGAGAACGGTACAGATACGGTAAGATTTGTTTGTCTGCAGTTTTATTGTACGGAAGTGTTACTTGTCTATCAGTGGATATACATTAACAATAAATCACACAGGATCGTGTGAAACAGAGAATGGTACAGATACGGTAAGATTTGTTTGTGTGCGGTTTTATAGTACGGAAGTGTTACTTGTCTATCAGTGGATATACATTAACAATAAATCACACAGGATCGTGTGAAACAGAGAATGGTACAGATACGGTAAGATTTGTTTGTCTGCAGTTTTATTGTACGGAAGTTTTACTTATTTATCAGTGGATATACATTAACAATAAGCCACACAGGGTCGTGTGAGACAGAGAACCAAAAAATGACCAGACTTAAGGTATACAACCTATCATTAAAACACCATTTTCTAGCAATACGAAATGCATCAAATTACAAATACTTGTAAATACACTTCACATAAGTTGATTCACCATGCCAGATTTATGTTTCAAGGAGAAAATAATTTACAAAATAAAATTAAATACAGACATAAATAATTATTCCAGGACATGCACGGCCAAGCTTAAGACGAAAATGTGATTAAACTTGAAAGTTATTTTTACCCGTACCTAACACAAGAGTGTGTACTATATTTAGAGATCATTACACGGTTGATGAGGACCGGAGAGCGATACCGACCCGCAACCGTGATCTTGACCGTCATCTGCCCGAGAGCTGGTATCGGTGTAAGGGTCGATATCACACTTCGGCCAGAATCTTCCGTGTTTTACCCTGCTTATTGCATTCTTCTTGTGACAAAAACACATATATTTCGTCACTTTTCTTCAAATACCTCGATACTGCATATTGTTTTAAGCTGCAGTCACGATTTTTTCAAATGAAAAGCGACGATTTATCAGAATCGTTCCTGTTGCTCTAAGTCGGTATACGTCCTATTCTATACAGATTGACTGTCAGCCTCACGTTATCGACACAAGTGGGTTGGCTCTAGAGGTGGCCAGTGACGATGTGATTGTTCAAGCGTGTCCGTCAGACAGGGACTATTTGTGCTCTATAAGCGGACGGACCTTTTTGAATGAGTGTGCGTTTTGTAGTGATGCGGCACTGCGGAAGAGTATCAGTAAGTTCAAAACTGACTCTTTTCCAAACAAACAAAAAATATTTTCAATTTACTGTTCCAAATTCCTTTCTAAAAGCATTTCTGGTGTCAAAATCAGACATTGCTTTTCGATACTACCGTAATATACTTTCAAAGCCTCTCGATACTATTATCATTGGCGCAAGATCGTGTGGCACGTGTTTACATTTTGTTCAAATGTAAACAAAACATTGCTGTATAGAAGATGACTACAAAAGTTGGCACCACATCGTATGGCGTAATGTTTATATTTTGTTCAAATGTAGTTGAACGTTAAACAAAATATAAACACGCGCCATTCGATGTGGCACCAACTGTAAATTCTTTATAAGTAGTGACGTAAATATGTTAAACATTTAGACAGATTGATATTGTCCAGCAAGATTAACCCGGGACATCTGCATATGTAATGACCCCACTTCGGCTTTGTTTTGTTAAGACGCTCCACTAACGGACTTTCAGTCTGGGGTCAAGCAAAAGCGCCATCTGCTTTTTTCACAATTTTTGGGGGTAATTTCACGAACGGTAACTCGTCCAGATAATTATCTAGTGCTATATTTAGTAACAGAAATCCCCATGGACTAGACTGGTACCCGTATTTCTTCATGGAAATCGGGTACCCGTCCTTTTCAAGATAATTCTAATTAGGCTAACAAATATTGCACAATTCAGCAATTATTGGATTTTATATCTTTTTGGTAAACTGTTATTGCTAATGCTATGGTCACACATAGCCGGGTGACGAACCGGTTTTAGTTCTCATAAACCGTACACGGTTTTGCTACGGAATTTGGGGGTGATTTGCATACTCGACGGGTTGATACGGCAAGATAAGGTTTTTCAATACGGATTTCAGAAAGCAAGGTACGGGTTTGTAAGGGTCGATACGGGTCGACACGGGTAGGACTGAATATTATAGATATGTGCAGCTGCGGGTCAATAAGGGTCGATACGGATAAGGTACACGGGTCGACACGGGTCGACACGGAATGTGACACTTCCGTGCACGGATATTGAAATTAACGTGCTGGCAAAATCATAAAAATCGCACTCACACACAGCCGGTTTTCGACACGGGTCCACACGGAATTAAAAACCGTCTCGACCCGTGCCAACCCTTATTGACCCGTATCGTAACCCGTATCAATTCCGTGTGAATTTCGTGGCGATGATGCGGTTTCATAAAATTTTTGGTCTTGTTCAAAAATCCAAACGGATTTCGAAACCGTATCACCACCCGGAGGACCCGTGTCTCACCGTATTGACCCGCACGGACCCCTTTTAGCTAGAAACAAAAGCCGTATCTACCCTTATCGTGTGTAGTATTGCCTTTGATACCATTATTATTATAATTATTATTATTATTATTATTATTATTATTATTATTATTATTATTATTATTATTATTATTATTATTATTATTATTATTATTATTATTATTATTATTATTATTATTATTATTAGATCTATTCCTATTTTTTTCTTTTTTTTTTCTTTTTTTTTTTGCGATGACGAGTAGACCACTGTCGATATCATTTTGTCCGAGGAATATTTGTGTCAAGCGGCAACCGAAAGAGAAGCATTGATCCTGGTTATTTCTCTGTCGGTGATTTACAGCATTTTTATCACTAAATACAATTTGATGTTAAGACGTTGCTATGCCAGTGACGCGACAGCGTGTTGTGGCAGATGCCTTGCCTGTCGAGAAAACAGCGATATAAGATTGTGCATCAGGCTAAAAATTGTCAAAATGTCGACGATTCCCCATTATCTCCGTCGAAATATTTCAAATCAAACTGTTTTTCAATCAGTCACATAAAAATGAGGCCTTTGCAGAAGCGTAGGTCATTTCTTTGTATCCGCGAGTAAGCAGGTGGTATGCACGTCGTCGAACGAGACCCGACAGGGAACACTATGCAGTATATCGAATAAGGCTCTGCGAGATGTCTACGACACAATTTCTGACAGGGTAAATGAGTCGAAACACTTCGACGATATCTAAAAGTCGAGTAATCATCCACACTTTACCGACATCTTCAAACGTGAGAAAGCCGCCGATTGATTGGTTGATTGTAACTTGAAAGGCTGACACCTCACGGATCATACAAAAATACTACTTTCGTCGGCAAAGTCGTCGATCAATCAACAATGTCTGTTTAACTAATTGCCAAAAATTTTCCCGATGTTACCAAAACCTGTCAGTCACGCAAAGATCGCTTTTACGTCGGCCGATGCGTCCATATATCGACGACGTATCTCGTCAATATTACCAAAAAACCGGCCCGCGCCGTACTGCCGGCGCAATGGAGTGTGTATGGGACTCCATGCAGTTCACGTGCATTGTACCGCTAGACACGAGGTCATTATTCGGTACAAGAATGAGATACGGTATACGATAGGGGTAGATACGGGTTGAAAAGGGTCGATGCGGTATAAACCGGGTTGCCGCACACAAAGTCAAAACATGATCGCTGCCGTATCGTTCTCACAAACCGCACACGGAATCTAAACGGGTGGCGATACGGGTCAATACGGGTTGAAACGGGTCGACACGGTTTTGATTCCGTGTGGACCCGTATCGTAAAACCGGCTATGTGCGACCATAGCTTAAGGGTTAAACGGTTGGCTATAAATCCTACGGTGTCGGTCGCGGGGACATCCCAGTTGGTCTAATCCCATTTGGTCTAAAATTCAAATTTCCCATTTCGTCTAAAACCCTTATTTCAACAAATTCCCATTTCTTCTACAAATATTTTCTCAGTTTGTCTAATATATATTCTTTTATGCATGTATTAGGCATATAGATCTATATTTTTTAATAATGACTTTTTATTTAAGATTTTAGAACATGAAACAATGTCTGAAAAAGTATTAGACGAAATGGGAATTTTTCGTCTAATCCGATATTTTTATATATTAGACGAAATGGGATTAGACCAACTGGGATGTAACCTCGGTCGCTTAACCCTTTTAAAAACGGCAAACATTTTGACCGCTTTATTTTGAATGCTGCCGAAAGGGATGTTGAACAGAAAAGGATTTGTGAACCAAGAAGCTGAGAAAAAACTGAGGCAAAAGGGGAAATTGCTGTTTATCAACATTTCTTCTTTCGCTTTAATGTTTCCACAAGCCTTTTCAATTAAACACGTTGAAACCAGGTCTTGTTTGAGAAAGGGTTTGCCCTTTCCCGAAAAAGACCATAATGGAAACGGGTGATCTAAAAAAAGAAGAAAAAAAGCAGAAACTTAATATTACCATCAGTTTTCTCCTTTCATCTCAATATTTTCTTTCTGTGTACAAATGCCATCTTTATCAACAACAGTTTCTGGTTTTGCAGCGTTTTCAAATTGGAGCAGTCGAAGGGCTGACTAATAACCAGAAAACAAAGTTTCAATCTTGTCTAAATTCTAGATGTTGACATTTTCAAGTAAATCATTTAATGATATGTAACTTTTTTTTTTTTTCTTTTTGGAGAAAAAATTGCGAGAAATTAAGAAGTTATGTGCCACAAGCAATTTCTTCATTGTCCACAATGTTTTCAAAAAGCTTTATCATGTCGAGTGTCAAAGGCGTCAATATGTGGGAATGGGTTAGTGTGACACACTTACAGTAGACAATAACACATATAACACCTCTTCTTATCAGTCTGTTATCTTATCCACCAATTTACACCTTAACAAACGACCGCAATTTAGACTCCCATTTTAGAAGATGCTTGCAGGCGACAAAATTTGTGATGATAAAGGTAGGATTTGTTTAAAATAATGCAAGAAAATACTCAAACAAAAGGAGAAAACTGTTAGTATCGAAATATCTTCCCAGCCTTTTCTATTGGAAAGGTCATGTTCGGGAAATGATTAAATAGTTTAAATGGCCCATTGATGAGTTAGTTTTTACATAAAAAACACCCATTTCTCGAAATATTTAATAACTATTTGTCAAATTGCGTCATAATATTTTTTCATTTTTCTCTCGACCATTTTTTTTTACATTTTGTATCAGACAATAGTAAGAAATGGAACATAACATTTTTCATTGTTTTTCATGTATAATAGAATTTCAAACAACATTAATTTCTCCTATTGTTGTAAGTTTGAAGGAATTTAATAGTTAAACGAATTTATGTTCGAATAAAAGAATATAAATAAAAAGGAAAAGAAGAAGACAGAATAAAAATCGTTTGCAAGGGTTCCATCCAAGCTTTAGGGTAGTTCACTGTTGAGCTTTAAAACAATCATTTTGTGTCGATATAAACCAAACAAAAGTCGTGCTTGTTCCTTAAAAACTTTTTTTGTAATTGTTACAGAAAAAAATATATGCAGTTTGGGAATGGTAAATCTATCCGCATTGGATTTGCCATGGCTCACATAATCAAAGTACTGAAAGTACTGTTAGAGAGCGTATTTGACACAACATAAATTTCAAACTGTGACAATATTGCATGCTTACATAATTGGGAGCATTCTGTGTGATCGTCATGCAAAACCATCATCGAATATAAGTGGAGTTGTGTCAGGCCCGTAGGAAGCAATTTCATATTGTTGAAGCCCATGTGTCTGAATTATTGCGGGGGGGGGGGGGGGGAGCTAAATTGGATTTTCCCTAAATTTTCATTGTAAAATAAGGAGAGTTCAGCACTTTTGGCTATGCATTCAACTATGAATGGAGGAATGTATTAACTATTGACAACATAATTGAAGCCTCTTTTTCTGTGATGCAGCATAGTGTCACCATACAACAAAAATTTCCGAACAACAATTTTTGAAGTGGTCCACTTCAAAAGCTGATGCAAATGACAAAATATTTTTAAAGTTTAGAATTGTGCATAATATTGTTCAGAAAATATTGAGGCAAAAGGAGAAAGTGCTTCAATGTTTTCAAAACTTTCTCTTGGAGACACGTTTGATTGGGAAAGGGAAATTCAAATCAACCCATTCATAAATGTATGAGAAGTTGAGTTGATAAGGAAATTTGCTCTAATGACCCTTTTATCCATGGCATAACATACTACGGCTTTACTACCTTATGGCTTTACTACACATTACCCAGATAGACACTCACTATGCACTAGAATCTGTCTGTGGAATGTGATTCTATTTTTAGACTGTTTGCATTGTCCAAAATTTAGGTTACATGACTTGACTGAATGACCTGCATGACCCAATTGTAAATGACAAATTACTACACTGATCTTTTTTCTATTTAATTAAGACTTGTTTACTTGAATTTTTTGCATAGATCATACAAGTCATATATTTTTATATAATGACATGTATGGTTGTAGACTATTCCAATTGTTGTTTAGATCTATTTTGTCTTCATTGGAAGGAACTATTTCTGTTGTTCGGTTTGCAAAATATTGGCTTGTGGCCTCTGGCTGCTAATAGAGAGACTACGCTCTCTAAAAACCATTGTCCCCCAATTGCATTCTTAAAAATCTATTCATCCGTGCAAAACCAAATTTTTCCTGACAATGAATATGTGATTTTGACAACCAAAACTAAAGAAGCACATTGGAAACATTCTTGGAAAATAATGAGAAAATGCTAGAATTTGCAGAAATTTAATTATCTCTCAATATTTCAAACGTAATTCATTCCATTATAGTATCGAGCCTCGTTTTAAAACGACAGGTTTTAAATAGGTTATACGTCTAAAAATAGATCAATCGGTTTATCGGCTTATCATTGGAAAATACCGTGCTTGTCCCCAGGCGTCAATATCAACACGATCAAAAACGGATGCCGCGATATCTAACGGGTATTGATTTTTTATGCGCTATCTTATTGACCAAATTGTATATTGACGACTGAACCCAGGCTAACGGACTTTGCACACGAAAATTAAGTTGTCCCGGGTTAACCTTGTTGGACAATAGAATTAATCACGTTTTAAGGGGGAATGCTCCAGTTTCCTAATTATTTTCCCAATAATAGAATTCATTTATAATTTATATGTTGAAATTACATGCTATTACCAATTGAAAAATGAAATAAAAATGGATGGTCAGCGATCTTGTTTAAATTTTATAGGCATTCGTATCACATACCCCTACATCGGAAAAATGCACAATTTCTTGCACCTATGCAAGGTCACTAAAATGCTAATAAAATGCTATATATTCATCGTTTAGTCCTGAAAATGGACTTAAAGTAACGTCTTACATTCAATAAGAACAGAAAACCCAAAATATGTGCTATTATAAACGCGTAAATGTATCAAACAGCATGCTCACGTGTTCGGTTAGATCAACGAAGCTGGAGTTTTTTATGTCAAAATTTGCATACTTTTGTATATATTTCAAGTTCTACATAATAGAATTTGAAGAAACTCCCTCATTGTATTGAGCAGCATGTCCTGGTAATGATTCAAAAAGAAAATGTATAGGTCAGCGCACTTATTAGTGAATTACATCATATTTATCAGCTACACATGCATAAAATGACGCAAAACAGTGGTAACTGCATACACACTTACGACTGTTTTGCTCTAAATAATCGATTTCCATCTTGAGGAAATCAGTTTCGCATAATAAATACGCTTTCATCGTCGAAAATGGTTGATTGTAATGATGTGTTTTACTATTGAAAATATGGTAGCGAAACATATTGGTACGAAACATCTAATTTACTACAGTAATGACCGAGCGTTCCGAAAAACTGGAGCATTCCCCCTTAAACCACAATATTTTGTTTGCATTTAACAAAATGTAAACATGTGCCATACGATCTTGCACCAATCATGGTAACTATTTATACCATCTAGCTGTTCTATTTTTCTTCCTATTTTTCAGGGGACGTAGATCTAGTGGTTCTAGTTGTAGGCCATTAATTTTAATGTCAATTTTTCAGCAATCTGTTTGACAGTATATAAAATTTTCTTCTCCTTCTCATTGCAGCAAAGAACTCGTTGACGGCCAAGATAGCTCATCGCGGTCGATGTCAAAATAGAATGTGATAATTTTAGTAATAAAGGGAAATAATATGTATTTCTGGTGTTGTTGTTGAAATGTGATTACATCCCCTGAATCCGATTATATGGTTCAGTTATGATATTGTGGCACGTGGTTATAGTGGTCATGCGATCTACTGATTCTCTCCAAACAATCAATGCATCATCCATTTACTAATAATAGGTTATACTGTTCAAAAGGAAGTCATATCGATGATAACCATGCAGGGGCCCGTATTATCAACGATCGTACGATTATTTTTGCGTAATTATTTGTTAAAACATACTTGGTTGGCCCAATCTGATTTCTCGTGCAATCAAATGCTTTGTTACACCACTGGTGGTGAACTCGGCCAAAGCCAGGGACGTTTTTTTCGCGAACAATGTATTCCGTCGGTGTTGTTATAACAACACCGACGGTTTGTCAATACATAACGGTGAACCCGGTCCACCTTTAGACCAAATTCACTGCAATTAGAGTTAAAATCTTTAACTCACATTTAAACGCAAAATATCTATACCTTGTTGTAGCGAAAAACGCACCTCGCTTTGGCCGAGTTCACCACCAGTGTACACAGTTTACACAAAAACGTGGTCTTAAGACCGTTGATAATACGGCCAGCAAGATCGATATGTGAGCACGTTTTTCCGTCCTGCACTTTTTTGTTACGTCATCAACTCATGGTGTCCAACGTTAAGATGTAATTTGACACAAAATTGCAGCGTTTTATCAAATGTATAGTCTACTGAAAGCGATATACACATGTTGTTTAAATATTTCATTAAACGGTGATATATATATATATGAGACATGCATTAGGTGGACCGCTTGCATATAATAATCTGTATTAAGGAGACCAAAATATTAAGGAGACCAAACTTCGGTCCCCTTAATGT
>OY804605.1:9636989-9975573 GCA_963680895.1 Fragum sueziense | reverse complement strand
AAACGCAGGTGCCAATACCGCCGCGTAAACGCAGCTCTGAAAAGCTGCGTAAACGCAGCTTTTACGCAGCTCTAAGTCAGAGCTGCGTAAACGCAGCTCTGAAAAGCTGCGTAAACACAGCTTTTACGCAGCTCTAAGTCAGAGCTGCGCAAAAGCTGCGTAAAAGCTGCGCAAACGCAGCTTTTACGCAGCTCTGAAAAAGCTGCGTAAACGCAGCTTTCCAGAGCTGCGTAAACGCAGGTGCCAATACCGCCACGTAAACGCAGCTCTGAAAAGCTGCGTAAACGCAGCTTTTACGCAGCTCTAAGTCAGAGCTGCGCAAAAGCTGCGTAAAAGCTGCGCAAACGCAGCTTTTACGCAGCTTTGTTTTCAGAGCTGCGTAAACGCAGCTTTTACGCAGCTTTTCAGAGCTGCGTAAACGCAGCTTTTCAGAGCTGCGTAAACGCAGCTTTTACGCAGCTTTGCACAACGTCTAAAACCTAAATTTAAAAAAATTATGTAGCCTGAAAGTCGTTTGGCCATGAATGATTCAAAATAAGTTAATACAAATTTTAAAGTCGATTAGTCCTTATCCAACAGCCAAATTTTAAAAAAATCAAATTTTAAAGCTGCTTCTAGTTACAATAATGGAATACAAGATTTGTTTTCATCATATCACAGAGGAAAAGGCTAGTTATAAGCAATTATTTCTTTTACTTCAATGGTTTTCGAAGGCATTTAAAAGTTATATAACAGAAAATATCAAAGTATGTAATAAATACAAATTTTTAATAAATAGACTTAAAAGTACATTAAGGACAGATCCTCCATTTATTTCCTGCGGTAAGAATTTTCTTATTTTTTCTATACTGATATTTAAATATATGAGAAGTAAAAAAATGACTTAAAAACTATAGGTCACCAAGCGAATTAAAAAGTTATTGGATTTCAAGGGACACTACTCTTGTCTAAAATTGCAAAAATGAGGTGTCACTTAAATACCCACAAAAAGGTGTTCGAAATGACTAGGAATACATAATTAAGTCTTTATTGTGTTCAATATGTTTTATTCTCTCTAAATGAGTATCAATTTGGGAAAATTTAGTGATGATTATAATTTTTTTAGTAAAACATTCTTTCAAAAGAAGCTGAAATTGCTTTTTTTTCGCAACGTTTCTGCTTATAAAAAATATTCCAGCGGTAAGAATTTTTTCTTTTTTGGTATAGACATAGTGCTTGGTCATACCTACAAAAACAAAAAAAGAAAACTATATCAAACCAAGCGTTTTTCTTAGTTATAAGTAAAATTTGGTTTACTTTTTGCAGCTCTATCCGAAATTGTTTCACTATTTTTATCCATTTTCTTCCTTATTACCAGCTTTAGATAATAAAAAGTGTCATCTTTTGTGTCCATCTGAAGCAGACTAGCTCATAAAGACACCACTTTGCTTTTGTTGCTCCGTTTCCTATCGCTAACGCCAAATGTTGAACGCGTAACAGAAAGCGAAATGTACCATCCGAGTACTATTACACTTTAATTGACCAAACAGAGAAAATTGAAATTATCGAAAAGGGTCTTGTCATTTATCAACCAAACATTAACTAAATGTAAAAAAATACATTTGCTGAAAAGGCCAATTACTGAAACAGCTTTATTTCGTTATTTAGGATATGCGCAGTAAGTTGCGCAGTAACAACTGGAGGATCTGTCCTTAAGCTTGTGACAAATGACCTAATTTATTATCTTAATACATTCTAACAAAATCCAAATATTACCCTTTCAAAAATGGTGAAATTTCAAATTGGTCCAAAGCTAATATTTCTTATATCAACAAACTAGGTTTTCATGAAGAAAAAGGTGAGTATCATAACAGTAAAAATATTGAGGCAAAAAGAGAAAATGCTGATGATCAGCCTATTTTCTTCTTTTGCCTCATCGTTTTCCCAAGCCTTTCTATTAGAGCCGAATTGAAAGATGGTACAAAAAAATGACACATACAGAAAACATTTGGGCCAGGATCTGGAAAAATGTCCCTTAACTTACTTTAAGGCTTTTGAGCCCAACATGGTTCCAGATCAGCCTGTCTGTATACATGCAGTCTGATCAGGAACCATGTTGTTCTCTAATAGCTTCATCATAGTGTGTAACAACCACATGAGAGTAACATGATCCAGGTCAAACTGCACCTAGGGACAGCCTGATCTTGAAACATGGTTGTCTGAAATGCTATAAGGGACATTTTTCCAGCTCGCGGCTCATTTAAAAGCTGGTCATCATGAATTTAAATATGTTTTAGGCGTTTTCTCCAACTCTTTTAACCTGTGATATGTTTGATCACGATCCTTGTCATTCTAATTTTCAGAATAAGCAAGTATGCAGTTTGATTGTTCTGAGGATTTCTTTTGGATTTTTTATTATAATAAAATTACACAAATCATCTAATATTTCGTCGTTGTAAATGTAAAACCTCGTATCTCGTTTTCAGAAAACTCTAAAGGGGAGGGAAAAAAGTGTAATAACTTTTCCCAAACTGAAATGTTTTACTTGAAATTTGGAAATATTGTTCATAAATAATGTATCATTGATACTGATCGGTAAAAATATCTCAAAACCTGCAAGAATTGTCTAAATTGGACACACAAGTTTGTACTTTGAAAATCGCTAGAACCGACATACGAGGTTTTGCATTTACACCGACGATTTAAACCCTTTCCCAACAACATTTTTTTTAGTCCAAAGAAGTTTCAGATACTAGAATTTTTGTATTGAAAAGCAATATCAAAGAATGCTATAGCATGGGAAACATTAAGGAAAAAGATGAAAATGATGATAATAATAATAATATACTTCTTTTCTCATAATATTTCTTTGACGAAGTCTTGTGTGGAAAAAGGTTTAATTCTTTCATAAATCAACATCAAATATTCTAAATTAATAATATTAATATTACATTCGACCTTAAAGGCTATAACATACCATCAGGGAAAGTATTTGGCATGTTCGGTCCGCACCGATTTGACAAGGATTCAGATAACTACTAGATGATAATTCTGAATCTAGCATGTTTTTCATACCTTACTCTATGCTCATTTTTCAATTAAACCAAACATGTGATTGACATTATAATGCTGAGTTTATAGTGTTTCTTTCTTGAATGGTATCTTTTAGCATGACAGCTTTATTTTAATGGATAAATTTAAAGATGAAGCATATCAAACTGTGCTGAACCTCAGAAATAATGCACCACTTCAAAGCACACAAAGAAATATTTCAGGGTTTTTCGCAGAATAATTTGAAGTCATTGTATCAAATAATAAGTATTGGTAAACCTTGAAACATATTGTGTTCATGCAAATAATTGTGATCAAAAACATAATGGGAAAAGAAGATATGCTCAATTTGAGCCATTTCTTCTTTTCCCATAATGTTTCTATACAAAATTATAACATATTGATTTAAAAAAAATGCATTATTTACCAGTTTTTGACATGAACTACCTCAAGGCTGGGGAGAACACTGAATATGGAAGGCATAAAAACACAAATTTCACATTGTTTTAAATCTCCAGTCCGCTCCACATGGCCTTAAAACCTCGGAGGGCCGTCCTCATCTTGGTGAAGGCGTTGTCTTTAGTAATGGAGATATGTTCAGCAACGACCCCTGAAACAGTATAAATGCAGTATGTATTAGAAAAGATATTGATCCTAAAACCAAACGCAAGTACCAAATATGTAAGCTGATGAGATGTAACTACTTGAAAAAGTATCTCACTATCTCAAATTTCTCCTTAAGTTATGTGTTGCAATCAATTGTTCCTGTACTGGAGAAAAGGTACATGTATACCAAACATGATACTTGTTTAATATTGTTTAAAAGAAGTTATGGGATATGCTAACTTGTATAGACAAACAGACAAAAAGTCACACAATATGCCACTTCATTACAATCTATGGCATAACAAGTAGTGAAATATGAATGCTCCCGAAATGGCCAATTTTGCCAATTTTAATTTTTTGGACAGACAGACTGACACGAGAAAAACAATATAACCCCCATTCTTTCGATACAAGGGCATAAAAACGGTTTCAGCAGACATACAAATGGTTAGTAATGTGAAAATTTGAAAAAAATGATAACTAATGAAAAATTGTTTGCAATATCATTTTTCTGATGAGATAAGAATCGGACAAGACGAACTTTGCTTTATATTTGACCAATAAATGTGTAGTAATAGAGGCAACTTGTTCCAATAATTGTGGATGCTAGAGTATTGACAAGTAGTGCCCAGTTGAGCTAAAAAAATTGATACAGAGAACCTACTTTCTGTTGACCGGCATTAGACCTTGGTTACTTTCTTATTTACGTCCATAATTGGCATTGAACACATCCCATTCTACATCAGAACATCAAATTGTCAATCTTTTATGAATTTCCACCACACATCCTTCATTGCACCTTTAACCTGAAAACAAAACAGTGCAATTAAAAACAGGCAAATGAACACCCCCCCCCCCCCTCCCAATGCCAGTACCTACTTCGTGTTAGGGACTAGGTTGGAATCCTGGTTCTGACCAGCAACATTCCTCAGTGCCTGTTAAATTTAATACCCAATGCTGGTATAATCTTGGCATGTACAACATCAATAGCCAATAGGTATGGATTTTGTGCTGTAAATAGACTGGCTTTACATGGTGTATGTTTTGTTAAATAATCTGTGTTGTTAAAACATCTCTTAGCTACAGCTCAAATTAAGCTTTTAAAGTAAGACCTGGGTAATGCAGTTCCTTTAATTTTAACTTATTCCGTAACGTCCGTAAGTCCAAGCATTTCTAAAGTACTGTTAGATGCAATATCGCCTGTTTCCATAAAAACGGAAATAATTGAGCTCACTCAGAGATTTCATGAAATATTCTAGACAATTTTTGTGAAAATGTTTCTAAATTGTATGAAGAGTAGGCAAAAAGCACAACAAAAGTCAAAAATTCAAAATTTGAGAGCAACGAAAATAACTTCCCGCGAAATATATTTGCACCACACAGATTTCGTTCCATAACTGGTCACATAGCCCATTACCCAGGTCTTAACTTTATTATGAGATTTATAATTAGACTGACAAATTACTACTGTTTGTCTGAAATTACATCACTGTTTACAAGATACAGTTGTTTCCTGTTGATAACTTTGTGCTCTGGAGAACTAAAAACCTGTCTAGCTGTACCCCATCCTGCTTTTCCCAAAAATTAATCCAAACCAACCAGAAAAACAACCAGGATTTTTTGTCATTTTTCTGGGTGGTTGGGGTAAGTTCTTTGGAAATGTACAAGGATTTCACACATAAGTCATATATCAGAGGAAAGATATCAGTATGGTGGGGTACATGTGTAACGTGTCTTCAGTCGGTAGAGCAATTTTATATGAAAATCAATATGCTCAACAATTAGCGAAAATGTGGTTAGATGGACTGATTTATCCTAGCTCAAATAATCAACAATAAATCTGATCAACTTCATTAAAAATCAAGCAATTCACCATTCAACAGTATATATAGACGATCTTCCTCTGCTGATCCTGAGCAAACTTGCTCAGCTACACTAATTGGATTGCTGAACTTACTGTGTCGATCACCGAGTGTATGAGAATGTTGTTAATCTTGAAAGGGATATTAAAAGTGTCATTAAGTTTTGGGCTGATCAAAGTTAAACTTGTCATCCTAAAATACAGAAGTATTGCCATAAGTTGCCCATCCATCTCCATCATCAGCTTGGTGCCCGCTGTCATTGATGTTTCGGCCCTTATCCAAGTACATCTTGTAGCGGGTGGGCCCACCAGTAAATGGTGTGGAGATGGATTGATTCCAGTTATTCTCTAAGAGTAAGTTAGCTAATCGAATACAGTCTTGAACATTGTCTCAAAGCCATTTTGGGATAGTCTGGTTACCTTAAGCCAAACTTTTACCGGTCAGAGCCTGTACCTTGTATCAGACCAGATATGTCCTGACCAACACACAGGACGACACTAGTCTCGAACTGACACTGTACAATTCAGTATGTGATGAGGCAGTCTGATCCATCTTGTCTACCGTAGTTCAACCTCTTGCATCAGCCTTCCAGGCGATCTCTAAGCTCAACTGCTATAACATGGCACAGTCGTTTCTATCGTACTACCAAAAGCCTCAAAGCCTTTGAAAACGTATGGCCAAACTAATTGATCAACCACAGCCTATCTCCCATCCGAGATAGCTCATCAATAGTTTCGACCAACCCTATCTCTCATTATCAGAGATAGTCCTATCTCCCATACGAGATAGCTCACCAATAGTGCCCAAAATCACTTAGCTTTATATCATGGTATATGCTGGTTTCCATTTTGTCACTATTAAGGGCGATCAGAGAACTAACTAAGATGGATACAAATATTCACTGTTCAGTCCTCTGTCCCCTCTACTAGGATGACAAAGCTAACACAACAATACCAATTTTATTCGGCCGTATAATTTTCACTATTGAAAACGACCTGTTCTTCTCACGTCGAAAAACAGAATGATTGCAACAGAGAAATTCTGTGCATTTTATACTTTTTGGATTGAGTCCGGCTTCACTCATGGTTTTTATCAGGTGCTTGTAGACTGGAATTCTATAGACTAGATACTTAAGTGAAACCCTAGGTTCGTCACACATGCACAAAACTGTTTGAAATTTGATGCATAAATATAAGAAAGTTATTCCACAATTTCTTACCTGAAGGGGAGGGGGCAAATTTGTCTGTATTTGGTATCCATCCCATGATGCGCAATCTCCACTGTGATTATACTCTTTAATTTACCCATTACCACACAGTCACGCCTTTGGCAAGTTCAAGGCTTTAGAAAACATTGTGGAAAATGAATAAATTTCTTGTAAGAAGCAATTTCTTCATTTACCAGACTGTTTTCTACACAAAAACATCCAAAAATTTTAGATTTCAATCACTACAAATTGTCGTCTGCAGCATCTTTGAATTTGGATCACCTTAAAATTTTGTCATTTGGTAATGAGTTTACCACAGATTTACTATAGATACATAAAACTTACCATTGTTCAATCAGTGCTGAGTTTTACTACATTACCAGCTTACTTTATTACTAAGCACCATAAAAGGATTTTTTGTCAGTGGGGTGGTGAATGGGTACTGTAAAATAGCCTGAAATAAATAAACAAAAACTTTTCTCTCCTATAAAATTTTGAGAATTCCAAAACAATATATAGATCTATTTTTTATTGTTTGTTTTGATGGTACTGTGTTGTTATTGATCTTATTACCATTTATCACAAGTTCTTTCATTTTCATGTCACATACATGTTCTATAATTAGATAAATTAACTCTTTCTCCAATGGCAAAATTTAAGAATTGATCCAAATTGGAAGATCAGTGCTACCTGATGTACACAACAAATTTAATAAATTTTTATTCATACTAAGAGACATTTAAAGTTAAAAATGTGTTGGGTTTCTTTTGAGCTTAAAGTAAATAATGAAGATACCGTATAGCACTTTATTTCTGCGGGGTCCAAATTCTGCGGTTTTTCCTGAAATCGGCCGGGTTAAATTTCTGCGGAACATATTTCTGCGGTCTCTCACTTTGACAAATTAAAGATTTTATTTTTGCGCTATGAAATCAATTTTGAAACATATTTGAAAGACGATGCTACAAGATATTCGAATTACTGTTTGATGGTTAAGGGATAATCCCATTCATTTATCTATAAAGTCGTTATCGAAAACAATGGCGTATACGAATAGGTGTGAAAAGAAAGATGTGTACAACTCTTACCAATCAGTCAAACTTGTTGAATTATTGTTTAGGGATTAACAAAAATGTCCTATCTACACCTAAATTAAAGCTTTAGTTACACCATTTTTGAATGAGAAAGAACTCCATTGTTATGAAATTGTGCTTTGCATCAGGGCAGGGAATAAGTGTTAAACTTGTCAATGTACTGACTAAAATTGCAGCACAACAACAACAACTGTATAAGTAATACATCCAGGGTTAATATTCTGCGGATTTTATTTCTGCGGTGCCGTCAGAGACCGCAGAAAAAGCAGAAATAAAGTCCCCGCAGAAATAAAGTGCTATACGGTAAATGATAATGTGATAATACAATTCTCTCTTTTCCTCTCAATGTTTCCCAAAACTATCTCTCAGGGAGTGACATTTTTGTTTGGGAAAGGGTTAAACTATTGAGGCCCAAATCATGAAATAATGTTACTAAAAACTTATAATTATACATAGATCTTTTATCAACTTATAATTTGAATAAAATTAACTTTCCATTTAAAAACACTACATTTTGCTGTGGTTAGCTGTTAACATGCCAGTAAATAGAGTAAGTGGCAGCCATTTTGAGCAGTAGTGAACTAAAATGGACATTTTTTTTATCTACAAATTCTCAAAATATGATGGGGGAATATTAGTATTTCAAAAGAGTTAACACAGTATATGCAATCAGGAATTATATCTCCTTATAATTTTGTAGTACTTAATGAACAAAAATAGATATAACTTACTTTTTTCTCAAAACCATCAAAATCATGGGTTTAAAGAAGAAGAAAAATGGGGGGAATGGCTTACTGTGAAATGATTGGCTAATAAATTGTTTATCTTTTTATAACCAATCATGGCTCATCTTGAGGAGCACCTGCCAATATTACCCTTTCCCAAACAAGACCTGTTTTTTTTACATTTTTAGTAGAAACAGTTCGGAGAAAAAAGTAAAAAAAAATGTACATCATATTTTTTATGCTGTAATTCAATATCTTTGCTATTTTTACTAAAAAAAATGTTGTCTTCAACATCTTATAAATATTGGAGCAACCTTAAAGTTTGCTTTTTGGGAAAGAGTAAACAACCTTTTTGGGAAAGAGTAAACAACAGTGTACCCAATTCATGGAAAAAGGAAAAAGGAAAAAAGAAAAATTGGAAATCATAACTGTAATTTCATTCTTCATTCATTTTTTTTCTCTCTCAGGAAAATTCTCCAAACAACATAAATTAATTTTGATTAATTTCCATAACAACTAATTTCATCTAGAATCTATCTCAATTATAATATTAAAAAGTCACAAATAATATGCATGGCTTATTGCACTTAAACATAACAGCCTTAAATTGTTTGGTCAACTTGTTATCATTGTACCAGCAATATATAGAAATCAATATTATATGATGCATAATTGTCCTAAATGAAATTAATATAATGGTAAAGATATGGTATTTTAGCAGTCACAGATTTGCAACAAGTTTGCAACAATGACTGAAGTATACAGTTTTAACCCTTACCCCAGAAAGTCTTAAATAGTTTTAATACTTCACATCATAGTGCTTTGGATACCATTGACAAGAAATGCTAAAACAGACAGACCAAGGAACTCCAAAACAATAAGCTGAGTTTGCAAAGGGTAATGAAATGGACCTTTTAATTTATTTATTTTTACTTGTTGATAAAAAATGGATTTAGAAGTAATTTGTCAAACTCTGTGAAATAGTTTGTTTGCAGATGTTGAGTAAAGGGTACTTGGATAATACCAGACTATTAATTACTAGGTTGGCGCTAAGGAAAAATTCTTAGTAGCCAAATTTGACGAAGACGATAATTTGTTTAGAGAACACAAAAAGCGGCTAAAAGGGTGTGGTACCCTTCCTTTTGCTGCAGGTCCAAACATTTCAAATCATGTTTGTCATGATTAGGCCTACTTAGGATGTCCATTATGATGAGTAAGAAAGAAAACTGACTGTTTTAAATAAGAATCATGATTGGATGCATTGCAGCAAAAGGAAAGGCATATTTTTCATAGTTAAATGAAGAATGAAACACAAATTTAAAGTGTCCGATGATTGGCAAAATTAAAGTCTTGTGCCGAAAGAACACCTTACTATTAACCAAATATCAAAGTTTCTACAATTTTCCAACATTAGAAGTGTTTTTATTTCGTCTTTTAAATTGGATATTTTGGTCTTTTCCGATCTTTGCCGAAGAAAATACGCTAAACTTCCGACTTGAAATTATGACGTCATACTTGCCACTGAATGACGTCATGGCGGGAAAAACGGGCAGTCATGGGTCATTTCCCGGAAAGTCTGAAATTTCTGAAAAAGTTAAATGTCCGACCTTTCTGTTATGAAGCGACTTCCCCAATCGATACTCAAAACACGGAATTCGTCCTCAGTAAATGTTAGAAAAAATGTTAAAACAGTCAAAGAATAGGTCGTAAGTGAATTAAGGAATGTGCCAAAGAACGGTTTAAGTTTGTCTGTATTACTCTTACGATCGAGAAATGGATAAAAACTGAGACTTCGCTATATGACAGAAAAGTCGAACACATTATCTTTGTCAGACACCTCATGCTCTAGATTGGGGGCGGAGTCAAGCCATTGATGACGTCAATCCGTGGCAATTTTACGGAAATTGCCGATCTTTATTTTCTCGAAAATCAGTTTTTCAACGATGTAAAGAAAAGCAAATAAAACTTTAAAACAACTGAGTTTGGCGGATCTTTTATAAAACACGTTAATTTAATGATTTTCTTCCAATATACGGTGCAATAAACTGCCAAGCTTGGTAGCCTTTAAATTTACACAATATTTATTACAATCCTTTTCTTTTTCAGATCTTTATATATATACAATAGAAAAGAAAACAAAACAGCTAAACAGAAGAAAAAAGCTTATCTAGTTAAGCTTTGACATTGTTGTCTAAAAATAGCAATAAATAAACATGGAATTGAATTTTGTTGTATTTACAATACTCATAGTACTTTGATACTACAAGTACTTTGATTAAGTTCTCAAAGTACTTTGATTGTCTATTTACATGGATCCTTTCCAAACGGCAAATATTTTGACTGTTCTTATTGGAAAGCTGTTACAAACAGAACTATTCAAAGTATGATGTTGATCTCCCTAATCTTAACTATTTTGCCTTATTGAATTGTCCTGTTCGCCTGCACTTTTTAGCGGCCCAAATATCAAAAGCTCTTCCAAAATTAAAGTCATTCATTTTGTCTATGGAAGGTGTATCCACTGTCATCATCATCAGTGTGTTTACAGTCGACGTGTAAAGTCTGTTTCTTAGTTTCGTTTTGACTAGATTATACCTGGAAAATCCACGCTCACAGTCGGCACTAGATACAGGCAAAATCAAACACACTTTGATTAAATGACACACGTTTGGGTAGGAGGATACAATGTTTTGATTTATCAAAACCGATTCTGCCATTTCTCCGAATTTCATTTTTCTACAGTTATCAAACATGTAATGTCTGAACAGGCTCCATTCAACAAGCAACTCGTCCCCCTTGACAGACAACGGCGATCGACATTCATCACCGTAAAACTCCGATAGTTTGGTAATTTCTGTATTCCCGTATGAATGTAAATCATCGGAACATGACGGGAGTTTTGTGGGATCTAGAATGCTAAAACACGAGATTACCCCACCGTCTTGATTGAAACGCTCGGACAAGTTTTGTAGTAGGGCGTCAATATATTTCTCCATGCTGTTCTTGGACAATAAAACAAGGTCTGGGGTTGACTTGACCCTGTTTGTATTACCGTTCTTGCCAAATTCAAACCCACTCTCGTAGCTTTCTGGGAGTGAGTCCACAAATTGTTTTAGGAATGGACCTGGTTCATTTTTCATCGTTTTGATGGAGCTTATTGCTGCTCGCAGTTGACATGATAACTCGGACACAGTCAAATCCCTCCTTTGAAAAATTTTGCTTAAAATACACAAAACATTCAAAATCGTCGCCATTGATCTCTGTCACCTCCAGAAATTTTGTCTGAGTTTGTCCATTTAAACAATATCTTACATACAGAATAAGTGTCTTCTCTGTACTAACGTCCGTCGATTCGTCACAAATGACAGAGAAAATCCCGCTCTGTCTTATGTCGTCAAATAAATTTTGTCGTGCTACCTCTGCCATGGCATCTTGCATTTCTTTGACACTTTCGTGGTGTTCATAAGGAAGAGATTTGTCAGGCTTCATAAGACAACTGAATCTGGAGACATTGTGTGTGATAAGAAGTTTATTCAAGTCACTTATAGCGCTAGAAGGTTCATTTCTCCTCGCTAAATAGAAGAGATTTTTCATGAGCCCTTCCACGCCGTCTCTCTCTTTCTCCGCCGCCTTGATAGCAGCCGACTCTATACTAACATGTGCATTTTGTGCTGACAATGCAAATTTGTGATCACCAGTCAAGGCATGTTTCTTAATGGCATCTACCTTGAATTTGTCACAGCCAGATGTCCATATATTTGTCCGTCCGGCCCGCTCACACAGCGAACAAAACATCACCTGTTTATTTGCGTCGTATCTAAGATAGGGAAACTTTTCAACCCATTCCCTCTTGAATCTTCAATCACCCTTTTTACACAAGTCAGTCCGTGTCAAAGAATCAGCGTTCTGAGATTTCTCGCAAACATAGTCTTCTGTGTTTTCCGATGTTTTCTGTCGTTTTTCGGGGTTCGTAAACGCAAACAGCGACGGTTGACTGTCGAGCTTGCGCTTCTGGTTTAATTTTGACATCGCGCAAACGCAACAAATATCCCTGATAATTTATAGAATTAATATTTATGCAACTGATTAATTTAACAAAACAAAATGAAATTATGCTTTTTGACAAATTATATCGCCGTTTTATACATGCCGCGTCGATAACTCGGTTACTTAAATCGCCACGCCTATTTTTATGGATAAGGCCAAACATCCAATCACAATCATTATCTACCCATCAATCACGCGCAATCGTCAATCAAGCAGATTAACACAGCTGGTCAATAGACACTTGTTAGGTCACACGCTGTATGTGTAATTAGATCGCTAATCATAAATGCCAAAACGTGCATGTGTTTATTGTAACTGATGTGTTAATCCGGTCATAAATGTAATTATGGGCGTGTGGCAGGATATCTTATCAGAATTATTAGGATAACCCTTCATTTGCAGGTAAGATAGGCGACATTTTTTGCGATCGCCAGAATGGTTGATTTTGAAAATAATGATCGCCATTTGACGATTTTGATCGCCACTGGCGATTTTGGCGACCGGTAACGCTAACACAGAATTAACACTTTCCCAAAAAATGCAGATGAATGATTTCAAGAGAATAGATTTTTTTGTCTTTCTGAGTGTAAAGTATTGTGGAATATGAAGAAACTGCAAGCATTACTAATTTTGTTTTTTTGTTTTTCCTTTTTCTTTTCATTAGAAACTTATATAACTTTTGTGCATATTAAGACAAGTTTTAATAAGGGCACACATAAAGGTTTTTTTATGGGGGTGTTAAAATCTAAGTATCAGTCATAGAATCTGACAATTCTATGCAATTTTCTCTTTTCTTATAAATGTTTCTATTAAAAAAAAATACAAAATTATTTTAAACCCTTTTATAATTTTTCTTTTGACATCCTTAACCCTTTCCCAAACAAGACTTGATTTTGATGTCCCTGATAGAAAAAGCTTGGGAAAACATTGAGGCAAAACAAGAAACTGCTGATAACCATCAGTTTCTCTTTTTGTCTCAATATTTTATGTGCTATATTTTACACAAATCCTATCTTTAATAACAGCCATTTTGTCATTGGTGGCAGTTTTTGAAGTGGATCACCCTAAAATTTTGTTGTTTGGGAAAGAGTTAATAGAAAGGGTTTTGAAAAATTGAGACAAAAGAAAAAAATGCTGACAATTAGCATTTTCTCCATTTGCTTCAATATTTTTGTGTTGTATTGGACACAAATTCTTTTCTTAGTATTTTTTTTTATTTTTAACTTGGATAAAAGGTATATTTTTTGCTGTTTGGGTAAGCATAAATGGACAGTTTCGACACCAGGAAATGAATTATTGAATAAATTAATGTAGAAAAGTGAACATAGGAAATTTTTGTAAAGTGCCATGAATTTTTTCAACATATCTGATCTACACTGACATGATACAAGTTACAGAAAATCATTTTCTACCACTGAATGTTCCCCTGAAATGTCACATGGATCTCTAATGATGGAGTAACCTTAATTTATATAACATGGACACATTTTTTTCATTTATTGGACCTAATTAACTGTTATTTTAACAATTTGCCTCTCTTGTAAGCCCTTTCCCAAAGTACAAAATGTTGACTCAGAAAGATATGCAGTTCACAAATTAGACAATTTAGAGAACAAAGTATGTTTGTTGTTGGCAGGAAAATATTGAGGTATTATAGGGTAATAAGCATGTTCTTTTTTTTCTTCAATGTTTTATTGAGTCTTTTTTTTCTCTAATTGGTACATCAGTGTTTGTGAATGGGTTATGTATAGTGACATTCAATCTCAAAATCAACCAAATGGGCACAAACCTTTGAGGGAAAAGTAAAAGATTTTTTTTTTTCATAAATACGCAGCTATGGATAGCTGCGTAAAAGCTGCGTCTTTCTAATTTAAGGGGAAGAAAAATCAGCACAAGAAAGACGCAGCTTTTGCGCAGCTTCTTGAGCTGCGTCTTTAGATCTCAGACAAAATTATAAAAATACGCAGCTTCAAAACAAAATACGCAGCTTTTACGCAGCTTCATAACAAAATACGCAGCTTTTACGCAGCTTCATAACAAAATACGCAGCTTTTACGCAGCTTCACAACAAAATACGCAGCTTTGAAGTAAAAAACGCAGCTTTTAGAGAAAAACGCAGCTTTTACGCAGCTCTTTTTAAAAAACGCAGCTTTTGGGATCAGAAACCAAAAAAACGCAGAAAAGCTGCGTAAAAGCCGGCTTTTACGCAGCTTTCTGGAAAAGCTGCGTTTCATTTTCCCAAGGGAAGAACCTAGAACCTATAAAACCTAGAATATGACTTAGCATATAACAAACTTTAACAAATTCACAAGTCATTTTTTTCACAAATGAAATAAAAATGCAAACATTTTAATAAAAATCATATAATATCATATTGATATAGAAAGTATAGAAAAGTAGACAAAATGGGAATTATGTCTAAAACAGTAGACAAATTGGGAGTAGACAAATTGGGAGTAGACCTAATGGGATTAAACCAGACTTTTAACAAACTAATAGAGATTAACCCTTTCCCAAACAGAAATAATAGGGTCACCAGTGGTCGAATTCAAAAGCTGCTTCAGAGCAAAAAATGAAATTCAATGTTGATAAAGATAGGTCAGATTGTGAATAATATTGTCAAGAAAATATTTTGGCAAAACAAGAAAATACTGATTGGCAGCATTTACTTTTTTTGCTATGTTTTCTAAATGCCTTTTCTGATAGTGACATCAAAACCAGGTCTTGATTGGGAAAGAGTTTAAAATTCTTTTTCTAAATTTTTTAGAAGCTCTGTGAATTATATCAGGCAGTTAGGATCAAGATCAGAATGCAATGTTTACATAGTCTGACACTTTTCTGCAATATCTTAATCAGCATAAATTTATAAGCTAAAGCAACAAATATATGCCATTATATCCGCAGATCCAGATATTTTCCACCAAGCCTGGTTGTACCTAACATCAGATTCTGTCAATCCAGGAATCTTGGAAGCGGGAGGTCGAAGGTTTGAATCGCAATGGAAGCTGGTCTGTCTGGTAACCATTAGAACTAAAGCAACCGTTTGGTGAGCCTCCAGCTTGTTAGACTATTGATTACAGTAGATCCATCTCTGCTAGACGCCCGGCATCATGAGTGGGGAATGGGGAGGTATTGTGCACTTATTTTAGAAATTAATGTCTCATAAGCCAAAACAATCTGGCCCTTTAACCCTTTCCAAAACAAGACCTGGTTTTGACATCCCCAATAGAACAGGCTTGGGAAAACATTGAGACAAAAGAAGACACTGCTGATAACCTGCAGTTTCTCCTCTTGTCTCAATGTTTTCTGAGCTATAATGTTGACACATTTTATCTCTAGGAACACCAATTTTGTCGTCTACAGGGGCTTTTTTTAAAAATAGAATGACCCTAAAATTTTGTCATTTGGGAAAGGGTTAAATAGGGGTATATTTGACATGCCTTTACCTTTTGTATGATAGTTTTGTGTCTATTTTTGTCAGACAGAGTCTGTCAAGCAAATATCCACAACCCTTCAACCAAATTGGATAAACAGTTCCTAGAATACTGTCAAGAGTTCTTTCTGTTTTTTTCTCAATTTTCCAACATTGAATGTTAAATGGTACTTCTAGAACTTGGGTTTTGGTTGTGAGTTCGAACATCAGCTGGGCCAATATCCTTTCTGACATTTAGAAAAAGTAATTTTTCTATCACCAATGGATTTGCAATGTAACTCAAAGCAGCTCTAGGCTCAGATTGGATATTGTGGTTGAACTGTGAGAAATATACCAGGAATCCATGATGGAGACGTGTTGCAAATTTTCAGTGACAGGAAAAAAAACTTTTGTCACATGTCATTGTCTGTCAGAAAGGATATTGGTCCAACCGGTGTTTGAACTTAGTGCTATTTAACGTTCTAGAACAGTTCTTGAACTTAAATGAACTTTTTGGCAGTGTATTTTCTTGGGTCAATTTTCTGTAAAAATAATTGTACATAATAAAAATATGGCCTTTAATGTTTCTCTGTGCAAAATTTAAGCTTTGTCTGACCTATATTGGCTTAGATTAAGACTGATCCATGGATATAAAACCCCATATCACATGATTTCGTAAATTTTATACTATCACACCACTGAACATACACTACTCAAAACTTATAAGTACTCCGATTATTTTATAACGCATATCTGGGGACAGGCTTGACATATCTTAACCAAATTTGACATAGCTTCACTTTAACCATATTACCATCATCTATTGAATTTTCATAAACTTCACAAGAACATGAATTGAACAAGAAGCAGCTAACGGAGACTACTGTTGGTAGTAAAAGTCACAAAGTCAAGATTTTGTGTGTTCCTTGTTCGCTCACACAATAGCATGGTACCAGGAACGCATAAACATTTTGTAATTCCTGAATTATGCTGTAGGGATATCTTCTTAATAATTTAGAAGTCGATGTAAGAATCTTTATGCTTGCTGAGCATGTGCCAGATCATCATCATACTGGACAGTAAATCGTTAGTATGTAAAACGCTTTTTCACAATTAGCAAATTTTGTGCATCCTTGGCAACTGAACATTGGTATGTTAATTGTGAGGTCATGCTTTATGCATCTTGTACATCTTGTCATGATCAATTGTGCCGTTATCGGATAGTTTGGACACTGAATGGTCTCCCTTGAAGGCATAATGTATCCCTTTCTGTGACAGCCATTGGACTCTTCAACTCACGTAGGCGAGACAAAACAATGTTACGGTCCTAATTCCGGTTTGATTTCCTATCACGTGGTTGTCTTGGTAGGTTGGCAGCACTTCCGGTTCGTCTGTACTCGGCCACAAATTGGGTGACAGCAGTTGCATGTACATTTATGATACGGATTGAATTTTTTTTAGAAAAATGGCACAAATGTAAAAAAAATGTTGATGTTTGACAGTTACGAACGATATTTTGAATTAAATTTGTTTAGAACGACTGGAAATGTGGGTATAAGAATATTACCTACGCTATAATTGCGCCACCTTGTCAAACACCCATTGTTATTGGTTGTTGTTGTAAAGATTTGCGACGCGTTTTATGTTTTTATGTTTAAATGGCACGTCAATCCATAAAAGAATGAATTGTAAATTAAGCACGTGGGATTCATGTATTTAACACACTAGGCGTATTTAAATTTTCTTTAGTCGACCGGAAGTTACCGTTTTGCGCAATAATTTTGCAAAATGAAAATGATATCGGTCAAGTAATTAAGTTAGGGAATAAAAAACAATATCGACTTTTGATATTCCTTTATCGGGGAAAATTTTGCGCATAATATAAAACGGAGTACTTATAAGTTTGGTTAAGTATATTTTACATAGTTTTACACCGCTGCATGATTGTTAATTCATATATATAAACCTCATTTACTGTATGAATCTTGTATCATTTATCATTTCTGTTATGAAAAGTCTACAAATGAATTTTGTTACAACATGCTAAAAGGCAACTTCTGTGGATCATTAGGGATTTAGGCCTAGGAATACTAATATCCCTTTAAATAAGGTATTGGTTAAGGTATTCCACCAGCAAAGAGATTCACGCGACATGAGAGTTGGGCAGTGGAATGTTCCTCCGCTTAATGTTTACAATGTCGCCCAAAAGGGTTTGGATACGTAGGAAATGTTAACTACATCGTACAAAGAATTAGAACTGCCTCTGGCGGCCTTTGCATTCATGAATCTCATTATGGTTACCAGGTGGACTACCTTAAGAAAAGAGATTAAATCTGTACATATCAAATGTAGTTTGTTTGTATTGTTTGCTATTGAAACTTTCTCACAAATAGCCTTTATTTACAGATCTGTAAACACTATCTATACTTACCTGCAGAGGGTTATGACATTTTCGAGCCAACACTGAAGGTTCATAAGGTGTACAACAAGGTCTTGAGTGCAGAAGAATTTGAAAACAAATGGGTGCTGTATTAAACTAAAACCAGGGAAGGTTAGTACATAAGTACGAGGTACAGTCAGAAAGTTCCCGGACTGCCTTCGTACGTAAATTATATGCATTCGGATATTTCTAAAACTTATATGCCTAAAAAGAGGAAATCATGTCCGATAAGTACATATATCATTTATATTGATCCAATACATATAACATATTATTTTACTGTCGCAAAAACATACATAAACAATGTACGGATCACTTTGACGTTTCACGGCGACGTCTACATTACGTCGTATTTTACAGAGCGAAAATCAATGATTTCGGGTTAGTTCACAACTTTTCAAATTATTTATCAGAATGATCTAGATACCGTACTTCCCATGGTGATACACATATGGAGCAAACGAATGAATTTGGTGTCATAACATTTCATAGCTGACCTGGTCGCAGGCCAAAGCTCTTAGTTTGACTCAAACCTGCAACATCGAGGAAATTTCAATAAACAAGAGAAATGATGAAATGAAATTTTACTGAGTCCGGGCTGCATTGCGTGTGGGACAGACATTCTTTCTAGCTTAATCATAGCTTAGAACATTATGTGGTTCTTATTTTAATATCGGCACGATTATTGCATTAGGTTGGTAAGGTACATTATCCTTGTAAAATCAGCGTTCATACGCTTCTTAGGAAACATTCAAAGACGCGAGTATTTTGCTCATCGTCCGTCTAAAGCCGCGCCTCCCGTCATGTGTACAGTTTAGACGTATTTTATTTTATCGAGATTATTCTATGAATTGCACCACGACAAATATTCCAACAATATTAGCTACATCACCGAATGATTTCCATCGGTCGGTGAGAATGTCGGTCTTCGTGTCTAAATAAGCATGTTTTAGGTCGCTCATTGCTAAGATCATCGCTTATTTACGCTCGTTAATTCCAAAATTTCTTGTGTCAATTAAACAAAGTTGTCCTATAATATGCACTGAAGCCGTTGCTTGATTTAAATAACTTCTAAATTTTCATAGGCGTCATTCCGGCCTTCACATAAACGTTAATAGCGCAGATTTGTTCCGTACGCTGTGATAACGTCGCCTTGATTTCAGTTGACTTTCATCCATTGCTATGAGAAATTTGTATGAAACGCAGAATTTTTATGCCACGACGTTAAAATTTTGAAATTGTTCAGAAAATATGTTGATGTGATGCCATATCGAGGCTGTATGTAAAAGCGCCTGTAATAATTAAGATATGGTCCTTTGAATAATAGTAAGAATATTGGGAAAAAGCGTTATTTCAAAGTGATCCGTACTCTTGAACACTATACTCTAACGTCTTAGAAAATTTTGATTTTTAACAATTTAAAACCACAAAAACTTGTCAATGTGGTAGTTTACATTTCGAAATTACTTATTGAATAAAGACTTGAATCAAATACGTCGGAAAAAATACAATTCAAAGGCAGTCCGGGAACTTTTTGACTATACCTCGTACATGTATAGTCTTAGAAAATTGAACGATATGCTTTTATACCCTATGTGTTAATCCGAGTTTTCTCTGATGAAATGCCCTCTTTGGTATGTTGATGTCGCTCATTTACATCAGAGCGCACTACCATTCAAAAACAATGGAAAGTCCGACACAAGTTGTGGCGCTTTATTCACCGTCTGATCTTAAACAATATCCTTAAAACGCCTTATGATACCGATCAATGAACCATTCATTGTCATTCTTGGTGAAAAATTTAAGATCAAAATGTATTTATAAAAGGTTTATAGGCAATGTTTTGCTACAACCCTAACCTGAACAGCCATTGATTACAACGACCCACTTTCTGTTGTTTTTGAGTGGCAGTGCGCTCTGATAAAATGAGCGACATCAACATATCAAAGAGCGAATTTCATCAGAGAAAACTTGGATTACCTATGTGTATATACATTGTACACACTTGATTGAAAAATGACAAGTCTATTATATGCTAAACAAAATGCAATAGGCAGCATTTGACTTTTCATTCGGAACCGAATAATATCTACTTAGACAATTTGTCGGGTTCCGTATGCGAGTCCGGATAGATAACACTGTGCAGTTGGTGTCTATCGACAACCCATGGACTGTCGATTCGAACCCAGCATGACCAATATCCTTTCTTACATTTGACTTAAGTCTGGCACAGAACAATAAGCTTCCTTGCATAGATCGGGGGGCATATTGTTTTACTATCTGTCTGTCTGTCCCTCTGTCTGTCCAACACTTTACATGAAAACTTTACATTGGCCTTCTCTCCAAAAAAATCCACATACAAATCTCAAATTTGGTATTTAAACTTCTGTAAGTGATATCTATCTGCTCCATGCAATTTGACCTTCCTCAAGATCATCCTTTAACCCTTATCAACCTTTAACATGCAACTTAACGCAACAACTTAGCCTTTTCTCCAAAAGTATTACACATATAAACCTCAAATTTGGTATATAAACTTCTTTCAATGATATTTATCTGCTCCATGCAATTTGACCTTCCTCAAGGTCATCCTTTAAGCCTTATCAACCCTTAACTTAAAACTTAATGCAACAACTTAACATTGGCCTTTTCTCCAATTTAAGTAATCCACACACAAAGATCAAATTTGGTATGTAAACTTCTTTCAATGATATCTATCTGCTCCATGCAATTTGACCTTCCTTAAGGTCACTGTTTAACCCTTATCAACCATTAAAATGCAACTTAACACGACATCTAAACGTGACAACTTCCTTTTCTCCAAAGGTATTCCACATACAAAGCTCAAATTTGGTATGTAAACTTCTTTCAATGATATATATCTGCTCCATGCAATTTGAACTTTCCCAAGGTCATCGTTTAACCCTTATCAACCCTTAAGATGAAAACTTAAAGCGAAAACTTAAGCCTCTCTTACAACCCGCCATGCGTCTTTTTAAATCGTATGTTTTAAAACTCTGCAAAATCGCACGATTAATAAAGAAGCACAACGGGTTGTAAGAGCGCCTCAAAATATGTACATTCAAAGCCGGTCAAAAGTATGAATCTCTTTTGAGATAAGTATGCATTCTTTGTGAATTTTCTGGAATTTCAGTACATCGTTCGCTGCGTCACACGCACGCCTGTAATATGTGCTCCGTACTTCTGTCTTGTGTGCTCCTGGTGTGCTAAAAGACGCAGAATGGTCGTAGCAAAGAATTGTCTAGTCAATTCTTTGCTGCGTGCAGTCTGCGTCCACCAAAATCCTATGTTGCACTTGCGTTCAATGCACCACTAAACATATGTTTTAGACGTAGACCGCACACAGATCGCACGCAGAAGCTTGTACGACAGGTTGTAAGAGAGGCTTTAATGTGAAAACTTAAGGTTGGCCTTTCCTCCAAAAGCATTTGAGATACAAACATCAAATTTGGTATGTAGCCTTCTTACAATGATATTAGGTTATAGGGTCAAGGTCATCAGTGCAGGTCAAGGTCAAATATCAATTATGGTCATGATTATAGAGAAATGGCCATTTTGTGGGCATTTGCGTTTCACAAACACATCTTGTTACTCGAATGTTTACACATTTTACACATTTTACATTTAGGCCCATGCAAATGTTAACAAGTTAACAACCTTATATACATTGACTGCATTAGATTAAAGCCTCAGATGTACCTTGTGATGACAAGCTTTTCATTTCCTGTATGAATATGTCATATGTTTATGTTTTAGAATGGTATTACTGTTCCTGAGTAGAAGCTACTGTATGGAGAGAGGATTAGAGCAGAATGGCACAAACTGCAGCAATCAGCATAGTAAATATGGAGTGTTCCAGGGTTTAAAGCAGGTTGCCCCATGATACTGGATTCCTAAGCTGATTCTTCAATACAGGTTAACAAAATAAGAGCATTTTGATCAATTCAAATCTTTCAAAAAATGCAAAAGTATTAAAAAACTGCAAAATGGGTGTTGATACAGATGGGATTTTTGTGCAGTATAGAACAGACAATATTGAGACAAACAAGAGGGCCGTTGGCCCTAGGTCGCTCACCTGAGATGGGGTTTTATAACAGATCAGACTGACAAACATACAGACTGTCAAACAAACAGAAATTTACAAATTGACCTAGATCTATGACCTTGAATCTACCTTAATATATATTTCAAATAGAACATCTACCCATGATAAAGAACACATTTACCCATACATTTTTTTTAAATCCATGCATAAATGTAGATGCTATGCCCCTGATAAGCAGATTTTCACAAGAAGTCCCCTTTTTCTGTGACAAGGTTTCATATTGAAAAGCCAAGAAAAGTACCTCTCAGCAATATCATAAGCAATGCAAATATTTAGTTTTGTCAAATATGGCTCTGCGGTTATTGAGAAATTGCTTCTGACAGATTCCGTGTAATTTCTCTTTTTCTGTTGCCATGGCAACCAGAAGTGTTTTTTTTATAAATTGCAATTCTGCTAGAAATTTTTTTAATGTGACCTCCTAAGGAATATTTCTGCCTAGTTTGGTGGAAATGGGCCTGTTAGTTTAGGAGGAGATATCATTCAATGATGTCATTGAGATTTGGAGGAAAATCTCCTTTTCTGTTGCCATGGCTACCAGAGCTTTTAAAGGATTTCAATTCTTTTAGCAATTTTTAAAAGGAACCTCCTAAGAAATATTTCTGCTAAGTTTGTTTGAAATTGGCCTGATAGTTTAGGAGAAGATGTCGTTCAAAGATAGTATTGTGATTCAGTCAAATTTCCCCTTTTCTGTTGCCATGGCAACCAGAGTTTTTTCTATGGATTTCAATTCTTTTAGCAATTCTGAAAGGGGGTCACCTAAGGAACATTCCTGCCAAGTTTGGTTGAAATTGGCCGAGTAGTTTTGGAGGAGATGTCGTTCAAAGATAGTATTGAGATTCAGTCAAATTTCCCCTTTTCTGATGCCATGGCAACCAGAGTTTTTTTATGGATTTCAATTCTTTTAGCAATTCCGAAAGGGGGTCACCTAAGGAACATTCCTTCCAAGTTTAGTTGAAATTGGCCAAGCAGTTTTGAAGGAGATGTCGTTCAAAGATAGTATTAAGATTCAGTCAAATTTCCCCTTTTCTGATGCCATGGCAACCAGAGTTTTTTATGGATTTCAATTCTTTTAGCAATTCTTAAAGGGGGTCACCTAAGGAACATTCCTGCCAAGTTTGGTTGAAATTGGCCTAGTAGTTTAGGAGGAGATGTCTTTCAAAGATAGTATTGAGATTCATTCAAATTTCTCCTTTTCTGTTGCCATGGCAACCAGAGTTTTTTATGGATTTCAATTCTTTTAGCAATTCTGAAAGGGGGTCACCTAAGGAACATTCCTGCCAAGTTTGGTTGAAATTGGCCAAGTAGTTTTGGAGGAGATGTCGTTCAAAGATATTATTGAGATTCAGTCAAATTTCCCCTTTTCTGATGCCATGGCAACCAGAGTTTTTTATGGATTTCAATTCTTTTAGCAATTCTGAAAGGGGGTCACCTAAGGAACATTCCAGGCAAGTTTGGTTGAAATTGGCCAAGTAGTTTTGGAGGAGATGTCGTTCAAAGATAGTATTGAGATTCAGTCAAATTTCCCCTTTTCTGATGCCATGGCAACCAGAGTTTTTTATGGATTTCAATTCTTTTAGCAATTCTTAAAGGGGGTCACCTAAGGAACATTCCAGCCAAGTTTGGTTGCAATTGGCCAAGTAGTTTTGGAGGAGATGTCGTTCAAAGATAGTATTGAGATTCAGTCAAATTTCCCCTTTTCTGATGCCATGGCAACCAGAGTTTTTTATGGATTTCAATTCTTTTAGCAATTCTTAAAGGGGGTCACCTAAGGAACATTCCTGCCAAGTTTGGTTGAAATTGGCCAAGTAGTTTAGGAGGAGATGTCATTTAAAGAAATTGTTGACGGACGACGGACGACGGACGACGAACGACGGACGGACGCCGGACAAAAGGTGATCACAATAGCTCACTTGAGCACCTTGTGCTCAGGTGAGCTAAAAAGGAAAATCTTGGTTATCAGCATTCTATTTATGTGTCTCAATGTTTTTCATTGCTCTTTTCTGATGTAAAAACCAGGCTGTGTTTGGGAAAGGGTTAATCAAAACATATAGACTATATAAATACATGCATGTACTATACTCTATATAGCTGTACATGCACTAGAAATTCCTAAGGTGGTCCAAATTGAAAGGTTCTGCAGATGACAAAATGGATTAATTCTAAAAGCATTGTTTGTTAATAATATAGTACAAAAAATGTTGAGGGAAAATGTTGGTTGTAGATATCAAAACCAGATCTTGTTTGGGACAGAGTTAACTTTCTGTTTGATATTCCTTTGAGAATAAGACAATTATAACAAGATTCCTTCAGCTTTGATTTTACACAAATATTTGTCTGAAACAGTTGACCTGTTTCCTACATTTACTGTCTATGTAATTCACTTTATCCTAAATAAGACAAAGTTTTGATGTCCCTTCTAGAAATAGGTTGGAAAAAATTGATAGAAAAGGACAGATTGCTGAGCCTGTACATAACTTCTAATATTAACAGCCATTTCCACAGTCAGCTTTCTTGTTGGAACAGTCCAAATGTTTGCCCTTTTGAAAAGGGTTAATGAAAATCAAATGCAAGTCTTTTGTTCATGGCGTTATCTGCTAAGTCATTATATTCAACAATGTGTCAATGATTAATTAAAGTTTATCCTTTTTCAAAGAACAATAATTTTGGCTGGTCCTGTGCTCCAAATTGAAAGGAGTTGCAAACTCTACATAATAAATGCTAAAAGTAGAAAATGTATATGTTACTGCATAGAAAATATTCAGAGCAAATGAAAATTTGCTGATTATCAGCAATTTCTTCTGTGCTCTCAATGTTTTCCAAAAAATCTATAAGGGACTTGTTTGTTAATCACATTGTCTGTCTGTCTATTTTACAGAATGGTGAGGTCTCTGATTGACAGTGATGATTGAGAAATGGCGGACATCTTTCATTGGTTGACCAAGCCCGGATAGCTTTGCTGGCAGCATCAGAGTCTAATTTAAGTGGTAGTTGGTTTGAATCCAGTTTGTTGATCTTTTTACATTTGACAAAAGTAGTCAATCATCTCTCCCTATGGATGAATTGTTTAACCCATTCCTACACATTGACTCTTTTTTGACTCCCCAAAAGATACAGACTTTGAAAAACTTGGTGGAAAATGAAGAAATTGCTTGTAACAAGCAATGTCTTCATTTCCCACAATGTTTTCTACTTAAAAGACCAAACAAATTTAAATTTCATTCATTTAAAAGACTGTAAATTGTCATCTGCAACATCTTTGAATTTTGACTGGTCAAAAATTTTGCTGTCTGGTTATAGTTTAAGAATCATCTAAATGGGATGAGCAAATGGTTGCTTGGATTAGATGTTGTGTTTACTGATGCAAGAAATGTCAGGAACTCATGGTTAGGTGCACCAACTGCTGAAATAAAACTGGAAAGTGTTGAATGTGGTGTTAAATTGCAATCAGTCAATATTTCTGTGGTGGAGAGAGAAGTTTGAACTTGTTTGTACATTCATGCAATAATTTATTCACTTGACACTTGTTTTTGTCAACATTGGTTAAGCGGAATTGCTGCTTATGTCAATGTGAAAATCTGGTGCTGTTGTTTAGAGTATAAAATGTGTTGAACTTTGAATGCCTCAATATATTTTATAAGGCACATTTATTTTGACATATCCAGTACTAACTGTACATGCAGTTATCTTTAAGTGTCTATGAACCTCTAGAAAGCTGAGGTTCCAGATTTTTACAAACTCCTATAACTCAATTGGTAGAGCAATTGGCACAATGCTTGTATTATGGCATGATCCGGCAGGTTCCAGGTTCGAGTCCTGGTGGGAGTTTCTGGCAGCTATCTTGAGGTCAAAATGTTATAGCAACAAATTTATGCACTATGCAGTTGACACTGGTTATGTCAAAGTCACATGGGATGTGGAATTATTTTGAGATATGAAAAGTTTGAAACATCAGATTTTTGGTTGACTCCTTTGATATTCATTATAGTTTAGTTGAATGTAGTTATTGTTGTGATTTGATAAAATATGGTAGAAAAGGCAGAGAAATTGCTTAAACTGAGCACTACATCCTCCTTTTCTATATTTATATTATGAAATTTTCTGCCAAAACTGAAAGAGGTATTGCAAATGGCATCTAACTCAATCTATTAATCAATATTTCTGAGGTGTAGGGAGAAGTTTTGGATTGTTTTTTTTTTCATGTTTGAAATATTTACTTATATAGCTGACACTCGACACCGCTTCAATCAAAATGAATGCTAATGTCAGAGTGAAAATCTGGTCCGGATTAACCATTTCCCAAACAAGTCCTGTTTTTGACATCCCAGTAAATAAGGCTTGTGAAAACTTTGAGGCAAAAGAAGAAAATGCTGATGACCAACATTTTTCCCCTTTTGCCCAAATATTTTCTGTGCCATAATACATGTATATATGAATCATATTCTTGATTATTTCAAATTTATCATCTGCAGTGACTTTCAAATGGAAATGGTCTTTATTTTGTTGTTTGGGGAAAGGGTTAAGATTATTAAATGTTTCTAAGTTTTGATGGCTTGGGACATTTTGAAGGGCCCATTGACTTTGACATATCCAGTGTTGACTGAAATTACTCTTGAAAGCTTAGGTTCCAGATTTTACAAACTCATATAGCTTAATTGGTAGAGTAACTGGCACGATGCTTGTTTTATGGCATGATCCGGCAGGTTCGAGTCTTGGTTGGAGTTTCTGGCAGGTCTTGAGGTCAAAATGTAATACATGTACCATCAAAATCCATTATGAAGTTGACACTTGTTATGTCAAAGTCAGAGTATATATGAAATTACCATGAGATGTCCAAAATTTGACTCATCCAATTTATTTGAAAATCAACATTTACTAGATCTGTATCTTTGTGAATGCAGTTATGAATAGTTGAAATATGGTCGACAAAAGTGAGAAATTGCTTTGATTTAGCAATTTATCACCTTTTTTCGCTACATTTCTTTGATGAAATGTTCTGTTTAAAGCATAAAATAAACTTTAGTGAAAGGAGAATTTCCTCTTTTTGAGCACTTTCTTGTTTTCCCATATAGTTTGATTACATAATAATTTGAAAAACACTATACTATTAGGTCTTGTGTCTATTTATTTATGTTTGATAGTGCCAATGCACTATGTTCAACCTTAAATTAAAACAATTGTCACAACATCCCTTTGCAAATCAGAGAAAGCATCATAAACGTTGAGAGAAAAGAAGAAATGGCGGAAAATCACCATATTCTCCTTTACCATAAATGTTTTCTATGTCATTACTCATTTATTTCCCACTTATGAAATCAAATGATTTATTGTCTGCAATTTTACTGATTTCAAATTGACCAGATATAGAATTTCTCTGTTTATGATTGGATTATTATTAAACCATAGTAACTATAATCTTAATGAATTTGTTATATTTTTATTATTAGCTCGCCTGAGAACAAAGTACTCAAGGTGAGCTATTGTGGTAGTTTTTGTTCGTCCGTCTGTCTGTCCGTCTGTCCACTATTTGTTGTTAACACTAGCATACACATGTATTGAACAATCTAGACCAAACTTTGTCAAAACATGTATGACCATAAGTTCTCACAAGAATTAGATTTTAGGTCAGATCAGACCAATAGGTAGGGAGTTAACTACCCTTGAAAGTCAAAAATACCCACTTTTGACTTTGTTAACACTCTAGTATCTACAAATATTGACCAATCAAAATAAATCTTGGCCAGGATGTTGGTATTAATAAGATCTCGAATGTGTATCTTTTCAGTCTGATTGGGCTAGGAAGTCTCAAGTTATGTGCCCTTGAATTTGACAAAATTGCAGTTTTTTTTACTACACTACTCAAAACTTATAAGTACTCCGACTATATCATAAAGCATATCTCTGGACAGGCGTAACATATCTTAACCAAATTTGACACAACTTAACTTTAACCATATTACCATTATCTATTGAATTTTCATAAATTTCACATGAACATGAATTGAAAAAGAAGCAGCTAACGGAGGCCACTGTAGGTAGCAAAAGTCACAAAGTCAAGATTTTGTGTGTTCCTTGTTCGCTCACACAATAGCATGGTACCATGAACGCAAAAACATTTTGTAAGTCCTGAATTATGCTGTAGGGATATCTTTTTAATAATTTAGATGTCTGTATAAGAATCTCTATGCTTGCTAAGCATGTGCCAGTTCATCATCATACTGGACAGTAAATCGTTAGTCTGTGAATTGCTTTTTCACAATTAGCAAAGGGGAAGGTTCACTAACCCATGAAATCGGCCTAAAATTTTGAGAAAAAATGAACTAGATAATTTTATTGTTTTGATGCCATATATGATAGCAGTGGACGTTTAACTGTCAGAAACTGACATTTACTGATTCTTTCCTCTGTTTAGTAGTACCGCAAAATGGCGACAAAAATGCTGTATTTGGCCGTATTGCTCAATTTTAGCCATTTTTTCTGCATTATTGTTCAAAATTGAATGTGGCCGCATTCGAGTACCACAAAAATATTTTTTTCTGACAAAGTTTGACTTATTCCTGATACACTATTAAAATATCATGTTGGTACTCGTGTGCGGCCACATTGAAAATTGAACTTTTATGTACAGAATTTGATGATTTCAAAATAATGCATCTTTTTTAAAAACTGATCTACAGTGCATGTTCGAAGGTTTTTAAATGATTGTTTTACACCATAAAATGTGTCCTGTTATTGTTAAAATATGTACAAAATTTTAGGAGAATATCTATTTTAATTTCAATTTTATAGCATTTTTAGTTCCCCAAATTGTCCCAGGTGTAACGCTTTTTAGCGTGACATTTGTATCAAAATTCAATTTATAAGTGCTAATCTTAAAAAAATACTGCTTTCGAAAGACTCCACAACATACAATTATACAGGCTGTTGCAACAATACAACATTTTTCCGATAGTCGTTTGTTGAACAACATATAAATAGTCCCTGAACCATGTTTAGAAAATGACACACATTCAAAAAACATTAAGGCATAAGATTACAATTCCTTGGAAAATCAAAGGACTTTGCTACGGGACATCTTTCTATCTCAAACTATGTATGCTTTTAGTCTCAATATCATCTGTGCAATATTAGTTTGATTTTATGCAATTACTTTTATATAATCAAGACACCCTTATGCCATGTCTATGCACACCAACAAATGTCCCAAGTGTAACATTTTGTGTTAGAAAGCCTGTATTTTTGTCGTATGAATCACTGATATTGAAACTTGTTCTGATTTCTGTTTTACAGGAGAGAATCTGCCACATGAAATATCTGCAGTGTTTAGATCTGAAAAGAACAGCTATTATGAAATTAAATCAACCCAAATTCAATGTCCCAAGTGTAACGCTAATTATGGGATTTATAATGATCGATTATAAATGCTGAAATATTAAGTTTCACAAAAACATGAATCAAAATATTGAGAAACATGTAGGATTCTGTCTGAACTTTGTTTAGAAAGCAATTACATTAAGAAATAATTGAATAATATGTCAATTTAATACATAGTCAGACTCATATCAATTATCTACCAGAGATACGTAATTATTGACATAATTATCATTGACTATTATGGATCTACGGCTCGTATAAGATCTATTTGAATATCTTTAGTCAACATGTGTAGTAATTATTAATGTTATTCAAAGTTTTATCTCAAGGGTAACAGTGTAGAACTGTGATAGAATCAACAAAATCTTATCATATGAAAGTTTTCTTTATTTTTGTTTCTTAGAAACCAAGAAAAGTAATCACAGATTTACCGAGTAAGACATTTTCAATGCATACTCTAGGATTTAGAAAGTAGAGGGGGGATTAGTTGAAAAAAGACAAAATTACAACAATGATGGCATTTTTTTCATTTTCTCTATGTAAAAAAAAAGTTCCCCATCATCTTCAAAAATAGGGGGAAAATTTCAAAAGTATGTGCTAAAATGCGCAATTCCCCTTTCTAGAACAGAAACTGCATTTTATTTGGTATGTCTTAGGAAATATTTGAAGCATAATTTCACATATAAAATGTGGTGAATATAGGTAAAGAAACTCTGTCTCTTTTTAAGAAAAACAAGAATAGCATAAGTTCATTATGTTTAAAGTTTGATTCACAAATATACACATTTCTTTCACAAATACACCTTTTTCGAAACAGCTAAGTCTCTTCCAAATGAAATTCATAGTTTTGTCTCAAGTGTTACATTTTTCTTTCTCTTTGAAACTAAAACTAATCCACTCAAAAGCGATGATATTACACCTTTAACCTTTCTAATTTTGCTACTCACATATATCTTGGAAATACAAAACACAACATGTTGAAAAAAAAACAACATAAATGATTTCAACAAACAACAGACTTCTAGAAGTTTGTAAACAAAATCATGTGATTTATAAAACTAATTTTTGACAACGGCACCCTTCAGTATGCATACAACTACACTTATGACCCCATGCATGTGTGTTCTTATCTATATTATAAAAATCAAACATGAATTGTAACTACATAATAGATCTTCTTAGAGCAATTCATGTCATAAGTTTTGTCCCAAGTGTAACAGTTTTACTGAAATATGTTTTGCGATGTGTCCTCATCACATATTAAGTCATTGTACCCAAGAAACGTTTTGAATTCTGGCTGCAAGCACCCTGCTTATGAGCCAGATCAAGTATTGGCTATGTATATCATGTATAGTTACGAGTAAAAGGTTAATGAATATCTCAGAGCGTAAAAATTGTAAATGCGTACACCCATTCTTCCTTAAAATACTGTCCTGCCCATTTCTACCTATTTTAATTCATAACAGTATTTTTGTATTTCATTCTAAGAAACCGTTGATGGTTGCCATGGCAACATAAATTAATTTCTATAGATAACCTGGCTTTATTTTCAGAAATTATTTCTTATAATTACACACACTTGAAATACGAAAGCAGAACTTTTAATCTACATTCAGTTGGCAAATTATTGTATATTTAAAGGAAAAATGAGAATTTAACCTTGACAAATGACTGACCTTACTAGGACAATATAAGAAAACTATAAAGGTATGTCTTATTCTCCTTATCATTTTTTTTGAAAAAACATAAATGATATATTTAAAAAAAAATAAAGTTGTAAGCAAGTTTTAGACATTTTGCCTGTTCTGCAAAACGGTTACCATAGAAATATCATAATTTCCATGACAACGCTCATATAACCTTGACAGAATGCTAGATCTACCTTAACATTTTCCTTTGTCTCTATTATTTTCATGGAACATAATTTTACATAAACATCAAACTTATATAGATCTAAGATTTGTTAATATGTCTAATATTGGTGATTTTTGGAGAAATTGTAAATTTGGTTACCATGGCAACCATGAATGTCGAATGCGTCTTGAAACTAGGTTTCTTCAAATATGGTGATGAAAGTGTTCAAGTAATAGTATTTTAGCAAAATTTGAGTTTGGGCCGTTTATGATGGTTAGTGAACCTACCCCTTTAATGCATCCTTGGCAACTGAACATTGGTCAGGTCATGCTTTATGCATCTTGCACATCTTGTCATGATTAATTTAGCCGTTATCGGATAGTTTGGACACTGAATGGTCTCCCTTGAAGGCATAATGTACCCCTTTCTGTGACAGTCACTGAACTCTTCAACTCACGTAGGCGAGACAAAACAATTTTACGGTCCTAATTCCGGCTTGATTTCATATCACATGGCTGTCTTGGTAGGTTGGCAGCACTTTCGGTTCGTATGTACTTGGCCTCAAAATGGGTGACAGCAGTTGCATGTACATTTATGATACGGATGGCATTTCTTTAGAAAAATGGCACAAATGTAACAAAAATGTTGATGTTTGACAGTTACGAACGATATTTTGAACTAATTTTGTATAGAACGACTGGAAATGTGGGTATGAGAATATTACCTACGCTTTAACCCTTTCCCAAACAAGACCTGGTTTTGACGTCCTTAATAAAAAGGCATGTGAAAACATTGAAACAAAAGAAGAAACTGCTGATAACCAGCAGTCTCTCCTTTTGTCTCATTATTTTCTGTGATGTATCATACACAAATTCTATCTTTTACAACATACTTTGTCGTCTGCAGCAGCTTTCAAATTGGAACGCTCTAAAATTTGGCCGTTTGGGAAAGGGTTAATTGCACCACCTTGTCAAACACCCATTGTTATTGGTTGTTGTTGTAAAGATTTCCGAAGCATTTTATGTGTTTATGTTTGGCACGTCAATCCATAAAAGAATGAATTGTAAATTAAACACGTGGGATTCATGTGTGAAACACAGGAGGTGTATTTAAATTTTCTTAAGTCGACCGGAAGTTACCATTTTGCACATTTTTTTTGCAAAATGAAAATGCTATTGGTCAAGCAATGAAGTTAGGGAATTAAAAACAATATCGACTTTTGATATTCCTTTACCGGGGAAAATTTTGCGCATAATATAAAACGGAGTACTTATAAGTTTGGTTAAGTATATTTTCCACTTTTTTTACACTGAACTTCTACAATTATTGACCAATTAAGACAAAACTTGGACACAATTTCCGGGACCATAAGATCTTGTATGATCTCATACTAGTGTGATTTTTCAGTCTAATTAGATTGGGAAGTCATGAGTTATGTGCCTTTGAATTTGACAAATTTCCCGTCTTTTACTATTTTCGACATTGCTTACACTCTAGAATCTACAATTATTGACAAATCTAGACAAAACTTAGACACAATGTTGGGGACTATGATGACAGATGAGTTTGATTTTCATTCTGATCAGACCGGAAAGTAATGAGTTATATGTCCTTGAATTTGACAAATTCCTGTTTTTAGCTTAATTACCTTAGCATGAAAGTGCTCATGGTGAGCTATTGTGATACTGCTTAGTCCGTCGTGTGTCGTGTGTCAAACTCTGTCTTGTGTGCGATCTAGAGGCCACAGTTTATATGTCCAATTAAGTAAAATTTGGTCAGAATGATTGTCTTGATAAAATCTCAGATAAGTCTAAAACTAGGTCAGTAGGTCAAATTTAAGAAAAAACTTGTGTGCACTCTAGAGGCCACATTTTACAACCAATCAGCCTAGAAATTAGTCGGAATAATTATCTTTGATGAAATCTCAAACAACTTTAAAATTGGGTCATCTGGGTTCATAAACTAGGTCAAGGGGTCAAGTCTGAGAAAAATCTTGTGTGCACTCTAGAGGCCACTATTTTTTTTACCCAACTAAAGCTTAAGTTGGCTCAGAATGAATGTCTTGATCAAATCTCGGACAACTTCAAAACTGGGTCATCTGGGGTCATAAACTAGGGCATGGGCTCGAGTCTTAGAAAAACCCTGTGTGCACTCTTGAGGCCACATTTAATGCCTAAAAAACCTTAAAATATGTCAGAATAATTATCTTGATAAAATCTGGCACAATTTCAAAATCTGGGGTCATAAACTAGGTCACAGAGTCAAGTCTTATTAGAACCTTGTGCACAATCCAGGGGCCAAAAGTTCTATTCATTTCACTCATTCTTTCATGTGACATCCTTTAGGTGTCGCCAATCTAGTAAACAAATTGTATACATCAGTAACATATGTGTCAAAAGCCATTTTGTTAATTTCAAGACAATTTTTTTAACCTTAGCGAGTTGTTATTGTTCAGTGGTGAAAACCATATCTTTTTTTTTTTTTTTTTTTTTTTTTTTTTTTATTCCGTATTTCAGGCCTCCGGCCCATTATACAAAGTATGATACAAAAACATGTAAGAGTGACATATAATACAAAACAGTGTAAATATCTTGGCATAGCATTGAAACAGAAAATGTAATAGACTATTAAATCACATAATATTCAAATGCAACAATTTTGCTATAAACCCTCAAGCTATACGTTTGTTTCCAATTTTCTTAGTTTAAATGCTTCAATCAAATATTTTATCAGTGATTTTATTCTAGAACTTTTTGAATCGGACATAATTCTGTAAAATATAGCAAGACTTGGGTATTCATTTTTCCATTCGATTGGGAAGTACATATTTCTTAAATCATCATAAATCGGACACACCAGTAAAAAGTGATACTCATCCTCAACAATATATGCATTACGTCTAAGACATATTTCACAAAATCTATAATTGTAATCCAAGTTTTGATGTCTACCTTTTTCTACATTAAGACAATGACTAGAACATCTGAAATTTGAAAGAATACGTCGTTGGAAAAGTGTGATGTCTTCGGATAGATATTTTTCTATATTTAAAAGTGATTTGAAGTTTTTATAATACTTTGCCTTGGATGTGTCGTTTATGCTTCTCTGTATATTTTGGAAAGAACAATCAATGAGACGTTGTTTTAGTGCTTTAAAGAAAAGATTTGAGTCACCGACTCCCCCAGAAAGCCAAATATAACCAAATCCGTATTCGAAGAGTAGATGCTTTATCTTGGTAACCCAATTATTTCTTCCTGATTCATCTTGTTTCTTTAACATAATGTAACATTGTTTTGGAAATCGACTATTAGGCATTTCAATAAGTTTAACCCAATATTTTACACAGCGTAGCATATATGTTACTGAAAGAGAATATCTACCGCATTCGCTTAATGCAAAGCAATCAGCAGTTGTTTGATTAAGGCAACAAATGCGTTTGCAAAAATTAATTTGTACTTTTTCTATAGTATGTGAGTATTCATATCCCCATATATCTGCAGCGAAGCATAAAATAGGTTTAACCATGGAGTCGAATAACTTAAAGGCATCTTTAGGATTGAAATAACCAAATTTCTTTTGGAATCTTGATAAGCTAAAACATGCTTTCATTGCTTGAGAAGACAGATTTTGTTTAAATGTTGACCAGCACAATCGAGATGTAAAGAGAGCTCCTAGATATTTATAATATGTAATAACTTCAACTTCTTTTCCATCATAGAACCACTTCTCACATTGTTTTAGTACACCGCCATTTCGAAAAACTATAATTTTAGTCTTGTCAAGATTGAGTTTCATTCCTACAGCTACGCAAAATTTGTGGATCAAGTTTAATTGTTGTTGAAGACCATTTACAGTGTCTGATACTCCTGCAACGTCGTCTGCAATAAAAGTGCAATAATTTCTTCTAAATCTTCGGTGACAAATATACCTTTTTTATATTCACGTTTTAAGTATTCGATCAGATCATTTATAAAAAGGATAAAAAATATCGACGAACTCCCGCAGCCTTGCCGGGTACCTCTCTCACATGCAATCGGATTAAGTAATTCGTCGTTTATTTTTAAGCTATATGTTAAGTCTTTGTACAGTGATTTAAATATTTTCAAAAATTTCCCATTAATTCCTTTTCTTTGTAATGAATTCCATAGTTTTTCGTGGTTAACAAAGTCAAAAGCCTTACTAAAATCAATAAAAAGACAATAGAATCTGCCGCGTTTTTTGGAAAGATACTTTTGCGCTAGAGATTGGAGAGTGAAGATATGATCAATTACGCTGTAATTCTGTCGGAATCCTGCTTGGGCTTCGCTTAAAATATTGTTGTTTTCTGACCAAGTTGAAATTCTCGTACTTAGAACATTTGTAAAAATTTTGCATAAGCTATCAATTAAGGAGATTCCTCTGTAATTATCGGGATTATTTGTTGGTCCCTTTTTATGTAATGGAACTGTAATACTGTTGCACCAATTCAAAGGAAATTTGCCCGAATTATAAATTCGGTTAAAAAATTGGGTTAGGAACGGTAAAATAATATGAACAGTATTTTTGTACATTTCAATGCATATTCCATCAGGTCCTGGAGAACGATTTGAATGTATCCTTTTAATTGCATCGTATATTTCTCGGGGTTGAATAGCGCTATTTAAATAAGAGCTGTCTGCTAAATGTTGAATGTTCGATAATATATCATCCCCTGTATCTGTATTTTCTTCTTTATATAAATTACTGAAATGGTTGTACCAATCGGCCTTTTTAATGTTTCCAACTGTACTTTTTTTACGAGTAACCGGGCGAATGAAATTCCAAAATAGTTTTGCATTTTTTCTATAACTGATAAGTTTTGTTCTGTTTTCGCGTTCAAATGCCAACTTCCTTTGTTTACACTTCGCTTTAAACTTATTTCGTGCAATTTTAAAGTGAAGAAAATCAGTGTCATCATTAGTCAGTCTGAACTTTTTTAACTTTCGGTTTTTAATTGATTTGAGATTACAACAGTCGCTATTCCACCATTTTGGTTGGGCAAACGTTTCGGACGTTTTCTTAAAATAGCCAGTTTTCATGATACTACCAGATTTGTAATACAGTTCTAAAAATGATTGAAGTGTATTTTCAATGTTGTTAATAGGGAAAGCGAAATTATTATAGAACGTGTTAAATTGTGATGTAAACTTTTCCAAAAAGTCATCTTTTAGATTATTTTTCCAAATGTATTGATCACGGGCGCGTGCGTGCACGACGTTACTATCATCATCATTAATAATATTTTGTTCTATACTAAATTCAAATTTACATATTAGCGGAAAGTGATCTGAATATTCATTTTCGCCAACATGGAACGTTTTTACATATTCAAATAGGTTGGAAGACATAATAATATAATCAACTACACTCTTCCCTTCATTGGAAAAACATGTAAAATTACCCTCTCGATCTCCATCGACCCTACCATTCAGGATGTGTATGTTAAATGCACAACATAATTCAATTAATGCTTTACCGAACTTATTTAACACTGATAAGTCTCTAGACTTTCTAACTAAATCAAAGTTATCAGCAGGATAATTTGTAACATCCCGAAAAATATGGTCGATGTTATCATGTATAATAAAATCTTGTAAATCTTTAGTTCTTGAGTTGAAATCACCAGCGAGTAACAAGGAAGCATCTTGATACTCGCTGGTTATTTCTAATATCATATCATTAAGTATTTCTATGCCATTGGGATTTTCATGATCATAAACGACAGAGTGTTCTGGTGGAATATACACAAATAACATAATAACATCGTTCTGTAAATTGAATAAAGATTTATCAAATAACAGCACTACACATTCCCTAAAATGGGAAAAAAATCGCTTTATAAGACCAGTATCATATAGACTATCTTTTACAAGAACTGTAACTCCACCAGAACCTCTTGACGTAACCTTTGATAACTTTCTTATACAATCAAAATGTGTATAACCTTCAATGAAATGAGAATAAAGATCAGATGTAGTTTTCCAAGTTTCACAAAGTCCGATGATATCGTATGATTGACAGTAACTTTTGAAGTCCCGATCATCAATAAATTTTCTCAGTCCTCTGATATTCAGTGAACATAATGAAAAATTAATGTGTGATTTATTTCGGGTATTATTGTTTAATTCAGATTGATTGTTGTTGATTGATGTTTCTTGACCTCGGCCAGAACATTATTTATCCCTTTCTAAGACGAGCTGCTCATTAGTTTCATCAAGCGAGAAGGTTTGTCCTTCTATCACTAGTTTATCATATCGTAGAATGGCACGTTTCTTTTCGCCGATGGCTGCTCGCATAAAAGGGATCAACTTAGACCGAACCCTTGAAACTCTAGCCGGGAAATCCTCACTGACTCTGATTGGTCTATCAAAAGCTGCTCTTTCACCATTCTCATCATTTTTAATCTTTTCTCTATATGTCTTCAGTACCGTATCTTTGTCTTTAAATCGCGAAAATTTTACTATTATAGGGCGCGGATTAGTTTTGCTCGATAAGCGGTGTGCTCTCTCTATTTCAATCTTTGACGCATCCATTTCAAGACTATTACGTATATAATCCCTAACCAACTGCTCCGATTCTTCCCAATTCTCACGCCGGTCATCAGGAAAATTGTAGAATTTTAAGTTCTCTCGACGCGACTGTGCCTCTAACTGTTCCATTTTTACTGAATTATCTAACGCACTCTTTTCTAAATTTGCAATTTTTGCCGCCATTTTATCATTTTGTTCGGATAACCTTTGATTTTCCAATTTCAGTTCTTCGACTTTACCAGCTAATATGTCAAATTTACGATTTGTGGTTCTAACCTCTCTATTTGTTGATTTGACCTCTCTGTGAATATCAAGCAGGATAGCTTTTGTGTCCATTTCATCACAATCATCATCATCATCATCATCATCATCATCTTCATAATCACCAATTTCATTATCATTATTGTCATCGTTAAATCTGTTAGCTCTTTCTCGAGGGGCCTGACTACGCAAAGGTGATCTTAATTCATCATTCTGATCTCTTCTTACCCACGCGTTAAGATCACCTCTATTCTGTGTGTTTGGTGCTCTTTGTGACCTGCGTACGTTTGGTGTTGTATTATCATCGGTTTTTGTTGACCGCCCTGGTCGCTCATTGTTTGTCACAGGTTTATTTTTAAGTGGTTTAGTTTGGGGTCCTGGGTTAGATTCTACACCGTTCACAACAAGCAGAGAGAACAGTATTGTGCGAATGGCCAGCGAAATTGTCATTCTAGAAGGCAGATTTAATAGTCGTACAGGCAATTTAGCTTTATTTGGTTGACTGAATTGTCCAATAGCTGCTCGCCACTGCTGTACAGATATGCCCATGTTGCTTGCTGAACGACCTTCAAATTGTCAAAAACCCGCACAATTTAGACGCTCTTATTATACTGTATACGGTATCGTTTATATAAGTCGTTCAATTTTCTGATGACTCGGTCGATACACTAATTGGACAGGTGTATCGATAATGTATCGATATCGGTAGAGTTTATCCGTGCCTCGTCCTCAGGTAAAATGCTGGTATTCAGGTGAAAGTCAATATTTCATCACAGAGCGTCGTATGACATTCAAGATTTCTCTCGCACGTACCGTATTCAATATGCGTCCTGTTTCTGCGTGTTACATCAAAGTTCCGTCCATATTATGCTGTTGTTGCCCGAGTTTAAATTTTTCAAAATCTCCGATAACAAAAATACCGCCATTACAAGGGGCGTCACTCGTAATAACTCCCACTATCCACTACACTAACTATCAGATATATGGAAGGTCACTCAGCTTCTACTTTGGTAAAGTAAATGTCTGCTGACCCGATTCAACTTATGCTTAGCAGATTCAAAGAACATTCTCCTTTACTCAAATCTTTTTAAGGACAGATCCTCCATTTAATTCCTACGGTAAGATTTTTTATATTTTTTCTGTACTGATACTTAAATATATGAGATGTAAAAAAATGACTTGAAAACTATGGATCACCAAGCAAATTAAAAAGTTATTTGATTTCAAGGGAGACTAGACTACTCTTGTCTAAAATTGCAAAAATGAGGTGTCACTTAAATACCCACAAAAAAGGTATTCGAAATGACTAGAATTACATAAATAAGTCTTTATTGTGTTCAATATCTTTTATTCTGTCTAAATGAGTATTAATTTGGGAAAATTTAGTGATGATTTTGAAATTTTTAGTAAAACATTCTTTCAAAAGTAGTTGCAATTGCTCTTTTTTCGCAACGTTTCTGATAATAAAAAATATTCCAGCAGTAAGAATTTTTTCTTTTTTGGTATAGACATAGTGCTTTGTCATACCTACAAAAACAAAAAAAGAAAAATATATCAAACCAAGCGTTATTCTTTGTTATAAGTAAAAGTTGGTTTACTTTTCGCAGTTCTGTCCGAAATTGTTTCACTACATTTATCCATTTTCTTTCTTAATACCAGCTTTAGATAATAAAAAGTGTCGTCTTTTGTGTCCATCTGAAGCAGACTAGCTCATAAAGACACCACTTTGCTTTTGTTGCTCCGTTTCCTATCGCTAACACCACATGTTGAACGCGTAACAGAAAGCGAAATGTACCCTCCGAGTACTATTACACTTTAATTAACCAGAGAAAATGGAAATAACCGAAAAGGGTATTGTCATTTATGAACCAAACATTAACTAAATGTAAAAAATGCATTTGCTGAAAAGACCAACTACTGAAACAGCTTTATTTCATTATTTAGGATATGCGCAGTAAGTTGCGCAGTAACAACTGGAGGATCTGTCCTTAAAGGCAAAGATTTCAGTGGCCTAATACATCATAAAGAAGGAAATCAATGATATAGATTGATTACCTGATGTACAATGACCATGTTTATCTCGTCTTGGTCATTTTTCAAAACAATATTTCTTTGCTTTGTTTTTTTTACTAAACCAACAAAAGAACAAAATCTAACTAACACATTTCTAGGATGTGTAAACATCTTACAGTTTAAATTTAATCTGACTTTGCACTATTCCAATCCAATACCAGACTGCAATATTTTTCCAAATTCAAAGATATTGCAGACAGCACTGTCAAGTGAATAAAAATTTATATTTTTTGTCTTTCTTGGTAGAAAACATTGTTGGAAATAAAGAAATTACTTGTCACAAGCAATTTCTCTTTTTTCTACAGCGTTTTCCCAATCCATTATATTTTGGGGCGTCAAAAGGAGTCATTATGATGGAATGTCTAGTGAACATTGCAATAAATAGAATGTAATTCATTGTTCACTTACCAATACACTTCGTACTGTATCAAACTTGTATGTTAACAACTGTTTAGACAGTCCTTTATAATAAATATACAGGGAGTTGTTTTCACTACCTGAAAACAGAACAAGGGAAATGAAAACATTTGAAACGATGTGAAATGTGCATTTCAAAATACAGTCGATACTTGTTGTGTCGAAATCGGAGGGGCCCGTCAACTTACCTCGACATATCCGGAGTTCAACTAATCAAATTTTGTTCAGTTTTGATAACATTGGTTTTTGACCGTTTCTGAAACTAATCAAGTATGATTATTATTGAAATATAGTAGGAAAAGGAAAGAAATTGCTCGTTTCGAGCAATTTCTATCCTTTTCATACTAAATTTCAATGGTTAAATTCAGTGATGAGGACAGGACCAGATTGGAACTTCGACTTAAGTGAAAATTCGACTTATCCGATGTCGACATAACGAGTGTCCACTGTATGTGAAATGTACATGAAATGCAGTTTAGAATCATACCAAATAATCATGCTGGTGTGTAGCATTTTGTCACCAATTCAACTAAATTATACTTTAGGAATCAAATATCATGCAAACTTTTTCCTCCCAGATAATTCCATTAACCCTTATCGTGCTGAATTAATCTTGACTAGTACACCTCAGTTCCGCTGATTTAATTCCCTGTGCACAGCGTATAAATGGGGTGCACTTATTCCGACACTACAAGCTGAATTTATGAGGCATTTTAGCCCTATAAACCCTATGTTTTAGAAAGAAGACTACGTACCGTGTAGGATCATCGAGAATTCCTTCTTGTTGGTTTACTTTGACCCACTTAAATTGCATCATAACAAATCCAAAAGTCAAAACTTATGATAGTTTGTTCCAAATATATTTCTAACCATCACTACTAAAGTCACTTTCCTCTTAAAAGACACTATCATCAAAAATTCATGCACAACTTCATCAACATGTTCGCCTTCTGAACGCCGCCATTTTGGATTAGGGTTTTCCCAATTTCACTTTTAAATATTAGGTGCATCATTATGACGTCCAAGGCTTTTGGTTGGCTGAAATTTTTACAGAATTGACCTTCACTGAGAGTGTCCTACTAAATATAGCTCAACACTTGCATAAAATGTCATCAGTTCGTGAAAACGAGACTCATATCTAGGGAACCCCCGTAGCGCGACTAGCCGTGGCGAATAGCGTGGGGCAGCACGACTACAGGTCGCGCTTAGCACGATAACGGTTAACAATCAATCAAGTCTAGATTTGTACATGAAACACTTTTCACACATTGCTCATATTGTCCATTTTTTAAATATCTGATGAAAATACAGTATTTCTTACAGTGGGTAAATCAAAACCATACAGTAATACAGAAAGGCTTTAACTTATAAATATGCCCCGATCTGTCAATAAAAATCAACAATCACAGATTACGGAGATTAAATCTTGAAGACCTACCACATGCAACATAATCTCCATCTGTAGCTAGGCCTACAAAGTTCTTCTCATTTATATGTCCATTAAATGTTCTCTCTGAAGTAGATTTACTGGTTGTCCATAACTTTAGTTGGCTATCAGTGGATCTGAAATGATGTATGAAATTGCTTAAAAGAAAATTTTTGAAGCCTTAAAGGTACATTAGTATCCCCAGGCCTAAATCTCTACTGATCCACAAACGTTGCTTTGAGCATGTTGTCACATCGTTTATAGACTTTATATGACATAAAACAAGATTCATACAGTAAATGACATAAATCGATAATTATGCAGCGGTGTAAAACTATGTAAAATATTTAAAGCTGGTTGATCGTGTTTACGAAATGATATGATATGGGTTTTATATCCTTCGTAATCTTAGCCAATACAGGTCAGATGAAGCTGAAATTTTGCACAGAGATATCTTACAGGCCGTATTTTAATCATGTACAGTTATTTTTGACAGAAAAATAAACCCGAAAATAAGTAAGTAACTGTAAGTATGAATCTTTAAATGTGTTCAGAATCTAAACAATATCATCTTATGCAAAATGAATCCTTGTATGGGGTATGACTGGAAAGTGGTATTGTGTTATTCTTTTGTAATGTAACTTAAATAGCATGAATATAGACTTTGAAATATTCATGCTATTTAAGTTACATTACAAAAGAATAACACAATACCACTTTCCAGTCATACCCCATACAAGGATAAACACAAGTGCATATTTCGAACAACACAGAGGTCACCAATTCTGAAAGTTGTCTTTATTATCACTTGCTGCAAAAGCTGAAGGATATATTTTCCGTTCTTGATTTCTTAACTTCTCGATGGCAAAATTATTAAGGTCTGCTTATTCCTAAAGATTAAAAAGTTTCAAGGTCACTTACGCTGACACTAGTTCTGTATCATTAAGAAATTTGGTGTACGATACAGCCTTCTTGTGACCCTTAAATACCATCACTGGCTGTTTGTGGTTTCTTAGGTCATAGTAGTGAACACAGTGGTCTGAAAATATGATAATTTTGGAATTCTAACAAAAGTAAAACCTTAAATGAAGCATACAAGCTGAGCTTACATTTACAACACATGGTAGATTGTAATATTTTTGGAAAGGTACTTTTTCCTTTTCACAAAGCGTTTACCCAATTGTCTCTATCATCATTTTCATATACAATTCCTATGAATCTAAACATAGCAATACAATATTTATTGATGACATAAACATCAAATTAGACCAGCAAGAAGGTTTTTATCGTAAAAAAGACCCTAGAAATGTTCCCTTATTCCAATAACTTCATTTTGATACATCTGAAAGATTTATAAGAATATCCATGAGGAACATACCTGCAGATCCAAAAGCTAGATGGTACCGACTATCAGGGTTAAATTTAACACAACAAACATTGGCCTTTGCTTCTAGACTAGCTATAGAGTTGTCTGTATTGCTCGCCCATAACTTTACTGGAAAACAAAACATATATGATATAAATGTATAATTTTGCGTAAGTTTTCATAAATAGATGTTTATGTAGTTGAACAAAATCACTGAGAAAATCGAACCAAATTTCAATGATACTATTTTTTATTATACTTGTTATCAAAATATGCCTAGATAACCTCTTATGTCTCAATCTAAACTTTGATTTTATCTACATGTACCTTTTACGATTACTACAGTATATATATGACCAACTATACAAAATGATAATGTGTTTGCGAAACACAAATGCGCCCAAATATCATTCCATGTTAAGTTTTAATGTTTAGTTTCAGGCAGAAAAGCAGACATATGAACAGCAGTAAAGTTATATGTGCCTGATCTTTCAATCTAGTGAGCATAAGAATTTTAAGACAAGCCTACCTTTGGCATCGTCTGATCCAGAAGCTATCATTTTAGGATCCATTCTGTTAAAATCTACACTCCAACATCGCTTCTCATGTTCCTGGGAAAACAACATAATGTAGATATATTGAATTTGTTTTGTCCATTTACATTGAAGGAGGATAATGAACAATAATAAATTTAGTAAATTGAGAAATTTTCTTTTTTGTTTGTCACTAAATTAATATCTCTGAAAAGTTTAACAACACCATATTATTACATAATTTAGACAATCATATCAGGACAAGAGCTGTCACAGACGGATTATGCTCCCCGAATAAGTGTTTGTCACAAAATAAAAACTATCATACATTAAGCCCCCTTTTCCCAGGACAGATTTTTTGTACACACATTATTTATAGAATATGGTCTAGAACATCTCATTTATCACATAAGTACAAAATTTCATCAAATTCTGCCCATTAGATGAAGAGAAATTAGAGAAAAACTAATTTTCACATTAAGGCCCCTTTTTCCATGACACAGACTCAAATCAAGAAACGGAGAAAAAGTCCCTAGCGATTATCCCAGGGAGTTCACATGTGAAGTTTCATTGACTTTGGTCCAAGGGTTGCCGAGATCTGGCTGTGGACGGACACACGGACAGACAGCCTGGCGACTATATGCTTCCACGAAATTTTTTCGGGGAGCATAATAAACATAGACTAACTAGACAAGTCATATAAAAAGTTTTGATCAATTTTTTGTCATATCCTATTTTTTTGTTTTCAATGTATTTTCTCACCTGAAATATTTTACTTTTCTGCCCTGTAAAAGCATCCCAGAGTGTGATAGCGCCCTCATAGTCTGCACTAGCCAGCATATTTTTATGGTAAGCACTCCATGTAACACAGCTTATTTTAGAGTTACACGTCATCTCACTGATAGGATAATGTATATCTACAGCGTCTTTTATCACAGTACCATATTCAAACACCTACAACATGGAGGAAAACTTGTCTTAACCTTTTCCTAAATAGATTTATCTTAAGACTATTTACAGTTTTCAAAGTGAGAGCTGCCACAGATGAAACAAGATGTGTTTGTGAAACAAATACCCCGAAATGTTTTTTTTTTTATAGAAAAGGCCAATGTTAAGTTTATAGACAGACAGATACGAGTAAAACATTATGCCCCGATCTTTCAATATGAGGGCAAAAAAATAGATGTTAGTTGAAATGAGAGTTTCATATGACATGGCAAGGAAAAAATTGAGGCAAAAGGAGAAAATGCTGGGCATCAGCATTTTCTTCTTTTGCCTCAATGCTTTCCAAAACTAATCCTTTAAGGGGCATCACTTGCCATATTCAAATACCTGCAATCAAAATGATGTGTCAAACAAACGAGAATAGTGAACATCCTCATTAGAAAACACTGTGATCTCGTGAACATACAATAAAATTATTTTAAGGGGGAATGCTCCAGTTTCCTAATTTTTTTCCCAATAATAGAATTTATTTATATTTTGTATGTTGAAATTACATGTTATTACCAATTGAAAAATAAAATAAAAATGGATGGTCAGCGATCTTGTTTGAATTTTATAGGCATTCGTATCACATACCCCTACATCGAAAAAATGCACAATTTCTTGCACCTGTCCAAGGTCACAAAAATGCTAATAAAACTCTGTATATTCATTGTTTAGTCCCGAAAACGGATTTAAAGTAACGTCTTACATTTAATAAGAACAGAAAACCCAAAATATGTGCTAATATAAACGCATAAATGTATTAAACAGCATGTTCACGTGTTCGGTTAGATCAACGAAGCTGGAGTTTTTTATGTCAAAATTTGCATATTTTTGGAAATATTTCAAGTTCTACATAATAGAATTTGATAAAACTCCCTCATTGTATTAAGCAACATGTCCTGGTAATAATTCAAAAAGAAAATGTATAGGTCAGCGCACTTATTAGTGAATTACAGCCATTTTTATCAGCTACACATGAATAAAATGACGCAAAACAGTGGTAACTGCATACACACTTACGACTGTCTTGCTCTAAATAATCGATTTACATCTTGGGGAAATCAGTTTCGCATAATTAATACACTTTTACCGTCGAAAATGGTAAATTGGAATAATGTGTTATATTATTGAAAATATGGTAGCGAAACATATTGGTACGAAACATTTAATTTACTACAGTAAAGACCGAGTGTTCCGAAAAACTGGAGCATTCCCCCTTAACTGATACAAAATGTTTTAGCAGGTAGGTTATCTATTCAAACTGAGGCCAGAAAATTAAGAAAATGTGGAATGCAAGGAAAATTCTAGTTGCTTCGTTCAAAGCTTGGGAAAGCATGTCTCTCTGGAAATTTGACAGATGAACCTAACACATTTGATATAAAAAGACAGTAAAAAGTAGCTTGCTAAAAATGTAATGATCTTATTTTTCACTAACCTTAATTTTCTTGGTTACACCGGCTATTGCAAAAAAATCACAGTCTCTGTCAAATTCAATACTGAAAATATAACGAATATAAAGAATGTATGACTGGTTATGTCCCTTTGAAAATAGCACTGTAACTTGTAAACCATACTTACTATTTAGATGCAAAATCTGTTAGGAAAAAAAAAACACCCTTAAAGGGATAATAGCTGTCAAAAAACCTGCCAATTTGTCAAAACAAGAGGGCCGTTGGCCCTAGGTCGCTCACCTGAGATTAGGTTTTATAACAGATCAGATTTCTTACAGGTAATGCAATAAAGGGTCAAAGATCATATGAACGCCGCTATGTGATTTCAAACCATAGAAAACCCCGAAAACTACCTCAGTGCAGTATCATATGTTACTCAAATATGAAGTTTCATCCAATTCGGCTATGCGGTTATGGAGAAATTGCTTGGACAGATGGAATTACAATAAAACATACAGACTGACAAACAAACAGAAATTTACAAATTGACCTAGATCTATGACCTTGAACCTACCTAAACATATATTTCAAATAGAACATCTACTCATGATAAAGAACACATTTACCCATACATTTTTTAAATCCATGCATAAATGTAGATGTTATGCCCCTGACAAGCAGGTTTTTACAAGCAGTCCCCTTTTTCTGTGACAAGGTTTCATATTGAAAAGCAAAGAAAAGTACCTCTTAGCAATATCATTAGTAATGCAAATATTAAGTTTTGTCAAATTTGGCTCTGCGGTTATTGAGAAATTGCTTCTGACAGATTTCGTGTAATTTCTCTTTTTCTGTTGCCATGGCAACCAGAGTTGTTTTTTTTTTTTATAAATTGCAATTCTGTTAGCAATTTTTTAAATGTGACCTTCTAAGGAATATTTCTGCCTAGTTTGGTGGAAATTAGCCTGTTAGTTTAGGAGAAGATATCATTCAACGATGTCATTGAGATTTGGTGAAAAATCTCCTTTTCTGTTGCCATGGCTACCAGAGCTTTTGATGGATTTCAATTCTTTTAGCAATTTTTAAAAGGAACCTCCTAAGAAATATTTCTGCCAAGTTTGGTTGAAATTGGCCAAGTAGTTTGGGAGGAGATGTTGTTTAAAGAAATTATATTTTGAGAATTAGTCAAATTTATCCTTTTCTGGTGCCATGGCAACCAGAGTTTTTCATGGATTTCAATTTTTTTATCAATTCCGAAAGAGGACCTCCTAAGGAATGTGTTTGCCAAGTTTAGTTGAAATTGGCTTGGTAGTTTAGGAGGAGATGTCGTTCAAAGATAGTATTGAGATTCATTCAAATTTCTCCTTTTCTGGTGCCATGGCAACCAGAGTTTTTTATGGATTTCAATTCTTTTAGCAATTCTGAAAGGGGGTCACCTAAGGAACATTCCTGCCAAGTTTGGTTGAAATTGCCCAAGTAGTTTAGGAGAAGATGTCGTTCAAAGATAGTATTGAGATTCATTCAAATTTCTCCTTTTCTGTTGCCATGGCAGCCAAAGTTTTTTATGGATTTCAATTCTTTTAGCAATTCTGAATGGGGGTCACCTAAGGAACATTCCTGCCAAGTTTGGTTGAAATTGGCCTACTAGTTTAGGAGGAGATGTCGTTCAAAGATAGTATTGAGATTCCGTCAAATTTCTACTTTTCTGGTGCCATGGCAACCAGAGTTTTTTATGGATTTCGATTCTTTTAGCAATTCTGAAAGGGGGTCACCTAAGAAACATTCCTGCCAAATTTGGTTGAAATTGGCCAAGTAGTTTAGGAGGAGATGTCGTTCAAAGATAGTATTGAGATCATTCAAATTTCTCCTTTTCTGGTGCCATGGCACCAAGATTTTTTTATGGATTTCAATTCTTTTAGCAATTCTGAAAGGGGGTCACCTAAGCACCTTTCCTGCTAAGTTTGGTTGAAATTGGCCTACTAGTTAAGGAGTAGATGTCGTTCAAAGATAGTATTGAGATTCATTCAAATTTCTCCTTTTCTGGTGCCATGGCAACCAGAGTTTTTCATGGATTTCAATATCTTTAGCAATTCTGAAAGGGGGTCACCTAAGAAACATTCCTGCCAAGTTTGGTTGAAGTTGACCTGGTAGTTTAGGAGGAGATGTCGTTCAAAGATAGTATTGAGATTCATTCAAATTTCTCCTTTTCTGGTGCCATGGCAACCAGAGTTTTTTATGGATTTCAATTCTTTTAGCAATTCTGAAAGGGGGTCACCTAAGGAACATTCCTGCCAAGTTTGATTGAAATTGGCCTTCTAGTTTAGGAGGAGATGTCGTTCAAAGATAGTATTGAGATTCATTCAAATTTCTCCTTTTCTGGTGCCATGGCAACCAGAGTTTTTTACAGATTTCAATTCTTTTAGCAATTCCAAAAAGGGGTCACCTAAGGAACATTCCTGCCAAGTTTGGTTGAAATTGGCCAAGTAGTTTAGGAGAAGATGTCATTTAAAGAAATTGTTGACGGACGCCGGACGACGCACGGACGCCGGACAAAAGGTGATCACAATAGCTCACTTGAGCACCTTGTGCTCAGGTGAGCTAAAAAGGATTTACAGTATTAAAGTATGAGCAAAAAGATGCAGAAACACCGTATTTCAAGCAAGTAACCATGCGCTGTTTACCCACAATAAGCGCATGTATATTGACATTCTAACTTTCCACGGCTCTCAAAAGTTTGCTGGGTGTTTACAATTGTGTCTATATATAGATTTATATATTAGATATTTTGGGTACCTGCAAAAGCCGTAAATATTCGTTTATAGTCGAGTGATCATGTGATACAAAGGTATCTAATTAAAGTGACACGTCAGGCTAAAAGGGAATTTACGGGAAGTTCATAAAACACAATTTCGAGAAACGACTCATACTTAGCAGACGGTAACTAGAAAATGAATACAAAGTAAGATAGAGAAATTATTCAAGGCCAAGAAAATTACCTACAAGTTCTGAGTCTCGAATCTTCTCTGCGCAGTCCGCACAAGCTGGATATTATCTATACCTTTATACTTTGCAGAAGGTTCCTCTTTAGTGCAACGGGTAAATTTTTTTAAATATTCTGATTTTCACGGGATTTCAGCACGTGCCTGGTTACCAATAAATGTTCAACTCTTTCCCAAAATGACAAAAAATAAAACTCTTCTCAATTGAAATCGTTTGAAGACTGCATAACCAATGACATTGGAAATGTGAATTGTTTACGATATGACATAGAAAATATTTAGGTAATAGGAAAGACTGCTAACAATTAACATTCCTTTCTTTTGTCTCAATGTTTCCTGTGTTTTTGCAAAAAGGAAGTCCAAAGCAGGTTTTGTATGGGAAAGGGTTGACCAGTTGAAGTTATTTTGATAGCCATGCCTCTCTCTTTCCCAAACGGCAATAAGTTATTCTATTTTGAAAGTTTTAAACACGACAAACTATGCATGTTAAGATACGATTTGTTGAATAAAATAAAACTGAGAAAATATCTATGCAACTGTGGAATTGCTTGTTATCAAGTTTTTCTCCTATTACCTCAATGCGTTCTCAATCCCTTCTAATAATGACATCAAAACAAGGTTATAATTGGGAAAGGGTCATTTAGATTCTGCTTGACACGTCATGCTAAAAGCGTGCTTCTATGAATTCAACAGAAGACCATATTTCGAGAGACAGATCACATTTAGCAAACCTAACGATATCCGTATTTAGATAATAATATATAGTGTGAAAGGAAAACATGTAAATCCAGCGTATCAACAGTTTCGATCCGGATCGTTTTGTACTTTCCTCGCAGACTGTTTAGGGTTGCTACACACTTTCCAAAAGGTCCCTTTTAACAAGGTGTACCCTGTCCCATGATATCAAAAAGAACATTCTATTTTTCAATAGTCTTCATCCTTTTGACTAGACAAACATTCTGAACATGTTTCATGAAGATAGGACAAAAACTATAGCATCTACATTGCTAACAAAGATTTTGTCATTAAGGCCCCTTTTCCTATGCTATCCCATAGAACATTCCTATTTTCCTCAGAGTTCATCGTTGTGGCTAGACAAACACAAGTTTCATGAAAATTAGACCAAATTTTTTGCCTCTAGAGTGCTAACAAGGATTTTGTCATCAAGGCCCCTTTTCCCGTGATATCGACTGGAATATTCCAATTTTCAAAGGATTTATCCTTGTGACTAAAACAAACAGTCGTTTAGTTTCGTGAAGATTATGTCCAAACTGTTGCTTCTAGAGTGTTAACAAGATTTTGTCATAAAGGCCCCTTTTCCCATGATATCAGAATGGAAAATTCGGATTGTTGAAAAGCTTTATCCTTGTGATTAGACAAATATTCTGATCAAGTTTCACAAAGTGTAGGCCAAAATTATGGCCTCTAAAGTGCCAACACAGATTTTGTCATTATGGCCCCTTTTCCCGTGGTATCCAACAAAATATTCAATATTCCAATTCTCTGTGACTACACAAACATTCTGACCAATTTGTATGAACATTGGGCCAAAATTGTAGCCTGTACAATGCTAACAAGAATTTTGTCTTTTAGGCCCCTTTTCCCATGATATCAATGAGAAGGTTCCAATTATCAACAGGGTTCACCCCATATAAACCCCAAGAATCAACAACATAGGGCCCTATGAAAAAATGCTGTTTTGAGATGAAAAGGTTTTCCATGTCAAAGATCAAAATATTAGAGACAGAACTCTTAACCCCTATATAAACCCCAAGAATCAACAACATAGGGCCTTTTTTTCATTGCAAAATAATTAATTCTATATGATTTGGTAAAGAGCTAAAGAGATATATTAGTTGCAAAATAGAAGCAAGTCTGATTATAAATCCAAAGACTTGAGATTCAAATAGGAGAGGTTAAGGGATTTCCAAATTGTAAAATATCTTTCAATATTTATCAAACCCTGTGATGTGGGTATTCATTTGAATGATCTAATCAAAACTATTTAAATGAGTACCAACAACAAAGGATATCTTAAATAACAAATAGATTGTATTTACCCCCTTTAACATGCAGCTCCCAATTCTGGCTGGGCTAATGCTAATGTAAACATTCTCGGTCTTTTGTAAACATTTAGAGATTAGACATTTCCCCAGTGGGGGATCAAAACCTCGTAACTCCAGCTTTGTCAAGCTGTAGTTAAGAGGTTTTGACTCCCACTAACCATGTATTACCTGGTTGAGTTTTTTAGAAATTTTCTTAGGATTTCTCGAAGTCTCACCCTACCACACCCACATTTTTTGACAAATCTTAAAATTTGTGGACAAATTTTCAAAAGAGTCACTAAAAGAAAATTCCTGCCAAGTTTGGTTCAAATTGGCCCAATGGTTGATTTTTAAAGAATTTTCTTAAGATTTATAAGCCCCGCCCTGTCACGCCCACATTCTTTGACGAATCAAAAATTCGCGAACAAGTTTTGAAAAGGGTCACCTAAGGAACATTCCTGCCAAGTTTGGTCAAAATTGGCCAAACGGTTGTGGAGTAGAAGATGTTTAAAGAAATTGTGGACGGATGGACGGACAGACGGACGGACGGACGACGGACGGTGAGCGACCACAATAGCTCACCTTGAGCACTTTGTGCTCAGGTGAGCTAAAAAGACATCTCATATATTTTAAAAAGAATATACTGTTTATTCTCTGATGTCATTCCACATGATTTAAAATAGATTTCGTAGACGCTCGCTTTTAACCGCTCAGGACTCGGATAATTCCGACTCGCCCTTGACATTGTAAACATGACATACTGACATACATTGCAAGAAAGGGAAAATGTACCAATGTACCATTATTTCACTGATTTTATTGGTTTTATGCAGTTGGAATATGCTTTGTTCATATCATCAGATAATAAGAACTCGGTAACAGAAAAACTTCAATCGTGACAGCTATTACCGCTTTTAATTCATTTATTTGAAACATTAAAGATCTAATCTTCATTTAACTAATTTAATTCCAATGCATGTGGAATACCTTTTCACATACACATATTTTAAACTTAAAACAGAATCTTTTCAGTATCATGTATAGAAATTAGCCACTGACTCACAAAACTAAAGAAGCACTAAAGCTCCAGATAAGAGGGGGTGAAACAATTCTACCACACATCAGTTTCTTTAGATCCAAACCCTATGTTGTGAGTACTCTTTTGAATCTTCTTGATGAGACGATTCCAGTGAGTACCAATTAATGAAATATTGCATTTTGAAAACCCATCATTCCATTTCATCAGTTGGTCTGATTTCTATTCAAACTTACCTAGATACAATACTAGAACTATTATAAATATCACTGGCATAACTTAGAGTGGCCAGAGGTCGTAGTGAGCTGAATCGTGTAAACTTGGACAAACTTTCTGTAAACTCTTCTAAACCATGACTACTGTCTGCCTCCCCTGTAACGAGAACAAAGGAATAAATTTTTAAATCAGTCTTCAGTTAACCCTTTCTCAAACAGCAAAATTTTAGAGCGGTCCAATTTGAAAGCTGCTGCAGAAGACAAAACGAATGTGACTAAAGGGAATTGTGTACAGGATAGCTCAGAAAATATTGAGGCAAAAGGAGAAAGTGCTGATTATCAGCACTTTCTTCTTTTGCCTAAGTATTTTTCCAAGTCATTTCTTCCAGGGATGTCAAAGCCAGGTCTTGTTTGGGAAAGGGTTAAGATAAGTACCAAGCATTTTCTTGATCATTTTGGACACCCTTTCAATCAAGTCCTTGGAAGAAATAACTAGTAATTGTTTTTGTCTCTATATTCTTGTAATCCATAATTCTTTTATTTTGTACATTTAAAAATGACTGATTCGTATTTTTGTTAAACCTGTTTGGGTATATAGAAAATATTCTTGTTGTTTTAACACAGATGCAATCTCAAAGAATCAATATCGGGTATAAATACTCCAAGAACTTTGAAAGTCATCATATTGGTCAAACTTTTTCAGAAAAAGATGTGTTTATGAAACATAAATACCACCGAAGTAGCCAATGTAAAGTTTTTCAGACAGCTAGACAGATGGATGTACACCAGTAAAACAAAATGCCCCCGATCTTATTTTTACCAATAACACACACTTATATTTTTTTCTATACTATAAACATAAACTCAAATAACCACACATCCCGTACCTGAGAAAACATCTGCTCTAACATTAAAGTAACACTGTTGGAGATCTTCAAAATGTTGGTTCACTTTCTTTCTGCGAGTCGCCATTGAGGTCTGTAACCAAGACTTGCCAGACTGTAATGTATAGAATAAACAAGAAAATAAAATCAATATTCTATTCTCTTCTTTTCTATACTATTCTTACTTATAGATTTCTTTTTAGGTATTCATTCCATTGTAAGACTTCATGCAATTTTGGGCTTCATCCATAGCAACCGAAATGAAATTGATAATGGTATACCCTAGTCAATTTCCGGGTGTTATCCATAGGAAAAGAAATTGACAAAGGATACCCTCATCAATTTCCATTGCAACTGATGATGCCAGGAGTTGCAGGAAGTGTTTGCTATCTAATGATGGATGGAAAAGTTTCAGAGAACCATCAGAAAACAAGAGCCGTCACAGACGGATTATGCTCCCCGAATAAGTGTTTGTCACAAAATAAAAACTATCATACATTAAGCCCCCTTTTCCCATGACAGCTTTTTTGTACACACATTATTTATACAATATGGTCTAGAACATCCTATTTATTACATGAGCACAAAATTTCATTAAATTCTGCCCATTAGATGAAGAGAAATAAGAGAAAAACTAATTTTTACACTAAGGCCCCTTTTTCCATGACGCAGCCTTAAATTTACAAACGGAGAAAAAGGTCCCTAGGTATTGACCCAGGGAGTTCACATGTGAAGTTTCATTGAATTTGGTCCAAGGGTTGCTGAGATATGGCTGTGGACGGACGGACGGACACACGGACGGACGGCGTGGCGACTATATGCTCCCCCGAATTTTTTTCGGGGAGCATAAAAATTCAAATCTTTACTTGTTGCAAATAACACAACAGGTATTACAAGGACTTTATAAATCAATATCTCTTTTTAGTTTGACCTTTTACAAAATTGATAAGACAGCTAACTATTACAATGACTTCAAATTATAATTTTGAAGACACAAGCATTTTTTTTGTTATCTCATAACTTATCACTAAATATGACAGGAACAAAATTTAATCATTCCCAAAACAGCAAAAATTTGGACAGCTCCAATTTGAATGCTGTTGAAGACAAAGTTTAGGCAAGCCTGATCTTCTAGGAACATCAAATGCTAGTCTAGGTTTAAAGATGGTTAACCCTTTCCCGAACAACGAATTTTAGGGTGTTCCTATTCAAAAGCTGCTGAAGACAGCAAAATGGGTGTTTATAATGATTAAATTTATGTGTGACATAGCATAAAAAACATTGAGACAAAAGACGAAGCTGCTGATTATCAGCAGTTTCTTCTTTCGCCTCAATGATTTCCCAAGCCTATTCAATTAGGGACTTCAAAACCAGGTCATGTTTGGAAGAGGGTTAATTCGCTACTCATACATACATCTTTACTTCCATTAAATCCATCCTGGCTGTGACTGGTTGAGGTAAAGGCGGGCGAGTTGTCAAAACTGGTTGGCACTGAGTGGTCCTGCAAAAGTACAACATATATTGACTTTCATTTTTTCAACATTAGACTAATGAAGCCACGAAAAATCAATCTTTTGAACTAAACACACTTACATTTGACCTAGAGAAGAAATTCAGGATGACAGTAACATAAAGTTTACTTCTGTGTTCCCACTTCAAATATCAGTTTTCGTAGCAGATGAAAGATAGAACAGTCTTATTACAGCAACCCTTTACCATAGTGAGATTTGGTACTTTTGAAAGTTAACTATAAAAAGTTGTTTCAAAGGGAAACAAAGAATTGACCATTATATAGGTATTAAATTGTTCATTAACTAAAATATGATGATAATTCAATTGATACGGTACTAATGAATGAACTACAAAATTGACTTACAGGTAAATATGGATATTTTTGTCTGTGTTCTTTGATCCTCTCCTAAAATGTATCAATGAATTTTATTAACTAATTAATAATTCAGGCTACAAAAATAAGTTAAGTGTCTTGAAGCTTTTCTGACGTTTGAATACAAATACCTTTCCAATGCCTATTTTTAAAAGGAAAGGCCCTGACTTTATAAAGGCAAATCTTTGGAGGAAAGGTTTAGGCATGAAAGTTCTTAAGGAACAATTACATATTTTCCCTAAAGCAACAGGATTCTCAGCAGAATAATGTGAAGCTGTAGAGGCAAATTATACAAGTATTGATCAGCCTTGAAAATTAAATGCATAAAGTCTTTATGCAAACAATTGTGGATAAAAACATAATGGGAAAAGAAGAAATTTGTCAAAGTTGAGAAATTTCTTCTTTATCCATAATGATTTAGATTATTAGTTAATTTTTGCCAGCTTGAATAAATTCAGTAAGAAAAGGGTGAAAATTCTTTGACCCATTCCCAAAGTGATGCCTTTTAAGGCCCTTCAAGATAAAGGCTTTGGAAAACATAGAGGAAAAAAAAAGAAATTGCTTAAGACATGCAATTTCTTCATTTCCCACAATTTTTTCTTCACAAAACCACAAAAAAAGTAAAATTCCACACTCTTGATATTGTTGTCTGCAAAACCTATTAATTTGGACAAGTCTAAAATGTTGCTGTCAGGTAAAGGGTTAAAGTCTTACCTCCACACACTGTACATCTTCATCCAGAATATTGATGTCTCTGGTCAGTTTGTCCAGTTGCTGAAACAAAGTTAGATTGAAAGATTGAAAAATATTTACGGGATACTATAGCAGTGATTTTGTTACAAATATATGCAGAAGAGTCCTGGGAAACACTAGTTCCCAAAACAACAAGTCTAATATTAAAACATTGAAGTTTTTGTAATACAATGTCGATTATACATTGAAAATGTTAGCATTCTGGGACTCACTAAGTATTTATAAATTAGTCCTGAGAAGAAAATGTGAGTCAGGGACTCGGGACTCTTAGGTAACAAAATCTCTGCTATAGTTAATAGCAAAATTCTAAAATCAGCCTCCACCAATGACAGGTTCATAAAGACTATGTCAAGAAATAAATTCATTAGCCTAAAAAAATCAAGATCTGAAAAATTACTGAAAATTACTGAATCTCTTCTAACATAACCTCGAATTCACACTTAGCTATACCGGTATCTGCCCAGATGTACAGTAAAACATAAAGACAAATATTTATAGAACCTTCTTTCATACGCCAGAATTTTCTATGATGAATTTTTCTTGAAGATCAAGTTAAACACAATTTACCTCTTGCTTTCTCTCTCTAACTTGCACCAGAAATTCTTTTAAAATGAGGTTTTGGGATAAACGCCCATCCTGAAAAAGAAATAACCTTATGTGAAATGTTGCTTTGTGATCTCAAATGCCTTGTGATCTCAAAAGCAGTATTATTTTTAACTGAACCTAAAACTCTTTAAAATTTCTGATTGGTCAGTCACCAGGGTTGGGGTAATCATAATCAGTAATCATCAACAAATGTAATCAATTACAATTTCTTGAGTAATCGACAGTCATGCTTCACATTGGCTGCGTAGAAATGTAATTAGCTTTCAGGTCTGTTCATACCGATTTTATCCTATGATATTGCCAAATTCACCAAACCGAATGCACTGTGATTCCTCAGTAATTTTCTGAATGACCGCTAGTTCTCTGATATCTTCAACTTATGTCTACTCACATCCTCCAGCTGTTGTTTTCTGTTGTACAAAAACTCCAGTAAGGTGTTTACATTGTGTATGTCCATGTTTTCTTCCATGATTAGTTCACACAGGTCCAGAGATCCTGGGACGTTCTGTAAACAGTAAATATGTTAGAACAGTTGGCATTAAAATGACAGAATATCTCATCAACAGCTCATAAGCCCACAAAATACTGAATCTTATAAATGAATGCTAACTATCATCTCTTCTTTTGGAAAGGGTAAAATAAACAAGAACTGATCCTTTAGTCTTTCACATTCCATTCATGTTTAGAACCATTCTTCTTTTGTCAAATTGCCATAAACAGTTGCCTTTCAAATAAGTCTTCTGCATCTACAATCTTACTGAAGGTTATACTTGAGAGCATATATAATGATAATCAGAATCAATATCTCAAAGAACAGATCAATTTATTGGAAGACTGCATCTATAAGCTGACAAAGGCCAGAACTAGAATAGCCAGAACAGTCCCCAGGACTGAGTCCTGTCTCAGAGCTATGCTTAACTCAAGAGTGACAGATTTATAAGAGGGGTTAAAACATTCTAAATTTATTTTAAATCCAAACCCTATGTTGTGGGTACTCATTAGAATCGTCTCCATGAGACGCTTCAAATGAGTACCCACAACATAGGGTTTGTTGAACAAGAAAAGAAATATTGCATTTTGAAAAGCCATCACTCTGTTCTATCTGTAACTCAGATAACTAACCTGTTGGTCCATCCTTATTCGTTTCTTGTCTTGCTTACTTCTGTGTTTCAGTATCAGCTCATTCACTGCAACATTAAAGTGAAGAATTAATACCATACACATCTTGCATGTAAACCACAGTAATAATTCTGATTTATAAACTTGCAAATACAAGTGAGACAAAATATTGATCGAAGTCAGTTTTACATCTTGGTCAATAAATATGCTATGAGGTGACATGGTCATGTTTTGATGTCTTATTTCAAGACCATAGAATCAATATAAACAAGCCTAAAGCTAGGCAAAAGGCAACTTTTCAAACATCAAAGATGTTACTTACTAACATTTTGATTAAGGTTCAGAATCTTCAATAATCATGATTGAAAATATTGGTTTAGAAAATTCCATCTGTAAATCATTATTCTTTCTGTTGGAGGGAGCTCTGTCATTCAGAGCAAGAATGTAACATTTATTTTGAAAACTTACGCATAAAATTTGGAAAAATCAATTCAGGACTTTCTATAACATAGTTGCATTTAGGACATCGGTTGGTTGTTTCAAGACTGGTTTTGATACATCTGTAGCTGAAATTATAATGAAGAGAGTATAAATAATAAGTTTTATTTTTATGAAAACCATAATAATTGGAATTCTGAAAGATTGGGGAAGTTTCATCAGCTCAAAAGGAAACATGCGTTTGTAAAATATAAAGGGTATAGGCAAATGTTAAGTTTTTTTATGTCAAGATGTGCAGACAGCTAAAGACAACTGTAAAATGATATGCCCCTATACTTACATACACAGCCTGTACACAAACATAAAAACTCTTGATGCAATTTCATTTTTCTAAATTAAGCTTTATTTGAAGAGAAAGTATATGCCTTACTTAGCCAGGGTTTTAGTTTCATCCAGAATGTTTGGGGTCCCTGGGAGGCAACTTTATCAATTATGGGAGTCCCTGGCTTAGTTTTAGGAGTCCCTCAATGATTTGGTAGATGGAAGAACAAGCATAAAATTTGTAATTAGAGTATTGTCCATCAAACTACATTTAGTTTCCACTGACTATCACATGGTGAAGATCAGCAGACCATCAGACATGTTCAATTATGAATTGTGCTCGATCCAACATATTTCCCCTTCTGTCATTCCCACTGTCTGACATCAAATTATAAGTTCTTCTTTGAGAAAAGATTGGCCATTACAAACAACCAAAACTGTAATTTGTATTCAAGAATGAGTACATTGAGTTGCCGAAAATCCATCTTATCTTTGTTTATGCCTACTTGATTTGCTGATTTGTAGTTGGTGATACTCAAGGGAACCTTAATCGAACAAAGTGTTTTGGCGGTTTACAAACCCATCCCTACTATGAAAAATAAATAAAGTTCGAGTCAGTAAAATAATTTTTTAAGATAATTTATTTAACATGATCTTTGATTTCGAACACCAGTAAGTTCGCCAATTTACCTTTTGTCATCAGATGATATCATCTCCTTATTTCGAAATTGAATCCTCAGGGATGCAGGTCATAAAATTCGACGAGTCTTGGTACCATGAATCTGCGGACCAAATGCAGGACACCCAATTAAAACTTTTCAACTTACCAGAATGTATGTCCACATTTGGTCATGTGTGCCTCTTCAATCAAGTCAAAGCATATTGGACTGTAAAGAGAAAATATTTTCATGGTTTTGATCATAATCACCAGCATTTTAAAAAGATTAAAACCATATCAGATGTCAAATAAGTTGATCTTTAAATTTGAGTTTAGTTTAAAACAGAACTCGACGCAGAGATAAGAAAGTGATGTATGGTGTGGTGTCCGTATACGAGAGGTAGAGCGTCGGCCTAGCGACTAAGAGGTTCCGAGTTTGATCCCCGGAAGCGGAGGTTGTTCGAGGCTTCTCATTGGCCCACACATTCGGCGCGAGTACTGGTCAGTGTATTTCCAGGAAGCTGAATCGAGAGGGATTAAAATAAGTTGAAAAAAACTTGCTTCCCAATCGATGTAAAATAAATACGTTCAAACTTCAAAGGAACTTCTGAGGAGTTTATTGCTACATACTTTTGTTGAATGTTGATTCTGATTTTTTTTGCAGCAAAACAAATTCCCATTCCAAATCATCAGTATTTTAGAATTTCTATCTCTAGAGTGCAAAATCTCACCACAGGAAGTCATTATCCTTGTCTTCATAGGAGCCTGACACAGAGTTGAATACAGGCGGTTGTGTTCTCTTGCGTCTTCTGTCACGACCACTGAGGATAGATTGCTGCTGTGTTCGTCCAGACATAGTGCGTCAGTCACTCTCTACATCCTTCAAAACAATCCCGCACCTGCGTGGGAAGAGTCATCTACAGGGCTTTGCGTAAAGGAAGGTTGTTTGGTGCGGATGCACACGGCTGCAGATGAGAGCTGAAAACTTGTGTTTTATCGATTGCGATGATTAAATGGACATAACATTTAGTGAGATTAGATGTCAATGAGCAGGTGTATACCATGAAACATGATCTAAAGCATTGGTTTGTTGCATTTGAAAAGGAAATTTCTTTGTTGCAATCTGCTTTTACGACGTTAAGTTCCGCTGTGACTGCGCATGCGCATCTTGTTGATCGGTGTCTTATAAGAAAATAATGCCGTGAAATATACAATTCCTACGGAACTTCTCCCCTTTTCGAAAATTACTGCTTCAAGCGATGAAGAAATGTCAGAAGCTTTAAGTAGGTTAATTATGTGTTTTAAATACATGTATATAAATCTAGATCTATCTTAACCCTTTCCTAAACGCTGGAATTCCAGACTGGTCAATTTTGAAAGCCATAGATGACATGATGGATGTTATCAAAAAAGAACTGTGAACAATAGGCCTATATAGCACAGAAAATATTGAGACAAAACAAGAATGTGCTGATTATCAGCATTTTCTTCTTTTGTTTAACTCACTCCTATTCCAGCAGAGATGTCAAAAGCATGTTCTGTTTGGGAAAGGGTTAAATGGATCTGTATACAACAAATTGAAAGTAGGCCTAAAATAGGCCTAGGTATGTCCATAAAATACGTAGACAACCAAAGTTTTCCACCAAATAGTAGTTTTATCGATCGCAAAACACTATCAATTTAAAGGTCCATTTATTCTTAAATACTTCTGCTACATTTTATATTGTTTTCGAAAGTACGTACAAGCAAAACCGTCACCATAGCAACAGCATAACGCTACCACGGGGCACTTCAGATATTTGAAAATAAAAAGACACAAAACTAGTCTTTTGTCGCACTTTTTCTAAATACGCGGGAAATACACTCACTTCAGCAGTGACGTTATTTGACGTTTTCCCGGAAGTTTTGAACGTCAACAACTTGTCAGGAGACGTTATAAGCCATAAACAACCGGCTGCTATGACGGAAGAAAAACGCGCCGTATCAACGGACACCAACGGAAACATTCAAGTTTATGCAGCAAGGCAAGGCTGACGTGTCCAGAGCGCTAGTGTTTGGCATAGACGGTTTACGGATGGACTGGAAGATTTTTGTGACCAGACTAGACCGGGAAGACCTCGGCGAAGCCCAGACTCTGCCCAGACTGTGCGGCTATGAACTTTGCAGTTTTTCCGCGATTAAAGGCGGATCTGAGAGGCAAACGTTTTGCCGACTTAGACGAACTTAAGTACTTTGTTCGCTCTTCTGTAGGGTCATACAAGAAAGAGTGGTTCCGCGAAACGTATACCAAATGGGTGGACAGACATATGAAGTGCGTGAACGCGGATGGAGAGTACTTTGAAAAGTTGTAACGTCGACGTCGTAAACGACGTCAAAGTGCCCCGTGTATGGTTATTTACTTGTTTGTTCCATGTGTATTTTTGTAGCTGTTGCGTGTATTTTCATAAAATTTGGTCCACATATTCATATTAAAATTCTGCACACGCTGGTGTAAATTTTAAATAGATCATGCAATTATTTCTTATTATTCTGGACCTGTCTACGTATTTAATGGACACACCTCGTATCATTTGTTTTTTCCTCTCTATATATTCCGCCAGATTATGTTGTTTTTACAGATATACCGAATAAGATCTTACACCTTGTGGTAAGCCAATATATTAATGTCAATGCATCATGTAAACCGTTAAAAAAGCCACTCTACATTTAAGCCAGGGTCTGAAATGGGTCTTTAAATTTAGCATTTGAGACAAACGTAGGTTCACATCAGACTCTGTATCTATACGACACATGTATGTTCACGGTGTATAATCACGGGACTCAGAATTTCCGATAATCTTCAATATCTTTTTTGATAGATCCTACTTGACCAATCTGAATTCGGTTCAAAGCAGAGAATGTGGGGAAATGCCAGGAATTAGCTGGGCGTGTTGGATTTTTGAAAAATCAACCGATAAAAAGTTATTGAAGATAAACCAAAACGTTGATTTATCTTCAATAACCTTTTTATCAGTTGATTTTTTCAAAAATCAACTACGTCCATCTAATGCGTGACGTCTGCCCACATTCTCTGCTTCAAACCGAATTCAAATCGGTCCAGTATTTACAAAATCATTGAAGATTTTCTGAAAATATTGTGTCACGTGATTATCCACCGTGATAATGTTCTTTGGAAGCTCTCTCTTGACCTCGTGCAACGTTGCGAGATTAATGTGGAAACTAATCAGACTGTACAGGCCCGTAGGAACAGGGGGGGGGGGCGAGAGGGCTAATCCCCCCCCAGTTGTCAAAAAATGCTGAATTTTCCTAATTTTACACTGGAAATTTAGGGAAAATCCAAATTAGCCCCCCAATATTCAGGACAAAGACTTTAGCCCCCCCCCCCCTAATATGAAATTGCTTCCTACGGGCCTGCTGTACATGCGCTGAGGTTTATCTATGCCCGCGTTTGTCTGACCCTATTCCAAAACAAGACCTATTTTAGATGTCCTTGATAGACTAATGCTGTGAAAGATTGAGGCAAAAAAGAAAATGTTGATAACCAATATTTTCTCCTTTTGACCCAAAATGTTGCGTATTATATTGTACATAAACAACGTCTTCATTAACTTCCATTTTGTCGTCAGCAGCAGCTTTCATATTTGATTACCGTGAAATTTTGCCCTTTGGGAAATGGTTAAGGTAGAATACCCGTAATGTGGCTATTTTTAGACTCAAATGACGTCGTTTTTTTTTTCGGACAACATCGGAAACGTTCGGTGGTATCCGATCTATACGGATAAGTCAGAGTCTGTACTTTCTGTTTCTGTCAATAATCACGACATCGTTCGAAAAATTCAATTGCTAGTCCTGCATTACGGGTATTCTATTTTAAGTTAAATGTCACAATGGCTTCCCCACTTTTTTCAGTAGCCTATATCAATTCTTTTTCTCTTCACATCAGCTCCTATAAGAAAATTAAAACAAAGAAAGAAAAGAAATGAATCAAAGACAACTTAAGCCCTTAGACACCAAACACATTTTAATTTAGATTGTGAATTTCTTTTTAAACTGCAATTATCTCATTATATAACACGTAACTTTGGATGGATATTTTTATTTTGGAAAAGAATGACAAAGACATTCACTTTGTTGGGATGCAAATGCAAGAAAAAAAATTACAAATAAAAAAATAATAATAAAAGAAAAAAAAGAAAAAAAAATCTTTTATTGATAAATTCCGTAGGCCTCATATTTCCTTTTATTGTAGAAAAAACATGTAGGCCAAGCATTGTGGAGGGAAGACATAAAAAAGGACAATGCATTGTTCATCAGAAATTATTTTCTTGTCATAAAGGGTCAATCGACATCAAATGACATGTCAGGCATCAAACACTGTTATTAAACAAATCGTTTCCTTTTTCAGAGAGATCGACCAGCCCCCTTGTAATTTCATCGTGAAATTATCCGCCATTTTAAGCGGAAGCGATCATACGGAACACTTCGGAAATTATCGCCCAGTCGACAGACACAATTACGACTAATGAGATCCGAACGGAAAAAATGGGATCTGAAGTCGTAAATGAGATTATAGCTATATAAATGAGTTAGCATGGAATATGTAAATTATATTCTTGGTAACAAATCCTTATAAAAGCGGGACTTTAAGAGTTTTTAAAGCATAAAACGTGGCAACATTTTTTTCTCTTCAAAATTAGAATGATACTTTCAACAATTATCTCGTATTTATGTTCGCAAATCGACGTCAAGTAATTATTTTTGTTTTAAACGAAACAAGTTTTTCTTTTATGACAGTTTTTTCTTTTATGACAGTCTCTGGCACCGATACACGTGTTTGTTCGATAACTTTAGCACGGTGTATAATCACGTGACTTAGAATTTTCAATAATCTTCAATGACTTTGTCAATACTTGATCAATTTGAATTCGGTTTGAAGCAGAGAATGTGGGAAAATGTTAGAAATAACTTGATTTATCTTCAATAACTTTTTTATCATCTGATTTATCAAAATCCACCACTCCATCAAATGCGTGACGTCTGACCACCTTCTCTGCTTCAAACCGAATTCAAATCGGTCGCATATTAACAAAATAATTGAAGATTTTCTGAAATTATTGTATCACATAATTATCCACCTTGGACTATAGGGGCAGATTTCACTGTCGCAGAAACGCCAAGTGCCTGACATTACAAAACGTACAATGTTATCTTATCAAAATATACTTTTCTGTGGGCTTTTTTATGCATTTGTACAAAACTGTACGAGGGACTACTAGTATTAGTATGAAAACTAAAGCGTAACTGAAATATCCATTCTTAGAACTAGCCTAGTAGATTTCCGATTTCAAAATTGTCTTTTTTTCTTTCATGTTCTTGTTCTTGTTCCCAAACGACAAAATTTTAGGGTGGGCAACTTTAAAAACTGTAAAAAAATGACAAAATGGATGTTGATAAAGATAAGAATTGTGTATGATACAGCTCAGAAAATATCGAGACAAAGGAAGAAACTGCTGATTATCAGCAGTTTCTTCTTTTGTTTCAATCTTTTCCCAAACCTTTTCTATTAGGGACGTCAAAACGAGGGTTAATCACGGATGGAGAATGTTCAAAACGACGAAATTTTTTATAAACAATGTATTTCAAAAAGAATGTTGCAAACATGGTGCAGGTTCTTACAAATCAAAAAGATTGCATTTGCATAATCGTAGAAACCAGCGATTTAAAGGAATGAAATGTTATATATCATAACAGTAATACTTTCGCTCTAAATGTGACCAAGATTTCTATATATCCTCCAAACCAGGTCACAGTGATGGATCCAGATTGGGTTCGGGGGTTCAAACGAACCCCTCTGTAGCCAAATTGATTCATTTTTATGCAGAAATTCAGTCAAATTGTGTAAAACAATGAAAACTACCCCCCCCCCTATTTGTAAGTGCGAACCTCCCTCCTAGATCCGCGGCAACAGGAGTAAGAATCGCATTTATAGGCTACAATCACATTCTAGTATGTAAAATTAACTGGCAGTGCAAGTATATATTTACTTATTTTAATATCATTCAGTCGGTAGTTTCTAAGTTCTAAGAAGTTTAAGAGCAATCATTGCCCGATAACTTTAGCACGTTTCTTTTGTCAGATTGTCATCATTTTACAATAAATAGAGAAACAAAACTCGAAAACACAATACAAAAATATTCTGCACACTTAACAGTTGCAATTTAAACACATTATAAAACATATTTTAACAAGATTTGATGGCCCCAATCAACGCATTTCGAGCGGCATTCCTTCCTATCAATTATCACGTGCACAATAGCTATTTATAGTATCTGATTGGCGATTGGACACCTGATAAGAATAGAATAAAAGGGGATTCTCGTTTACATATCATTTAAAGGTGCATCTGCGCATTTTTGCGTTGATACAAAGAGAAAATAGCACCCATTTAAAAGAAAAATGGAAAATTACAAACAATAGACAAATATTGTACGAAGATTTTCTCTTTTTTTCCACAGATTCAAGGCAACTCTGATTATTTTTGGCTCCGGTAAAGCAGAAAAATCAACGCTGATGTTTTTACAAGTTTAACCTTTTACAAACAATACGTTTTTGGACAGTCTTATTATGAAAAGAGTTGCGGATGGCAAAATAATTGATATCAAAAACAGAAACTATGTAAGTTACAGCATAGAAAATAATCATGATGGAAACAGAAACATTGATTGTCATCACTATTTTATTCTGTTCTCTCAACGATTTCAGAAATTCCCGTATAATTTCTACTAGGGACGTTAAAACCAGGCCTTGTTTGGGAGAGTGTAAAAGAAGATGTTAATTAAGGTAGAATACCCCTAATGGGATTCGCATGACGTCGGAATTATTCGGGCGCGATCGAAAACATTCGGCGGTGGAACTTTCCACCGCCGAATGTTAACGACCGCGCCCGAATAGGTTCGGATACGTAAAAAAGCCGGTGTTTTATAAATCTCAAAAGGGCCACATTACGGGTATTCTGCGTAATCATTTGTGCAAAAAAAATCTCTTTTGCAACTTTCAGATACAATTTTCAGACCGGTCAACTTTGAAATGAACTACTTTTGACAAAACCAATGTTAACCAGGATCCAATGCTTTCAAACATCGAGAGAAAGGGAAAAAACAATACGGCACTGACATGTTTTTATTTTTACCAAAGGTTTCAAATGCTTTTTGTTGGGGGTCATTGAAACCGTTACGGTAAAATACCCTAATATGGCCATTTCGAGATTCAGAAAACATCGGATTTTTATAAGAGTCGTTGTTACGAATCCGTACTTATTCGGTGCGGTCGTAAACATTCGGCGGTGGAAAGTTCCACCGCCGAGTGTTTTCGACCTCGATCGAATAATTCCGACATCGCGCGAATCTCATTAGGGATATTCTACCTTAATATTTCGTGATGCTCAAATCCTCTCCCTCTCATATCATTTCCTGTGTTTCATTTCTCATTTTCCATTTTATTTCGCTTTCAGTCTGAAGCAAAACATTGTTACGTAAAGACGCTTATAAAATTCAGATTTGAGACCATGGTACCGTTATATTATTTCTAATGCTGTCTTTGAAGTGCCGCATGGGACATCATTAAATAACAGACACCATAAAATGTGACATGGCATGAAATAAAGGGCCTTTTCGAAACAGCAAAAATAGAAATGATCATGGTCAGGTTGTGCAGAATGCCTCGGTCGAGAAGAGGGCCGAACTATATAATCACGGTGGGGATTGTGCATGCTGGGATGGATAACGAATACGGACAAATAATCTCGAATCTTGTCAAATATTTTGCAATAACTCCTTTATTTCTTTGTCGATGTTCAAAAGGTCTGTTGCATGTACCCCGCCTTGAGAATCTCTTTCCTCGGATACATGGATTATTTGTGGTATCATTTTATTATCTCCAAAAATTGATCCCAACTGACCAGAAAACGAAATGATAACCACTACGGCAAAATAAGCCACGCTTCAGGTAGGAAATTGTGCAATAATTTTCTTATTTCTGTGTCAATTTTCAAGCGGTTTGTTGCGTGTACCCCGCCTTACTGAGCACTTTCCTCAGGTGTATTAGTGATTTGAAAACTCCCCATATTTTTCCCAAAATTTGATCCCAACTGACATGAAAAACGATCAGATTTTTTGTCGTTTTTTTCTGGTCGGTTGGGATCACTTTTCACAAAAAGTACAAAAAGGTTTCGTATAAAGCATACAACGGAGGAAAGAGCTCAGTCAGGCGGGGTACATGCAACAAACCGTTTTTGAATTGACGCAGAAATAAGGAAGTAATTGCAAAATGTCTTACCTGGAGCGAGGCAAATTTGTCCGTAGATTTACCCATCCCAGCATGCACAATCCCCACCGTGATAATGTAATGTGTTTCTTGCCGATTTTCAGTATGTTCTATGTCATTCAACCTTGATATGTCAGATTTCAAAATATCGACTCTGATCGATCATGATTTTTACATCGATTGGATCTTGCTTTCTGTAATTGTGCGACTTTTGGTTTGTTTTCCTTCCTTCTTTCATTCTAGTTACTTTCAATCCACGGCGATTCTAAAACTAATACAGGTACATCTGAAAGTAATATGACCCAAGCAAAGAAGAAGCCTAATTGGATAGTAGACATGATATTAGAACCCAGCTCCAATTGATCAGTGTCGAACGTTTCATTCTGTCTAAAAAGCAATAAAATGTTGACTGAAATGAAAGACTGAAAGATAGCTTATAACGCTTATGACCAAATTTGACACTTTTACGTTAGCAATAAGACCCAATATTTGCATGACGGACCAAAGAACAATCCCGACCCCCCAGGGGCGATCTGACACGTGATAAGGGGTAATTTCCCGATAAAGTCGGGTCAATCGGGGCCCCGGCCAATGTTGTGCATGTCATCACAATTTGTAAATGCCACTTTACCAAGATGTTACACGCGCGATTACGATCTCAGACAATCAAAGGAGAATTCTTGTTAAATAGGTGTTAAGGTATTTCGGTAAATTAATTGACTTGTCTTATAATTATCTAACAATAATAGACGACGAGATAAGATGATAAGAATATGAAAGGTTAGTGTATTGAAAGCTACCGGTAAATTATTTTACACATTGAAAAAAAAAGAGTATAATCGCCATTATATCGACCTGAATGTTCAGCCCCCCCCCACACACACACCCACGCACGCACAAAAAAGAAGCTTTGGTAATTACTCCATTGCTTCAAAATTTTTCCTTGATACATCGTACACAAGTCCTACCCTATATAGGGCCCGGTTACATACAATTTCACGTCCTCGTCGCGTCCACATCGAGTCCAAAACACGCTGTGCGACTGACCCCTTATGGACATACACTGGTTGTGATGTGGACGCAGAATGTATGACATACTAAATGGGCCAAAAGTCTATATAGAGCGTGAACGCATAAAATATACACGTCGACGCATATATTTACGCGAGCAGTTGAAAATTTACGCGTAGACGCATAAATTTTCAACTGCTCGCGTAAATTTTATGCGTACACGCGTTAATATACGTGTCGACACAAAATGTACGCGTCGATGCGTATATTTTATGCGTACACGCTCTAAATAGACTTCTGACCCATTTGGTAAACCAAAAAATGAGTATGTTACCACGACTTTAGCACAAAATTTGTCGTCTTCTGAAGCCTTCATTCATATGAGACCGTTTTAAACCCTTTCCCAAACAAGACCTGGTTTTGACGTCCCTAATTGAATAGGCTTGGGAAAACATTGAGACAAAAGAAGAAACTGCTGATAATCAGTAGTTTCTCCTTTTGCCTCAATATTTTCTGTGCTATTTTGTACAGCAGACCCAATCATGTCTTTAATTTCATCTATTTTGTTGTCCACATCGCCTTTCAAATTGGGTCAACCTAATATTTTGTCGTTTGGGAAAGGGTTAAAAAATTGACGTAGGGAAAGGATAAAAAATGACCAGAACACCAAGATATGTTGTGTAGCAACTTAATGTGGTCGATCCTGGCAGATTTTGAAGAATTCCTTCATTTCCCACAACCTTGTCTACCAAAATAATTGAGATTAACCCATTACCACACAGTGACCCCTTTTGACTCCCCACAATATAATGGCTTTAGAAAACATTGTGGAAAATGAAAAAAAATGCCTGTGACAAGCAATTTCTTCATTTCCCACAATGTTTTGTGGAAAATGAAGAAATTGCTTGTAACAAGCAATTTCTTCATTTTCCACAATGTTTTCTACCCAAAAAAGCCATAAAATCTCAAAATTTCATAACATTGAAATGTCGTCTGCAACTTCTTTCAAATTGGAATACCCCAAGATTTTGTCGTTTGGTAATGGGCTAACGTCAATTTGACGTCCATGCACAACTTGTTGTTTCTTTTTTTTTAAATCGTCTGGTAGTGGATAAGCTAATTAACAGACGGCAAAATTTTAAACTGGTCTAAATGTTGAAGACGACAATTTCAAGTGAGTCAAATTTTGCATTTTTTTGTCTCTCTGGGTAGAAAACATTATGGGAAATGCAGAAAATGTTTGTGATTTTCCACAATGTTTTAAAAAAAGCATGATTTTCTCATTCTCAAAAATAGGCCTATAGAAATGGACAATATTTCACAATGTCGGCACAATCTAGTTTGCCGTTTTCAGAGTCAGAAATCTTAAAAAAGTCGACTGAAATTTCAAATGAATCAACACATTCGATACTTCTCTACAACACGGTGTATAATCACGTGACTTAAAATTTCAAATAATCTTCAATAACTTGGTCAATACTTGGCCAATTTGAATTCGGTTTGAAGCAAAGAAGTTGGGAACATGTCAGAAATAGGCCTACGCTGTACTTGGTAGATTTTTGAAAAATCAACTGACGAAAAAGTTATTGAAGATAAACCAAAAGTTTGGTTTATCTTCAATCACTTTTTTATCAGTTGATTTATCAAAAATCCAACACGTTCATCTAATGCATGCCGCCTGTTCACATTCTTTGCTTCAACCGAATTCAAATCGGTCCTGTATTAACGAAATTATTGAAGATTTTCTGAAAGTGTTGCATCACGTGATTGTCCACCGTGTACAAGAATCAAATCATTTTAATACAAAATTCCTTCACTGCTGGAAACAAAACGCCTTTATCGATGACGTCATACAAACCTGTTGCGCATGAGCGAATCGCTGGCGCGTGCCGCAATCAGCAAATCGGAGAAACTTTATTGACAACTCTGTCGACCAATCAGATTTGTTCCCGTCTTTACCGATAATTTCCAGGAATATTCAAGAAATCGTTTAAGAAGACATTTGTCGCGAAACTTTGACTGAGAGAATTTATTTTCATAAGTGACGGAATTTGGAATTGCAATTTGATAGTTATTCGAAAGATACTGATTGTTACTTAAAAAGTGACTTAATTCTGAATTGAATGACTGTTCTGAAAATAATTACATATACTATAACTGTGGACTTTTCAACCATAAACAGTTGCGAACTTTGAAGTACATACTTGCAGAAAACGGCATTTTGTGTAGGATATTTTTCATAATAACTAGATATTCCAAATTTTACATAAACACTATTGATTTTTATTTATTTTTTTTTAAACTATTCATCAAAGAAAAACTTCTTATAAAAATGCAGAAGGTTTCGTCCAACAATTTAGAAGATGGAGCCGAAAATTGTGTCATTTGAAAGATAAACCAAGCGTTTATACAAACGGAAAAAGAACACACTTGAAACAGAATTAAGCGACATTTTCGCGTCAACGAAACAGAAGAGAGGAAAGTAGCAGCGGGAACAAACTTTAAACTTAGCGAAACTCTTCAGCAATCTCGATGAAACTTAGCCTGCACCTAGCGAGCGAGATGGATTGCCACGACGAGGCATTTTCTCCACAATCTCCACCCAACCATCTAGACATGTACCCGACATCGTCACCGACACACGGGATGGCATTCTCCATGTTAAAAGTAAGTTGTATTCATATTTTTGTTTATGTACTCATATGGCATATAGAACTGGCTGAAAGTGGAAGGTTGATAAAACGCAGACTGGCCAGGGTGATGGCATTTCTCCGAAAGTCTCCTCTAAAATATTTAGACATGTATCTGAAATGGTCCCTGACACACAGAATAGCATTCTCCGTGCTTTAAGTAAGATTTTTTTTATTCATTTCATTCCTTTCATCACATTGTCTAACCTATTCCCTCACAATTACTCTTTTTGACCCCCTAAAAGTTAATGGCATTGGAAAACATTTGGGAAAACGAAGAAAATGCTTGTCACAATCATTTCAACAGTTCTCTACAATGATTTATTCCCTTATGCCTAAATACTAAAATATGTTATGTCTAATTTACTTGAAATTGTCGTCTGTATTTTTTTTTTTTTTTTTGAATTAGGACAAATCTAAAATGTTGCCGTTTGTCAAGAAATGGTTAAATGAGGCGAGGAAAGTAACGACATTGACGAGAACCGTAACTTGGAGATGGCCATTCCTATTCTTCTTAACTTTCACCACGTTCAAAGCTATGATTTATTGTCATTTAATTTATTATCTCTTTCTTATATATGTGACCCATCACGCTAAAAGGGACCTTATCGGATGTGTGAAAAATATCTACCCTAGTCATTCTGTGCAGTCCACGCAGCCAGACTAGGGCCGACACTTTTCAATTATATGTAATTTTCTGAATCTGGAACGTTTTCCCTATCTTACTTTATGTTCATTTTTCGCATACGGGATCTGGTTGACCTGTGCTGAGTCTGATAAGTTTGTCAAACTTTGGATTTTTGTAGTTCGGATAAGGTCCCTTTTAGCTTGAGGGGTCACATATGAAAGATTCATCGAAAGAAGGAAACGCGCCGATCCTGATCATTCTGGGCTGTTCGTACAGACTGATCAGGACCGAAATATTTTCTCCCAAGTTTCCGCCAAAACATTTGGACACTTGTCCATTTCTCCTTGTTAAAAGCAAGATATCGCTTAAACGTTACCCAAATAAGACCTGATTTTCCTGTCTCAAACAGAAAATACTGGGGAAAACTTTGAGACAAAAGAAGAAAATGCTGATAACCAGCACTTCCCCTTTAGTCTCGATATACTGTGGACTATTGGTACATAAATTTTACTTTTATGAACATTTATCTTGTCATGTGCAATTTAGCTTTCAAATTTTACATTTGATGGCATCTTTAACAGATATGTACTGAAGTTATAATCTATTGCCGTGCTCCCAATTTAACTCGGAACATTTTCATAATGTAATGACCCCACTTCGGCAATGCTTTCTAATGGCACTCAACTAAGTAAACGAACTTAACCGAAGAACATTAAGTTGCCCCGAGTTAATATTGGTGCAATATATAATAATCATTATGATTACTAATTCTAGAATTAGTACAGTTATTCTGACACTAACCACTTACCGAAACGACAAAGTTTGAGACTGTTCAAATTCGAAAGCTTCTGTAGACGATTGCAGTTTTTATATCGTGGGTAATTAAACACGTAGCATATTGAGACAAGAGAAGAAAACGGCATTGAAAGCATTTTCTTCCTTTTTAAAAAAGTTTTTTGTGTCATTTATAATGTGGACGTCAAAATCTGGTCTTGACTTGGAAAAGGTTAAAGTGATTGGAATGAAATTGGAGCCTCGAACGTTTCGACGAACATTAAACGTACATCTAGTAATTGTTTACGCTGGTTTTCTTTCTTTTGTTGTTGTTGTTGTTGTTGTTTTAAATACAACATTGCCCCTTTTCAATTATGGTGAATTATAGCACGGTGGAGATTTTGCATCATGGGGTGGATAACAACTACAGACAAAAATAATCTCGATTCTGGGCAAATATTTCGAAATAACTTTTTTATCATTTCTGCGCCAATTTTCGAAATGTGTGTTGCATGTACCCCGCCTTACTGAGCACTTTTCTCAGAAATATGAATTATTTGTGTAATCCTTTTACTTTTTCCAAATAAAAAAATATTTCGACCGACCAGAAAACGAAATAGGCCTAACAACAACAACGGCAAAATTAGCCACGCTTAGGGAAGAAATTATGCAATAGCTTTCTTACTTATGAGCGATTTGTTGCATGCACCCTGCCTCGCTGAGCTCTCTCCTCAGAAGTATGAATTGTTTTGAAAACTCCTCGTACCTTTCCCCAAAAATGATCCCAACCGACTAGAAGAACGATCGGATTTTTTGCTGTTTTTCTAGTCGGTTGGGGTCAATTTTTGCCAACAGCTTAAGTTGGTTTCAAATAAGTCATACATCAGAGGAAATGTCAATCTCCGAGCAGAGTTGTCGTTCGTTACTCTCACATACATCTCTGCAACGCCCTGGGCGTATGAATGACAAGAATCTTGTCAAACCGAGGAAAACGTGTATTATTGCTGTTTAACTGTTTCATGTGTAACATAATAAAGTAGACAAAGAAATGATGATTCTGGTTACATTTGAAAGGCACTATAACTGATGAAATAACCCATATACAATGGAACTATTTTCTCAAGCCTCCTTACCAATGGCAGGAATTTTGTGCTAAAAATAGACTAGGTTTACGTTTTGTTTTGATAGATCGTCGGTGTTGTTATATAATATCGTATCTACGGCTTGAATCAAGTCGTAGTTGTGAGATTTTATAACAACACTTACGAAATACTATTGTTTGTCCGAAATACGTCACGGTTAGCTGGATAAAATCGTTCCCTATCAGAATGAAACGCACAGAAAATTTGAATGAATGACATCAATCTAAAAAAAATAAATTATTTTCGTTGGAAAATGATATTAAATTTTAAGCAACGTGAAGTATGACATATTTTGGACTTTGGAAAAGAAAAAGTATTTGTTATTGCCGTTTTGATGTGATAGAAAGTGACGTAATCTAGCAGATGATGACGCAATACTCTCTGAGGCAACTACAGAGGTGAATGTAATGAATGAACCGTGTGCAAGAGAGTGAGGAAATGTTTAACCTGAAGCTAGGCAATTTTGTCCGTAGATTTACCCACATAGGAAACATTCACAACTTTTAAATTTATTTCAGTATTTCTATGATACCGTATTAGGCATTTGGTGAAGAAAGTAACACAAAGTCACAAATGACCATTTATGAGAATGTTCGGGTACAAATACTGGCTTATGTTTACTTGATTGTATGGCATATGCTTATGTTTTAATGAGATGTGTACATCAGTTCTCTTTTTCCTTTGATGTTTTCTTTGTAATGTACAGCAGCTTACGACTTCGATTAGTCTTAATTGATTTAGGCCCGTATGAACAGCGGGTGGGGATGTTGGGCTAGGGAGGGCTGCCCCCCCCCCCCCGTTGGCAGAAATGATAAATTTCACACTGGAAATTTAGGAGAAATATAATTTAGCCCCTCCAATATTCAGACACTGGCTCGGACAGGGGCTTGAGTCCCCAAAGGATAATGGCTTTGGAAATCATTGTAAATGGAGAGATTGCTTCAGACAAACAATTTATTTATTTTCTACAATTTCTTCTTACATAAGAAAACAAAACACGTAAAATGCAATTTACTTCAATTTGTCGCCTTCAACATTTTTGAATTTGGACAAGTCGAAATTTTGGCTTTTCGGTAATTGATTAGTGTTTGCTGTTTGTGAAAGGGTTTTCATATTTTTTTTCTTAAATTTCATTTAATTCCTTGGAATTTTCCAAACCAGACGCAAGAACTACATCTTCGTGTCAAACAATGCAAACAATTGAGAAAACTGTCAAAAACAACCGGTTATCCCGATGTTTGTTGATGATTACCGATGATGAACGATGTCAGTCGGCAGGATCCGGATTATCTCCGGTCCCCCGCTGATTGGATGAGGAGATTATCGGATAATCGTTAGTGTGTTAATCTTGACATGGGAGACGATCAGTATGTCCGTCTGTCAGTTTGGATAAAAATTTGAAGAAGAAAAAAGCTTTTCCAAGGCTGGGGCGAAATTAAGAAATGAGTAGAATGGGATATTTTGGAAATTCTCGTAAAACGAATACAACAAACCTGATGACAAGTGCCATTTGCAAATGCTGATACTTGTACTTTAAGTAATACTTTATAACCAATTGACCAATGGAACCAATTCCTACACACTTATGTTTTTAACGCATCAGTTAGAGAGGTGACTTTGAAAACATGTTGATAAATGAAAAATTGCTTGAGAAAAGCTATTTCTTCTTTTCGCACAATATTTTTACATAGGAAGACAAAAAGATATTTAATCTCATTCAATTCAAACTTGCCTATGAAACATCGTTGAATTTGGACCAGTAGGCCTACACTATTTTGCCGCCAGGTCATGGGTTCATTATTGACGAATTTGAATAAAACAATTGGGTTTGACTTTTGTGCTCTAACACGATGGATGGCCCGTGTGACTTTTGGGAAACGTTCACACCGAAAAAACGGTCCGCTTTAAGTAGCCTATGTTTTGTTAGTTCTCGGCTTATACGGATTTTGACGAGATCAAGTGCACCGTACGTGCCTTTGAGAGGGCCAATTTCGTTTCTATACTCAGTTCCAAAAGAAAGTGTGCACTTTTCAATTTTGAATATCTCGAAAAGTATACCGTCTACCGCAAGAAAATTTTGTACGACACATCTCAAGATTATTGAAATTTGAAAAACGATATATTGACGAAGAAATCTCATAGCACGCACGAATTTTAGGCTTGATTGCGATTTTGCATTTTTAGTGTTTTACGTATGCCTCACGTGCTGGATGAATTATCGACCAGAAATTACACTCGCTGCACTCCTTTTGGCATATCGTAGCATAAAAACACATGTGCATTACATTTGTTCATTGTGCATTAGCGTGAAACGAATTACAGTTAACGTTGGTGAGCAAGACCGAACCTGGTGAAAACAAAAACTCTCCGAAAAATTGAATTTGTACGGTATTTATGTTCTAATAGCAATTGGTCATTTGTATGACATCTTAAAGGCAAACAAATTCGCTTTAGAACGTTATTGCACCGTTCGATGGTAATTCACTAGACTACTAACGTAGCGATTACTAACGTTGTTGTACACGTAACGTCTACAAGAAAGTTCAAGCTTTAACGTGGAAATGGCTTGGAAGGCCTGGGCAAACCCGACAACGGCATATAAGCTTGTAACTCTATCCACAGGAAAAGCTGTAAGGAGTGCGAATCTCAACACCATCAACACCTTAATGATCTGACTCTCTGTATGCAATATGAGCAATTCTATCGACATCTGTTTTGATGTAAATTTTCTTTAAGGTCTAATCTGAAGTATGATATCACCTTTACTCCCTAAATTGCCATTAACTTTGTGAAAATTAAGGTAAAGGTAAAACGCAAAAGTGCACACTTTCTTTTGGAACTGAGTATAGCTTACTCTGCCCCGAATTCCATGTTTTCTTCATAGATTCAAGCGTAAGCTATAGTGTCTAAGACTTTATACTTTCAACTATTTTTAGAATTCTAAACTTCTGTAACAATACCACTTTTTACAATAATACTTTGCTGTGGATCCAAGATTTCTGTGAGGGGGTTCGAAAATACAAATAGGCGGATTGTTTCCTAGTATAACATAATTTTGACTTAATTTCTGCAAGACATTGAAATAATCAGGCTACAGAGTTCGTTTGACCCCCGCCCCCCGAACCCCCTCTGGATCCACCACTGAAATTTATACCGCATGGTATGGCGTTGAATAATGCAAAGGTCATCCCACATAAAGATAACCTTTTCCGAAGATAAAGGTCATATCGAGACTGGACATAGATTTAAAGTTTCAACAAAAGATCGGATTGTATCAGATCGAACCAGCGACCTCTGTGTTACAATGTAAGTGTGTTGCCATTGCACTTAATCCGCATCTGAATTTGCAAATTAGACAACATCAATTGGTTTCATAAAACACAATTCTTTTCGAATATTCATTTTATGAAAAAAACCCTTTTTGCTTGGAGGTTTTTATGGAAAGCTTCTTATTTAACGATTTTTTCAGATCTGTAGGAAGTTGCCAAAATGTATGTTTTCAACAAAAAAAAATGCATTTTTTTTATTTCTATGATAAATCAAGAAAATATGTATACAAATAGCGTCGCGAAACTTTCTCACGACAAAACGTTCGTGTTTTCATTCTAAATGTTTCTTTACACTATAGAAAACATTTCCTAAGTATTCCATTAAGTATTTCGGTAGAAATACCTTAACCCTTTCACGATTAAGATCTGGTTTTCATGATCACAAGAAGAGCTCGGGAAAACATCGAAGTAAAAGAAGAAAATTCCGACAATCAGTGTTTTACCCAATTTGTCTCTATGTTCTAGGCCAAATTTTTCACACATTATTTGTATGAACATCCACTTCGTCGTCAGCGGCATCTTTCAAATAGGGAACGATATTATCCAGTTAACCGTGACGTCATTTCGGACAAACAAATGGTATTTCATAGGCGTCGTTATGAAATCTCGTAACTACGGCTTGATTCAAGCCGTAGTTACGAGATTTTATAACAACACCGACGGTTTATCAAAACATAACGGAAAACCCGATCTATCATTAGCACAATTTTTTTTGCTATTAGAACATACATGTACTAATCTTTTGTCGTTTGGGAAGGTTGACCACATGTACACATTGTATTCCATCGCACTTAATCCATGCGTCATCATGATAGTAAACAATTAACCTAGTTCATATCCATGAAAATATGTTGTGAGGATTTTCATAGAAATTAGATTCCCTAATGAAAATACAAGTTGCTTGGACACGGACTTTTCTGGTAGATGGACGAGTTTTCATACATCGCTGCCTTTCAACAAAAAAACCTTGTAATTGCTGCTCTAAACAAGCTGCAGTTACGAGGTTTCTGTTGAAGAAAACGACGATATGAACTTTATTATAGATACTAGTAGTAATAATGAATTTAACAATAATATGCTAAAGCAATACGAGTATGCGTACAGAATGAAGGTAATTCACCCTTGGATAGAGTGCTTCATATAACGGTGTGCGGTATGATCTATGGAGAATGCCTGTCACACGCAGACTCCCGATGGAACTAATATTTGAGTAAATTGATTGGACTGATCGAAGTTTACCCCCCCCCCCCCCCCTTACACACATACGCACACTCAACAGCTATGGTCACAATGCAGACGGACCTCCATTTTAAGTCTCATCAGAAATACTACATATAATTGATTAGAATTAATAATTGATATGGTACTCAAACATGTAGTATAAATAGTATACCCCCTCACACATGCCTCGCGACCTTACTGGGTCCTAACTGCGACCTCGTTATGATCCAGGACGCAGCACAGTCGCCATGGACTCAGTAGGGACGCAGCGAGGTCGTAGCAAGGACCCAAGGACGCACAAGGTCGCAGACCGTCGGCGACTATTTTGAACATGCACAAAACAGTCGCAGAACCTCTGCGATCTTGCTGCGTCCTGGTTAGATCGTCGTGGGATCTCAGTGGAGTCGCCATAGTCGCAGCAGCATCGTAGTAAGGACGTAATAAGAACGTAATAGACGTTGTACACTCGCACTAAGAACGCCGTAGAGTCGCCGATGAAATTACAATAAATTGTTCATTTCACACTATCTTTTCTACCAAGAAAGATAAGAAATATAATAATTCATTCACAAAATGACATATGCAAAAATCTTTGAATTTGGATCAGTATAAAATTTTGCCTTTTAGTAGATAGGCCAACTTCATTGATGTCTTAATTTATCTGAATCGGCGACTGGGTAAACTTGTAACACTTTAAAGGCCCCGCTCGTTTGCCTCGTCCGCCTCTCATCTTTGGAATAATATGGACGATTTAACTTAAAACTAATGAAATATACGTCTTCACTCGTTGAAGGTCATAGGCTACTCAGAATGAAATTTACCGGAAAAAAGTATTATTTTCCTAGACGTAGTAAGGGCGTAGAAGAGTCGTCTTACAGTCTGGGAACATTCGCCGGAAAAACGCAATAGTCGCCCTAAGAACGCAGAGGACGTAGCACAGTCGCTGCTGGGTCACCGATGATCGCCGTTTGGTCGTCGTAGGGACGCATTTACTGTCGCAGTGGAAACGCCATGGACGTAGAAGGGTCGTATTGAGGATGTAGAAAAAACGTACAGAACACAAGACTGCGGACTACATGTAAAGTGACAACATTCCTACGGCATTGTTTCATTTCTGGCACTTTCCGTTATACACTGTGCATGTTTTGCCACTTTTTGATTGTTTTGACAGAACATTTATCTTTTTAAAGACTGATGTCTACGAAAAACACGTACAACTATTTTGGAATAGGAAAAGAAGAAAGTGTTGCTTTTAACAATTTTCTTCTTTCCATACAAGGCATTCCACAATTATAATTATCTTTCGTTAGACCCGTTAGGAAGAGATTAAAAGATCATTCTAAACACTTCTATCAGCAATCCGACGATTCTTCAAATTTGACTCTTAATGTATCTATTTCTTATTTCGCTTCAGCGTTCAATGGTTCATTGCATAACATTCGTGAAATCGAAAATGCCATGTCCCACAATTTTTGTTTATTTTTTTAAGTTTGATTTTCTTTCTGAGTTTTATGTGAAAATATGTGTCTATAACGACATGTAAGCACCATCTTCATTTCTAGCAAACAGTAAGTAAGCAATGTGTAATTATACTTCTTGAATGGTCGTGTACGATCTTCACTTTTCTCTAAAATGGCAAAAAAAAGAAGAAAAAAACAAAAACAAAACAACAACAAAAACAACCAACATCACATTGTTGATTTTCCAACATCATAGTTGATTTCTGTGTAATAAAAAAGCCTGTAAACCATTACTAAAACAAAGCTATTGGACAAGCACTTCCTGACCACGTCAAGTCGCCTGAGTGCGTTTCATAATAATATTTTTTCCGACTTGCTTTTTCCTTAAGAGTCCCCACTTCCTCTCAAACACGAGGATCTCGTGCTAAGAAGGAATAAACGTACGAACTGGAAGCATCATGATAAATACTCCGCCTAACTTTTTGATCCTTTTTTGTCTAGTCTTTTTTTCTTTCCAATCCAAAGATTATGTGCGCTTATCTTACACTTTTAAGACAAACGACAATAGTTATTATCGCACGACGAAATTGAAATCTATTTAGCATTATCATACGCCAACTGAAGGATACGCAGCAATGGAATCCCAACAAAGCTGCGTTTCTTTTTCACCCCAAAGAACTACGAACAGTTCTTGGACACTAAATTGGGGGCCAAAGAAAAACTCAGTATTTTTAAATACAAAGTAAGACTAATGTTATTACTATAAAAGTTGCACAACAGCTAAATGTCCGCGTAACTTCTTTTATAAACTTCCATATTCTTTAAAGATTCCAATTTCAAACGTTTTGGGTATTTACTGGGCATTAGCAAAAAAGCTTGATCTATTTCGGATTTTTTTCGCAACATTTTTTTTTGCTAAAAGCAGTTATATTTTCATGAAAGATATTGTAAAATAATCAAGATTCAATGCGCAGAATATTTAACTATTCATCTACATGTGCATGCGCTGGTATTTCTTAGAAAGTAGTTCCACCAAGAAAAAGAACAATGAAAGTCTTACAAAACAAAGGGAAAGGAAAGGGTAGTTTCTTAATAGCCGCACAAAAAATCGTTTAATGACTTTTATGGGGTTGTTTTAAGTGCTTAAAATGCATTAAATAAAAGCTTTCTTAAGCGACAATCAATGTAACATTTCAAGAAACCAGTTTTTTATGCCCACTTTAGTTTCACTTTACGTAAATCAAGAAGCTTGATTCGTCCTCAGTAATGTTCGATACATTTCTTAGAAGATTATCCCCATTTAAAGTGACATTTCAGAATTATTTTTTACATGAATTTTACTTTTATTCTATCTGAAAGAGCATGTTTTCTTATGAAAATTCTGAAAATTTCAAGCCAAAATATTGAGCCGTTTACGAGAAATATTTATTTTTGTGCTAGAAATAAACAAACTGTTGTGGACAACAGTAGAGTATGTCATTTCTGTCTCAACTTTGATGGCGTATTTGTCGCTTATAAATAACAAATTAAAACAAAACTGATAGCATTTCTGCGCATTAGAGTAAACAATCTTTGCATCAAGACATACTTTTAAAAACTGAAATAAATGTGAAATGTCACTTTAAGCGTTTAAGCTTAATCTTATGTTGAAAAAAGAATCTCCATAACGATTTACAAACTTATGTAATTTTGCATTGTGATGGTTCGGACCTTATATGTGTCTCATACCAGCAAGATTCGACCTAAAACAAGAAAAATTATATTGAAATTTAAAATTCTTTTCCTTTGGTTTATATGTAAGATTTGTTTACATTTGTCGAAATATCGTGACTACACTAGGCCTATAATGTTCGACAAATTCAAGTTATCCCATTACCAGACAACAAAATTTTGGACTGTTCCAATTTGAAAGACATTGCAGACGACAATTTCGAGTGAAAGGAGTTTTTGATAATTAGGTCTTTTTGGATGGAAAACATTGTGGGAAATGAAGAAATTGCTTGTCACAAGCAATTTCTTCATTTTCCACGATGCTTTCCATTTCCATTATTTTATGGGGAGTCAAAAGAGTTATTGTGTGGTAATGGGTTAAGCCGAATGCATGTTTATTTGATTATGACAAAATAACAAAATCCACTTTGATCTAGAATTTAAAATTCAACATTTTGCTTGATACAAAATTGTTTTCCTATACTCTGATGTGTCATGTATTCGTGCTAGTATAGTCGGCTGGTGTTTCAATTCTATCTAAAAGAAATAAAACGTATACAATTCCTATTTCTGAATTGAACTTTTCACATGATTTCAGTCAAATGTATTATATGACACCCACATAATTTGTTTTCCAAATGCAATGCTTATTTCATTTTGATATAGATACGTGGATAGAAAATAACAAAATCCAAAACCATTCTTAGAACAGCAGTTTTAAAGGCAGAATAACACTTAACATCTTGCAAATTTTCCGAGAACTTCGTACAAAAAAATAAATATATATTATTAGAATAATATGGTCTTTAAATTGCATATAAGCCAAATCTTAGCTTTCTACCTTGTGTATTGGCTTAGATGTCGACGGATTTAAAACCCCATGATTTGTTGTCCCGGGGATAATATTTACAATAATGGAACATATGGGGTTTTAAATCCGTCGAAATCCTAGCCAATACACAAGATAGAAAGCTAAGATTTGGCATAGATGCAATTTAAAGGCCATATTTTCATAATACATATGAGCCAGGATCTGGAAAAACGTCCCTTAAGGCTTTTGAGCCCAACATAGATCCAGATCAGCCTGTGCATACACACAGTCTGATCAGGATCCACGCTGTTCTCTATTAGCTTCTTCGTGACATGTAATAACAAAGAGAGCAGCTTGGATGCATATCCGATTGCATTTGACAACAGGCTGATCTTGAAACTCAATATTTGAAAATGCTTTAAGGGACGTTTTTCCAGATCCCGGCTCATATTTATTTTGTACGAAGTTCTCGGAAAATTTGCTTGATTTTAAGTGCCATTCCCCCTTTAATATTGTCATGATCAAATATGTCTAAATCCATGCCAAATGTTTTTTTTTTCACAGCTACCGTATCATCAATTGTCATCATATGATTGTTATATTTTGACAATAAAAGTACACTCATTATATAAAATTGTTAAGATACAAAGGACAACGATGCTAAATAATACGTTCTTTTATACTCAGCATACATTGTACGGCATATGTTTTTTATAAGCTCTTTTTTTGTTGTTCTTTTCATTTTACAGATGACACAAAACATATGACAAAGAGTATGGAGCGGTGAGCTCTTACGTTTTGCCCGAACAATGACTGGATATTTAGATCACGCGTAGCAAATGTAAAGCAAAATACGAGGGAACAGACTGAAGAAAATGATGTCACCCTGTCGTCATCGTAATGTTTTATGTTTGTCTTTTCCCTCCGATGTACTGTTCCCCTCTCCGTTTTGCGTTCGTTGTCAGTACCGATTTCGACAAGTCATAGTATAGAAATTCGACGTTTGTGAAAGGGTTAAAACCCGGTGTCGTGATTTGAACTAAACACTTACAAATCGCCTCACAATCCCCGACAATAAGCCGGGTAAATTAGATTTCGAGAACTTCCCATAAAATGCAAATATTTTCTACTTCAGAGACGAGCTCAAGAACATCTTAAGAAACTCTCAAGAACTGACTCGATTTTCTTGTCGTTTACTTTAATATTTCGCTGCTTTTCAACAAAAAACCTCGTAACTGCAGCTTGTTCTAAGCTGCAGTTACGAGTTGTTCGTTGAAAAGGGGCGATTTACAAATCGAGACGTTAGAAATGATATTATTTTTATATGAATATTTATGAAGAAATACAAAACTGAAAATATATTCATAACGAAATAAGAAATATCAAAGATAAAACGATATATCAATACAAATATCAAGAACATGAGCCAATGTGGCATCGGGGTGAACCTTTTTGCGATCTGTCTGCAATTATTTGGACATTTTATCATAGATCTCTGACCAACTATTATGTGCAATAAAATGCAAAGTACTGCTTCTACAAAAACAAATACTTCTAACAACTTTTGACGCAATCCCAGTTAAAGGGGACAATTGATGTCTCCGGCCTTCAATATGTTCTAGCTGCAAATAGTCAACATTATATAAATGCCCTCCACATTTATTTTCATCCAACACCTATAACTAAAAAATGTATCTATAATTTACGTTCGTAAGAACTCCATTTCTTATGAAAATCATGTGACAATCAAACTAGGGGGTACGAAAAACCGATGTCTCCGGGTATAAATTCTAACTTTCAAACCAAAAATGTCAATTTCAACAATAAATTATCCTAACAGAAATGTCCCAATCTTGTACAGAAAACATAGAGCTCCAAAACGATACCAAGATTTATATAAAAAATGTAATCCAAAATTTGTAGAACAGCCTCGAGTCGTTGTCTCCAAAATCCAAAAACGTACGGGACACTTTCTTTAAAGCTAAGAAACACTGACATAAATCTACATTTAATGCATTAATCTAGCGTAATCTACTTTAGTATAAATATATATAATCAAAATGAAGTCGTATTTTGATATACTTTTGTCAATATTTCTAAAAAATCAACCTCATTCTCAAACAATTTACCGTAATTTTAACCCCGTAACGTACGAGGCAAGAACTAAAGTAGCTGTAGTTAAAAATGTGTAACTATAAATAGTTTAATTCTTCAAGTAACATCACCATTCGAAGTGTCTTCAAATATGACAAAAAGAATTATGCCGATTACTATAATAGCATTGATACAGCAGGCCAAATAAAATTGGGTACACATTAAAAAGTGACGTACGAGTCCATAACGTTCGAGGCTATTTTTAGTTTTCAGTTTTTAAATTGCTGAAATGGAACGTTTCCTGTGCTTAATTTATGTGTTTTGGGTTCCTTAAGGACACCAGTTTAAGCAAAATAGACTTTTAATGCACATAATAGACTGTACACGTACTCGTACTAGTCTCGAACGTTATGGTATTATAATTACGCTTAATTGATACTATTTTTACAATATTGAAGAAAGTTCCACAAAATATGCCGGTTTTCCTTGATATATATAGGAATATATTCATACCATATACATTACACTAGATTGGTGCATTAAAATAGACTATTTAGCGTTTTTTACCTTTATAAAAAGTGTCCCGTACGTCTTCGTATATTAGATCCATCAGAGGTAAGGATGTCAAGCAAATTTTGGATAACATTTCTCTTAATTAAGAAGTTAATACACATACCTCATGTGTCAAAACAATATGAACATCTCAACATTTATAAATTGAAACTAATTTTGCTAGGAAGTTTTAATTTGTAAAACAACACACCCAGATGGCTTATAGAGTTGTATTTATTTTCATTTATTCATTTCATTACAATTTTTTTGACAAAGTGTCTGGCAAATGGATATTGACTGATAATATTATGATTTGATTGAAAAGGTAATAACACAGAGGCTGTGATGTTAAAGAAAAGAAAGCATATTACGTACGGGACAAGCTGTAGTTACGTTCGGGACAGACCAGTTTTAAACTATTGTTGATTTGTAACAACTCATTGACTTTCCATTTCGGTATATCGATTAAGGGAATAACTCATTGCTTTTGTTTAACAATACGAGAGAAAATTAAAGGTTGTTTGGTGTATTTTAGAAGAGTTGGAAGTAGTCAACGTTCTAAAATAAAGGAATTGTACAAGGATGGCCGTTTTGTATTTTCATTCGCATAGGTACAATTCGCAATTTTCACCCATATTGTCAATTGATTCACATTTTACAAACAAATACTCATCAAAATGTATCGGATTTATTATTCTTTATGCATTACTTAATGTGAAATTAGACATACATTTCACAAAGGGGTCTATTTAAAATACGTAGTTTTTTATGCACACATTTGATCAGTTAACAGTCTATAAATCCAAAACTAAGCAAGCCCGGTTGACAAAACAAGAGAAATTTGTGCAGAAGATGTGATCCATGAAGAAAATTTGTCCAGAGTGAGTGAATGGTAAAATGAAAAATTTCGAAAAAAATTTAGTCAATTGTCCACTTTAACTGGGATTGCGTCTTTTGTTTATTTTTCTGAAAAAAAGTGGACAAAATGTACTTTTGCTTTTCCTCTTTGTATATGTGTATCTCTCAAGGTGGCATGTCACATCTAACAACATTTTCTTTTTCTTTCCCATCTAAATGTTATGAAATCCGATTTCTCCCGATTTCCATTTCAAAACAGGAAGTCGCCTCAACAGGCACGGAATCTTGGGAGCATATTTAGGCACATACCGGAAGTGCCTTTTAGTATCAATTCAGACGACGCGCGTGCGCTTTTGTGCTTAGCGACGATGAAGATTTTGTGACAGCTTCCGGTCACGTGATATGTTCCTCATGGCGCTGGGTTTTCCACATTGTAGAAGATGCGAATTTCGCCGGCTTCCATTAAACACGAGAACTACTTTCTGTGAACATAAAACGTACGCGGGCCGGAAATACATTAAAATGTATTACTGTCTCCTTATACGACGAAATGTAATCCTTTCTTATTTTTCTCGCTGTAATGCTCTTATCTGGAAGGTCCTCTTTACATGTATTTTGTTATAAAAGATATAACAAGGAATCGGTTTCCGTAAATTCATGTAGATGCACTTTAAACCTAGACAATACAGTCCTTAGATTATTAACATAGTAAAATACTTACATTCAGAAGGAGCTTTTATGTCGAGCATGCATTCGTGTAGTCTACATGAATTCTTATTATATATATTTTTTGCAATTCCAAATTGTTACTTGTGTTTACATACAAGCAGAAAACGTGTTTTAATGTGTCAAAATCCTAAACAATTATGGATATTAGAGAACGAACTAGATCTAAATTATTTCAAAATCGCTAAATCATTTTTTTTTAAAATCAATATTAGATTTCTTTTAACTTGTACGGAATAATCCAAGATCGCATAGTAATTTCTATTCATCTTTTCGCTTTGCGAATTAAAAAATCGGTAGCAGGCTAAATTCAAATGCCATGTCTGTTTGTATGAAGACACTTTTCTCTCTCACTGAAAAGGTATTTCTCTCTAAGTACCTTTCTGAAGCCATCAAGAAGTAGACTAAAATCTTGATATCTTTCCTGGGTATTTCTAAAGACAGGAAACTTTTGTTGGAAAAATATCCTACAGGAACTGTGTGTGAGAGATAAGCGAGGCCATAATGTATTTCTCTCGTGAAGCTCCGGGACCGCAGATCTGATAACGGGTCTTAACTTACCTGCAACTCCATTTAAGGGAAAAACTCTAGTCTTTATCCTTGTCTTCCTTAACTTACCTGCAACTCCATTTAAGAGAAAAACTCTAGTCCTTATCCTTGTCTTTCTTAACACTTTCCCAAACGACACAAGTTTTAGGGTGGTCCTATTCAAAAGCTGCTGTAGACAACAAAATTGATTTTAAAAAGGAAGGGGTTTGTGTACAATATATCACAGAAAATTTTGAGACAAAAGGAGAAACTGCTGGTTATCAGCAGTTTCTTCTTTTGTCTCAATGTTTTTCCCAAGCCATTTCTATTAGAGACGTCGAAACCAGGTCTTGTTTGGAAAAGGGTTAAACTGTAAAGTAAAGAACGTGATTGTAAAAGTCAAGGAATCATAAATGCATCCAAAACATATTTAGCTTTCTTATAGACCTGTTTAACAAAACAAAAGTTAATGCTTTTTTTCCCTGTATTTTCGTTGTTTTTTCCATTTTAATTCAAGAAGAAATGTTATGCGAAAATGACAATTTGAGCTACATCCTCCGATCTATAAATATATTTTTTTCGACAATTTTGCCAAAACATATTAGAAAGTATTTCCATATTATGATGACCTCTTTAATTTTTTCCTACCGTTTGAAGACATAAACTCGCATGTTTCTCTATATAAAGATAAAATTTGACTTGTGTCGTCTGGTAATGGGTTAGATAAACATTCATAGAAAGTTTGAAGCAAAGATTAAGGAAAATAAATCGGAGAAGACACGTGGCCTGCAAACACGCAAATCGCCGAGACTCTGCGAGACTTTGTGAGATTTAGGACAAGATTGTTGTTATTGATTGACGAACTACTGCATTTTGGTTTTAAGAAAATGTTATTGAGACATTCAGATATGGAGATACCTGCACTTAATATGGTTTTAATTTCCTGACTTCCCTTACGTCAACAAAGTAATTCTAGGACACTACGATGGGCACATTACTTCTGTCGTTTTGTTTGTAATTATGGCGACTTATGATGGCTTACTTGCTAAAATGACTAGTCACAAAAAGCAGACGATTTCCCTATTCCTTTACATTTGTCTGTGTAAAATGTCATTTAAAAACTGAAAGCTTTATGGAAATTCAATGATGTATCGATGCTTTTCAACGAAAACCTCGTATCTGCAGCTTGTTTTCAGCTGCAGATACGAGGTTTTCGTAGCAAAGCGACGATATCTGGTTATTCATCTCGAATGTTTATTATAATACCCTGAAAAAAAAAAAAAAAAAAAAAAAAAAAACAGCCCGGGTTAACCACATTGCATGCTCTAAGCATCGAAATCTTTTATCACAATGACAGGGACATCTTCGTGTCCAAGATGATGATTTATTCTTCAAGGAAAGAAAACCATCGTAATTTGTTTACTTTTTGACCCGTGTACCAACTCAATAAGGTCCCCTGGGATTGGATGCCACTTTACCGATCGATACACCGATATGGCGGGAGTCGGCACGTGCCATGGCTGACATGAAACATCCTGAATTACCGTTCTTTGTAACCCCATACCAGATGGCGCACGGCAGGGGGGTGCTCTCTGATCTATTGATGTAACCTTTAACCCCGCAAAATGTGTGATTCTGACAAATTGTTGTGGATGATTTGTTAACAAACAATTTAGCGATTGGTATGATGCTCTTTTCAAAGAGCGACTTTGAATACACGTATGCACATTTCTGAATACAAATTGTCCCAATTTACACAGTAGCAATCGGCAACAATATATCAATCAGCATATTACGATGGTTTGGTGCAGTTTTCTATGCAACAGCCTTTTCCACCTGCATGCAGCTACAATTAATATACATGTATTTATATTTTTTAAAGTCAGACTGAATTGTTTAGCAAGTATTTAATTGGACAGAATGTAATTGGGGGAAAAAGATATTAAGCATAATTATGCTTAGTTAGAACAAATAAATGTCGCAGCTTTTAAACAAAATCCTCGTATCTACAGCTTTAACCAAGCTGTAGATACAAGGTTTTTGATGAAAAGCAACGATATATAAGTACATGTTAATGAAACACAAAAATGAAACAGATAATAATCAAGATTTGCCCTCTTTAGCTGCATAACACTTTTCAAATGAAATATTTTCTGCCATTTTTACGAAGGACTGGACACAAGGTTTTTATTGGGCGTGAATATTTTTGTGCTTTTAACAAAAACCTCGTAACTGCAGCTTGTTCTAAGCTGCAGTTACGAGGTTTTTGTTGAAAAGCGACAATTTGCGCCTCCCCCATGGGACAACGCCTGTTGGGTGTAAAATCACAACTTTGTACGTAACGTCGTTTCATCAAAGTAAACAGACGTCGACCATTTGTTAACGTGTTGATTGGTCGTATTGATTAATGAACGAATGGGTAACAATAAAATGAAACTATGACCATTCATGCTTTCATGAATAAAAGGGACTGTCTTGAAAGAGCGAAAAATATCAGATTTGACAATGCGTCCTGAATGTGAGATGTGTAACATTTTTCAATCAATTGTCATTTTGTGTTTTAATTCGAAATATTACTTTGTTATACTTAACCTTTTCCCAAACGGCGAAATTTTAGGGTGATCCACCTCAAAAACAGCCACAAATGACAAAATGGCTGTTATTAAAGATATGATTTGTGTAAAATATGGCACGGAAAATATTGAGACAAAAGGAGAAACTGCTGGTTATCAGCAGTTTCTTCTTTTGTTTCAATGTTTACTCAAGCCTTTTCTATTAGGGACGTCAAAACCAGGTCTTGTTTGGGAAAGGATTAATAAAAGTCTTCTTTACATACATACACTATGCACGATGGTGAATCAAGTGGCATATTAGCAAATGTATGCCATAGGAAGCGAGTTTCAATAACCTAGTAATATATTGTAATCATTTTTTAAAAGCAAAAAAGTGGCTATTTTCTATACGAAAAAGATAAAAATGAATAGAAATGGTCACCCATTTGCATTCACCGGCATCTAACGTTCCATTCGCCCGACTATGAACAACGCCGTAAGAATGTTTCCATTAATCTATATCCATATGCCCGTTAAAATAAATAAAAGTGTTGACGTCCTCCGTAAAAAAATCTTGAAAAAAAGGAAAAAAGCTGGTAACAGCATTTTCTCCTTATGGCTTGACAATTTCTGTGCTCTATTGTGCATGATAAACATAAACGTATCATATTTTTTCTCAAGGTAGAACGACCCTTATGAGACTCATACGAAGTCGGAATCAGTCGGGTGATGTAAGCATTCGGCGTTGGAACATTCCACCGACGAATGTTTACAACGTCGCCCGGATAGGTTCGGATACTTACGTCGCAAAAAAAAAAAAAAAAAAAAAAAAAAAAAAAAAAAAAAAAAAAAAAAAAAAAAATCCGAATTCGCGCGAATCTGTTTAGGGAAGGACTGCCTTAAATAACTTTCACCAATTTCTATCTTTACAGACGGATGACGACGTATGTTTCGGATGCGGATTACAAATCACCGACAGATTTATCCTCAAAGTGAACGACCAGTCGTGGCACGTGACATGTTTGAGATGTTGCGTCTGTCAGACATTGCTGGAGAGACAGAGCACGTGCTATATCAAAGAGGACAACATCTACTGTCGGCTAGATTACGCAAGGTAAAGCTCAAAATTTTGCAAATTTCCAAATTCCGTTTTAAAGAAAGTTTTAAGAAAGGTTAGTGACATTTTATTATACACATATACGCAATTTAGAACTTCTCAAGATCTTATCGAATCATTTATATCTGTCATTTGTAAGGATTTGATTCATATATTTTAAATACGCTTTTGATGCATGTAATGGAAAAATGTTGACAAATGAGGCAAAAGAAGAAAATGCTAATAACCATTTCATCATTTTGCTTCCATAAGGCACACAATGTATTTTCTAGCCTATACGATACAATTTCGCCATCTGCTACACCATTAAATTGGGAACGAGCTTTTTGCTATTAAGGAGAGGCATTAAGCAAAAATGCGATTTTGCATTTCATAACATCGTGCTGTTGTTTAAGATAAAAATATATAAGAAAATAAGATCACTGTCTCAAATGAGCAAAACATAATCTGGCTAGATTTCTGTTCCTCGATTCCTTTAAGCTATTACTGCTAACATGTTTGATCTATTGCTGCCAAAATGTATAATGAGAGAGGAAACAAATTATAGTGACAAAACGAAAGTGAAAATAACAAAAAAACAAAAAATATTGACACCATGACTTCTAATCTCAAATCGTCCCGAAAACAAAACGTACTTAGTATTCAAGTGGAACATGTTCGCCCAATTGATCTCTAGAACCGTTCTCTGCTCGCCTGGGTTCGCGGAAATTTAGTTAGTCAGTTCGTTTATACCCTAAATTAGCCCCAATTTGCCCACTTAATCAACGTATTCATGAATCGTCTTGTTAAATCCTTAACCAGACGACAAAAGCCCAGACTCAGCATTATTGATATAAGATGGTGACGAAACACATGTTGAAAAACAAAAATGAACAAAAGATAAAATAATGTCCAGAAAATCTAAGATAAAAATGGTTTGAAAAGAAGCATTTCACTGTTTATTATTTTCGTCATCTTAACCCATTAGGCTATCACACAATGACTCGTTTTGACTCCCTTAAAGAAAACAACTTTGGAAAACATAATGGAAAATCAAGAAATTGCTTGTGACAAGCAATTTCTTTATTTCCCACAATGTTTTCCATCCAAGAAGACCTAAAAATTAAAAATTTCATTCACTTGAAATTGTCGTCTGCAGGATCATTCAATTTGGACCGCCCTAATATTTTGTCGTTTGGTAATGGTAATGGGTTAAAAAAAATGCCACATAATTGCCTACATAATCCGGAGAACTTAAAAGCAGACTTCTAAATTAAAGCGTTTTTAATTCAATAATTTCAGTCAATGCATTTGGTATTAGCTCAATTTTGTATAGTTGGGATGAAAGTCGTCTTAAAAATGGCAAAAACAAGAGTTTTGATTGTCCGAGTTGTATTGACGCAGCAAAAAGGAAAGCAGACGTGAAATTCAATTGATCGTCTGTTTTTACCGGGGACGATTTTTGACACTTTTGTGAAGGACGTCCCTGGAGATATTCCGAATGAATTGTTTACTAATGAGGTCCATAATGAGTGGGCGGGGCTAGAACCTTGTCGGACTCCCGGAATTATGATGTAATTGTCACTGGTGGTATTTTTGTCCACAGAATTAGGGAGAATATGTCCTTGATTTCAGTATTCGTTTGTAACCCTCTCGCTAAAAAATACCCGAAAATAGTTAACCCATTACCAAACGGCAAAATTATAGACTAGTCTAAATTCAAAGATAATGCAGACGACAATTTCAAGTTAATGAAATTTTGCATTTTTAGTCATTTTACGTAGAAAATATTGTGGGAAATGAAGAAATTGCTTGTCACAAGCAATTTCTTCATTTTCCACAATGTTTTCCAAAGCCATTATCTTGTGGGGAGTCAAAACGAGTCACTGTGTGGTTATGGGTTAAGGTGACCAAAACATATTTCGTATCAAAATGAAGAAATACGACAGCATTGGCATTTGGTGACACAGAATAAACATTTGGTGCGAAAGAATAACCACAAAACCTTCAAGTCGTGTGACCGTACCCTGTGGTCTCCTAAAATTCAATGTTATCTTTTATTTTTTCCTATTTGATACACAACACTATTGATTGACAAAAATGATAAGTAATATTTGAATTTGAAATAAAAGATATCATTGAACAATTGGAACGTACTTTGCGAAAGTTTCTTTTTTTTCTTTCTTTTTTTTTTTTGATTAAGTATATTTTATCATTCGCTTAGTAAGTTACTGAGATATTCAAACAGAATTGTTGATCTTATTTTTTCAGGGAGTTCGGAGCTAAATGTGCAAAGTGCTACAGAACAATTCAACCCAATGATTGGGTACGACGTGCACGTGAATTTGTGTACCACCTCGCGTGTTTCGCCTGTGACACGTGCAAACGTCAGTTATCAACGGGGGAGGAGTTCGCGTTACATGGCAACCAAGTTTTATGTAAACCCCATTATCTGGATATATTAGAGGGAGGACCCCATAAAGGTAGGTTTCAACAATATTTGCATTTTTCTTCCTTCGAAAACCTTGTACCTGTAGCTTAAAACAAGTGGTGTTTACGAGGTTTTCTGGGGGAAATTGACGAAATTGTCTTTGGATTCAATGAGCAAAACCATTCCCATTTGATACAAGACAAATTTTTGACGCATAGCATCAAAGAGGCCGGCAATTGTTTGGTAGCCATCCGTGAAAATTTTGCTGAAGTGACATATTTCAACCATGTCATGTTAATTTTATTTTTCCTTTTCTTGTTGAACTCACAGTATCAAGACCCAACGGAATTATCGTGGACTTGCAGTTGCAATTATTTGATAGCGTATTGTTTGTTTGCAGTTCAGTTGACTTCTTCTTTTAAAATATATACATCCTGCTAGTCCCGCAAAATGACATCTTTACTCATTTGGGTGACCCCCAAGAGCAAAAATAGAATATGCTGCCTTTAGATTTCTCAGCAAATGGTCCTGTATCACATACACAAGTTCACATTACCATGGGTATCTTCAAATAAATACCAGTTCAAATAACCATGTTAAACTTAAAATAAATACCAGTTCGCATAACTATGATTAACTTAAAAATACCGAATTTTAGCAACAAAATTGAAACCTGTTGTTCTGAACCTATCTAGATATTTGTTCATTGCTTTACTTCAAAGAGATGGATATTTTGTGTACGTTACTGACCTGTTCTTCTATAAATCCAAGTACTTTTTTCTTTCTAATTTCCGTGTTTTTTTCTAATGTTTCAATTGGGTTACCTTCAATTGTTTCATTGTTTGGTGTAGAATTTGTAAATATTTAAAGGTGCTCTATCTCGAATTTTCTTCGAAAAATCAACTTTAAAACCATTTGGTGGTCATTCGCAGGGTCATTTATAATATTTTTAAAACAATACACCTTCAAGCTTGATTGTAGTCTAATTCAATGAAATTCTCCTTTAAGGGGGAATGCTCCAGTTTCCTAAATTTTTTCCCAATAATAGAAATTATTTATATTTTGTATGTTGAAATTATATGTTATTACCAATTGAAAAATAAAATAAAAATGGATGGGAAGCGATATTGTTTGAATTTTATAGGCATTCGTATCACATACCCCTACAGCGAAAAAATGCACAATTTCTTGCACCTGTCCAAGGTCACTAAAATGGTAATAAAATGCTGTATATTCATCGTTAGTCCCGAAAACGGATTTAAAGTAACGTCTTACATTTAATAAGAACAGAAAACCCAAAATATGTGCTATTATAAACGCGTATGTGTATAAAACAGCATGCTCACGTGTTCGGTTAGATCAATGAAGCTGGAGTGTTTTATGTCAAAATTTGCATATTTTTGGAAATATTTCAAGTTCTACATAATAGAATTTGATAAAACTCCCTCTTTGTATAAAGCAACATTTCCTGGTAATAATTCAAAAAGAAAATGTATAGGTCAGCACACTTATTAGTGAATTACAGCAATTTTTATCAGCTACACATGAATAAAATGACGCAAAACAGTGGTAACTGCATACACACTTACGACTGTCTTGCTCTAAATAATCGATTTCCATCTTGAGGAAATCAGTTTCGCATAATAAATACACTTTTACCTTCGAAAATGGTAAATTGTTATGATGTGTTATATCATTGAAAATGTGGTAGCGAAACATATTGGTATGAAACATTTAATTTACTACAGCAATGACCGAGTGTTCCGAAAAACTGGAGCATTTCCCCTTAAAACGAAATGCCGGAAGGTTTTTTCCACAAATTATCGCTATTGATTTTATAAAAAGAAATATTTTAGTCACCCCCTTTCTTTTTACATTTTTCATACCAAATGGTTCTAGAGATTGCAAAGACGTAATAAAAACGCAATTACCAATTGCGTTTTTATTGCGTCTTTGCAATCTCTAGAACCATTTGGTATGAAAAATGTAAAAAGAAAGGGGTGTGACTAAAATATGTTTCACTCCTGGGATTCGAACCAGGGACCTCTTAAACCCAAGTCAGACGCTCTACCCCTGAGCTAACCGGACAACTGAAAGGTAACTTATCCAAATTGCCTTAATATAGTTTTCATGTACATAACTTAAAACCGTTTTATCTCGGGTTAGCGTTGAGGTCATGTAAAACTTTTATTGCTAGAGTTAGAAATATACCGAAACCTATCTACTCTTCTAATGACCCTTCTTTGCTCACAAAATTAAAGAACTTTGCTCTTTATCACTGTAATTAAATTACACCACTGTGGGCAGCCATGTTTAGTGAGTGCCTGACGTACTAAAATACATAGTACGACAGGGAACCAGACTATTTTCATGTGTGCTTTTTATCATAATGAAAAGAAAATGATAGCAAAAAAAATATTGAACGCTTTAAATGCAAAACATATTAGAAAAATAAACACACACAAAAAGAAATCAGATTGGATACCTAACTTATTTGATAACAAAGGGCAAAAGTTCATTTCAAAAAAGTATTGGAGGAAAAGTCGACACAGGCGAAAGTGGGTTTTGAACCCGCATCGTACAATGCATTTATGACTGTAATTACGAGCGGCTAACCGATTGAGCTAGGGCGTTCGATGCACAACATCTATGTTGATAAAAAATAAAACTTATTTATCGGGTCCTTCTAGGGGCAGTAACCCAGTCTATCGGGACCATAGAAATACCGAGACGCATGTGTATTTTATCGGATGCTTTCAACATGTATAGACGTTCACGTGGGAATAGGTTAAGTCTTAGTGCCGGGTTTGATACGCGTTTTGGTAACTTCCAAAGCTTGCCGATAACGTTTAATAGATAATATATCGACATTCTATGTACGTCTCGGTTTTTGTGCATTCCAGTATTTCTATGGACCGTGGTTAATCTAGTAGTCACGTGATCGGGGGCGGTCAATTATTAGAATTGAAACGATATACAAATGCGGTCAATTTTGTTATATTTTTGCTCACAAAGGAGCAAATATGTGAAAGATATATTTTGCATGGTGAACGTCAATTATTGACTTACAAATCAGTCAGTTTTACACCAATATGTCGAAAATGGTCTAATTGTTAGCCTCCCACATCGCCCACGTCCAAATCGAAAAAAGCATTCCAAAGAAGGTCGGCTTCAAGAGCCGGCCTTCAATTATTCTCTGGACTTATTGTCAGACAAACAATGGCTTTACCATGCATTTGCGATATGAATGATATCACCAGTCTGGCTTTAGTAGAACCCACCTCACTAATTATTGAGAAATCGCTAGGCTGAGCATCGCCATCATTTTACCATTTGACGTTCTTAAGATGGCAGGCCGCGGCCTTAGCGCAGTTGGTAGCGCATTGGACCCTCATTCGACAGGTCCCGGGTTCGATACCCGGCCGCGGCTAATACCCTTTCTGACAAAATTGTCACTCACCAATGGGTTTGAAATCGTTAACCTAAGTGGGCGAGCAGCTGGAGGCTCGGTAAGGGTGTTGTGGTAGTACTGGTTTGAGAAACAACAGGAATCCATGGGTAGGTGCTCCAGCCGCCGCGATATGACCCTGGTAGTTGAAAACGGCGTAAAACCCCAATAAACTCAAACTCTTAAGATGGCATCAAATATGTCAACTTAAATAATTAAATGGTTGCTCTGTCAACAGAAAAACAGGCTAAGAAATGGTACATCAAATCCCACACGACTGCCAAGAAATGGCAACTTGAATTTTAGCTTCATTATGTTAATTATGTATGTGTGCAAATGGACCATTAAATTTTCTGGTGGTCATCTTGGACGCCATCTTATTTGAAACGTGTAATGGTGGTGATACAAATTACAACGTGTACGTTCTCTGTACAAAAAAAGCCAGTTATAGATTAAAATGGACATTTGACTGCCTGTAAAAGTGATACTTTTTGTTATGTTTACGGGACAATGTTCTAACAATAAAATTTAGTTATATTTTTCTGTCAAAAGTGCAAGGTATTACCATCTGATAAATGAAATTAAAATTCATTGTCATCGATCTTGTTTGCATTTTATCGGCAATCTATGGTATACCCCTATAGGTTAAAAAAAGACATTATCTTGTCGCTTTCAAAGGTCACGAATATACTCAGAAAATGCCGAAGGACCTTTGCTTAATCTCGAAAATGACTTTAAACTTATGTTTTACATTTATCAAAAACAGAAAATCTACAATATGTGATGTTAAGAGTGTGTAAATGAATAAAACAGCATATTCACATATTCAATTAGATCAACGAAGCAGTAGCGTTTATGTCAAATATTGCACTTTTTGTAAATTATTTCAAGTTCTACTAAATATAATTTGATAAAACTCCTTGAATGTATTAAGCAATGTGTCCTGGTAATAATTCAAGAAGAAAATGTATAGGTAATCGCACTTATGAATAAATTGCAGGTACAGCATTTTTATCATTTTCACATGCACAAAATGACGCAAAACAGTGGTGAGTGCAAACACTCTTACAACTGTCTTGCTCTAAATCATCGATTTTCATCTCGAGAAAAGCGGTTTCACATAACAAATACACTTTAACTATCGAAAAATGGTGAATAGTAGCCTAAAGCCATGTCATAATTTCGAAAAACTGGTAGCGAAACATATATGGTGCGAAACATTTCAGTTTCTATAGAAACGGCCGAGCGTTCCGATTAAGTGGAGCACTGTCCCTTAACGTACATACAACCCATCATTAGCACCAAATAGGCGAAATTTGAAAAGCGTCAATAATTCCTTAACTTTGTTAAATTTCCATTACAAATACAAACATAAGCATTTTGAACGGTTTAGAATTTTGAATTAATGCATACTTACTTGACAAAATGTTCTAAATTACCCCCCTTGCATATGAATATAGAGTAAAATAATATTTGTGAATTATTTTCTTCTTGAAGTAAAATCTTGAAATCCGGCACGGCGAATCAATTTCTGTGATGTTTGTTTACAAGTGTGTGTAATTTGATGCATTTTGTATGGCTAGAAAGTGGGGTTTTTAATGATGCGTCATATACCTTAAGACAATGGTATTCCTAGAAAATCGAAAAAAGGTTTTTTGACATTGGGAAGGAATATTTTCTATGTGCTGTTTGTTTATTGAACGTGAAAATTGTAAGGAATTTTGTCACGTCGGAGTACATTTATTTTCATATTATCAAAGAAGTCACATTGCATTTGGACATTACACATCAACGACAAAATAAGGTGATCAATGAGGAATGCGGTGTATTTCTTGAGTTGAAAACGAGCAAAACATTTTATCTACTGCAGAAATCTTTGCATTAAGCCTTTCCCAAACAGCGCTTGACTTTCACGCCTCCAACAGAGAGGGACAGAAAAAGAAGAAAATGCTGATGAGAAGATCAGCATTTTCCTCTTTTCCCTTAAAGCTTTCTACGATAGGTCTATGATGTTCATATATCAATTCTATCGTCTGCAACACCAATGCTTTGAATTTGGACAGGCTCGTAAATTGCTTTCGTATGGGAAATAGTTATAAAGAAATTCCGTCTGACAAAGTCGCTCAGAATAGCGTGATCAATCTTGAGTTTACAACCAACCACCCTTCTTTTGAAAGTTTTTACGACTTCCTCTGTTTTAAAAGTTAAAAGCTCCATTGTCTTAAAACCCCGGCAGATACAGCTTTCTTATATCATCCTCGAGATTTTCATGTCAGTTTTATTTCTAAGAAAACTAAACAGTTCGCGGTCTCGTAGCCTTTCTGTTTCTATGGTAACGCGAGGTGTCACGCCATCTTTGATAACAGTTCCGATTAACGACAAACTCGCATTTTGATTGGTCGACGTTTTGTAATGTAAGAGACGGACCGACATTCAACACCATTAGCGATTGTTATTTTTTCTTTATTTTTCCTTTTAAGTTCTTTCCAGAATTAACGTCAAACAGAAGTTCTATAAAATTGCTTAAAACACTGGTCAAAAACAAATAGTCATTAAACCACCTTCATCTATGGACTCAAAATGTCTTTGTCTTAGAAAGTTTCTATATATAAATTTCCTACATTGATTATGTTACGGGTGTTCGGAGCGTTTTATACATTTGTAGAAGATAGAAATCTTTGGTGTTACCTATGGAGTATGTCAACCAGGAACGAATACAATGAATAAGCGTTATGACTTTGTTATAAATTTATTGTGATATTTTGTAATGCTTCGGCTACTTAGCCGAAGCAACGCACACGGTACTGGTCGATATCCACCAGCATTTCTTAATCGATTGTCTACAGTAAAATCACACAACAAGTCATCTGATTGGACGAGACGTATATCTCGGCCAATCAGATAGATTGTTGTGTGATTTAAAGGCATTCTTTGATTTAGACTGGTTGGTGAATACCGCCCCGACGTTCGTGAAACTAAACTTCCTCTATAAAGTGTCCCTGTTTTCAGCGTAAAAAATTCTTGTCTGCAATGCATACATGCATAGACGGTACCATTCGGGGCTTTTGTTTTTGTTACCGACACGGTATATAATCACGTGACTCAAAATTTCCGATAATCTTCAATATATTTTTCAATACTTGACCAATTTGAATTCGGTTTGAAGCAGAGAAGGTGGGAAAAAGCCAGGAATAAGCTGGACGTGTTGGGTTTTTGAAAAATCAACTGATAAAAAAGTTATTGAAGATAACCCAAAATTTTGGTTTATCTTCAATAACTTTTTTTATCAGTTGATATTTCAAAAATCAACCACGTCCATCTAATGCTTGACGTCTGTCCACATTCTCTGCTCCAAACCGAATTCAAATCGCTCGCATATTAACAAAATTATTGAAGATTTCTGAAAATATTGTATCACGTGATTATCCACCGTACCGAACTATCTCATGGGTACATTGCACTGCAAGAGTGACACAAGCCCATGTCACTTGGCCCCGCGTCGCAATAAAGTCAGGTTTAAATGGTAATTAAACTGCAGTAATCCCGTACCAGTCAGTTTGTTTAGGCACCGTTTTAATCACCTTCTCTCGTAACGTCTGTCGCATCGTGATAAAATGTGGCCCATTGAAACTCTGGAAAAGGAGTGATAAAGTACTGAAATATTGGCACAAAGCAATGAGGCATTATACATGTATATAGACTTAGGTAGATGTTTTTGACTAGTCTACAGCGCAATTGCATATGAATTAGAGCCCCCAGTATAACTCATTATTTTGTTTTAAGTAATTAATAATAAATGCATCAACGATTCAAAATCTTTTACTAATGAGGTACTGGACCGATAACCCAAAATAGGCAAATCATATCGATATCGGTGACTGTTTATAGAAAGGACTCAACCACGTCGATATGATTGCAATACATCTGTTCTACCCAAAATTAGTGTTCGTCCTAGTTTTTGGACCAATGGAATTCCAGTATATTTGAAAAATTTCGGCGCTATATTTCACATAAACGCACTGCCGGTCAGTTTATACATAGCCACGCCCCCGTTTCCTATGCAGTTATGAAAAATGTTGTGATATATTTGGGAAAATGATGTAATTTTTGGGAAAATGATGTAATTCCAGTAAGATCCGCTTGATAGTAGCTCCGGTCTGAGGCGTGGTTTGAAGAACGTATGTTTTCATTGGTTGACGAACACTAAGTCAGATAGAGTCTGTAGGCCTATAGTAGATTCTACGCGACATAAACGTTCAAAGGCTGCGCATTTTGAACGTTCATATCGCGTAGAATCTACTATACAGCCTCTATCTGATACATAAACCAAAACAATTGTAACGATTCTCGTTTAATTTTGAGTGCATTACTATAACGTTATTTATTTCCCTACATGTTCTACGAATATCTGACTTAGGCTTACCAATGAATTGATAACGCTGACTGTGTCTTTTATAAGGATGGACGTTGCATCACTCATGATCAAACCCGGCAAAATGCGCAATCAGATCTGTCTCGATAATCTTTCAAACTTTTACCAGAGCACTTTTCCACATGTCCCGTCCCATTTTCTCTAAGGACGTGTAACTCTTGACAGTTTAAATCAGTGGTCAGATAACATGAATGATTAATGGGCAGAGTTACGAAGTCTGCTGGACGAGGAAAGATGGCTGACGAGCGTCCACTGTAATCTGATATGTTTAATGTAAATACAATTGAAGTGCACTGTTTTATGAAATATCAAATGTTGTATCATCATATTACAATAATTGTTATTCTTAAGTTATTGCAATTAAAATTGTTGTGTTTTAAATCATTTTATACATGTAAACATAATTCGGCGGTATTATTGCAATGCATCGTAACTATTATACAGATTTCATTTCACATGGCGCAGCTTTAGTTTTTATTATCGTAAATTAGATCTACACGCCTGGGCTTTTTTAAAATAACAATTTAGTAATATATTCTTGTATACCTGTTAAATCTGTGTACTATGATACAAGTCTTTTTGGTATATATTTTGCTTTTTGCGAAATATGAACACATTTTGAGTAAAGATAGTGTAAAGTCAAATGAAATCCGTAATACCGTTTGATTACCGTTTACAGTAACACCGGCGAAATATTCCTAATTTTATCATGCTTTTCTTTTATCTTCCATCAATGTTTGTGCTCAATCTGTAAGCAGTTTTACAAATTACGGATACTAAATGCTATTCTAATAAAGCGCTACAAAATTTAAATAAAAACCAATAGCAACATATTTTGGGCTGAAATTAGACCCGGTTTACAATTATGTTTTGATAAACCGTCGGTGTTGTTATAAAATTTTATAACAACACCTACGAAATACTATTGTTTGTCCGAAATTACGTCACGATTAACCTGGTAAAATCGTTCCCTATTTAATTTTCTACACAATTTTGCACAAGCGTATTGTAATTTTTGTGACAACCATTTTCATACAACAGAACGTCTTGTCTTTTGCAGATGATTCATCACAAAAGACGAAAACAAAACGAGTACGCACGACCTTTACCGAAGAACAAATCCAAGTTTTACAGGCTAACTTCCAGCTAGATTCGAACCCGGACGGTCAGGACCTGGAGCGAATAGCGCAGATCACAGGCCTCAGTAAGCGAGTGACGCAAGTTTGGTTCCAAAATTCCCGGGCACGACAGAAAAAGCAACAACAACAACATAACGGAAGTCATTCTAGTCCCGGATCGATGTCGTCTAAAAAACTTGAAATTGATTTAGATGGTAGGTACAAATTTAGTTACCCTTTCCCTAACGGCAAAATATTAAAGTGATCAAATTTATTGAGGCAAAAGGAGAAAATGTTGATTACCAAAATTTTGGTTGGTCGTCAATAACCTTTTTATCAGCTTTTTTCTAAACGATCTTCCACACTCAGCTAGTGCATGGCGTCTTTTCACAGTCTCTGATTCAAATAATTAATATTAGGCCTAATTATTATTAACAGAACTATTCAAATCAAAGTACTGACAGTACTGCTTGGAAGCAAATTTTTCAAAAATGTAGGCCTGTCCAGGCCCCAGTTTCTCGAAAAAAACTTAAGTATATTCTCATGAGAACATGCTCAACATCAAAGGGATACTCTCCAACGTTGAAGGGTATTCCATTGAAGTTCACGTGGATTTCATGCAATTTGAGCACTGTGCTCAGATTTGAGAACATACTTAAGTTTTTTCGAGAAACCGGGGCCAGAAATAGAGTAGTTTGATTAGGTACTTTGATTATCCACTTGAATACCTTGAATACTTTGATTCGTAGAGTATTTTGATTGAGTACTTTGATTATCCAGAATACCTTGCATACTTTGATTTCATGATGGAGTTGTATTTATTTTTAGCACAACTTCATGCATATTAATCGTTTGTGTAAGCTGAATATATTTCATAGTTCAGTAAACTCGACTGACCCATTTACAAGGAAGGCCATTGGACTAATTCTTTGAACCATAATAAAGCAAATTACTACGTGGATCTTTTCATCTCTCAGAGACATGATTAATTGAATGTTTCATTTTCAGTCACACAATTCAATATCTACACATAACTTCAGACTTACATATTGAATATTCGAATGACTGTTACCTCATTAATCTTTGCTTTTGATAGAACTATTAACAGTGAGGAAGACCGGAAGATGTTGTGTGGTATGCAGAGAATGGTAAAGTGCAGAGACGCATGGCTGCTAAGAGAAGCAAATTTGGAAAATTTGCTTCCAAAAACTATCGAAAAGGCTGTGTTACATGATTTCTTGTCGTGATTACTATTTTTCAGTGAAAAAGAAAACATTTTTCAAACATGCAGTTCGATTACATAATACAAAATGTTGCCTTTTTGTGGCAGATTGACTTTCTCATTTGGCATGCCACATTTCTTTTAACCATTTCCACACATTGACTATTTTTGACTCCTCAAAAGATAGAATCTTCGGAAAACATTGTGGGAAATGAAGAAATTGCTTGTGACAATCAATTTCTTCATTTCCCAAAACGTTTCTCCCCGAAAAAAGACAAAAATGTAAAATTTAATTCACTTAAAATTGTCGTCTTCATCATCTTTGTATTTGGACCAGTAAGAAGAATGCCGTTTTGGTAATCGGTTCAAAGAAAAATTTAATTCCATTTCTCGTTTTATTCACTTGAAATTTTCATCTGCGCGATCTTTGAATTTGAAACAGTCCAAAATTTTGCCGTCTGGTAATCGGTTAAAAGAACTTCCAATTCTCGTTTCAGATCACTGGGGATCGGACAGTCAAGACAGTAATAACATGTCATTTTCTGATTGATACCTGAGATATCACTGCTTTTCAACAAAAACTTCGTAACTGCAGCTTAAAATAAGCTGCAGTTACGATGTTTTTGTTGAAAAGCGACGACGTAGTGTTCATACAGACATTTCGAAGGACGCACACTACCAGCGTTGCATGCTGATCGGGATCCATGTTGGTTTCGAATGCCATAAGGGACCATTTACTAGATGCCAGTTCAAAACTTATTGTACAAACCATTGCATGATACTTCAAAGAAGGGGTTCATCCAATCTTATGTGATCATGTCGCCGTTTCCATCAAAAACCTCGTAACTGCAGCTTAACCCTTTCCCAAACCAGACCTGATTTTGACGTCCCTAATAGAAATGGCTTGGGAAAACATTGAGACAAAAGAAGAAACTGCTGATAACCAGCAGTTTCTCCTTTTGCCTCAATATTTTCTGTGCTATATTGTACAGAAATCCTATCTTTGATTTCATCCATTTTCATGTCCGCATCATCTTTCAAATTGGACCACCCTAAAATTATGCTGTTTGGGAAAGGGTTAAAACAATCTGGTTTTTGCTGAAAAGCGTCGATTATGTGTAATGAACTATTGTCGTTGGTTAGAAATGGAAGTATGTAGAGACATCATAAGTTATTTGTTTGGATGCATGTTTTTAAAGACTATCTGCCTCACATTTTGCTCTTGAACATTTACATTTTGTTACAAAGAACACTCACCTAAAAGATTAAGAGCATCCGTTGTGAAGTTATCTTGTTTGAAATATCCTGGAAAATGTAATTAGTAAATTTAAACTTGTTTTTCGGTTTTTGGTTTTGCACATACTTCTGAAGCCTGGGTGTATTCAAAGTGTTTGCTGTGGTACCCATTTTACTTTAATATAATTTGCCTTGTTCTATGCTGCGAATAGTACTTCAAACGTGATCATATTATATCGTCGGTGTAAATGCAAAACCCCGTATGTCGGTTTTTGCGATTTTCAAAGTACAAACTTGTGTGACGAGTTAAAAACAATTCTTGCAGGTTTTGAAATATTTTTTACTGATCAGTATTAATGACAAATCATTTGTGAACAATGTGTCCAAATTTCAAGTAAAACATTTCCGTTTATGAAAAATTATTACACTTTTTTCCACCCCCTTTAAAATTTTCCAAAAAACGAGATACGAGGTTTTGCATTTACAACGACGATATGCTACAGAACAGTGCAGAAATGACAACAACTTTCTCTCGCTATTCCTAAGTTTTCTTTCTTTCTTTTCCTTCATTCCTTCCTTTCTTTTTTTCTTTCTTTCTTTCTTTCTTTCTTTGTTTCTTCCTTTCTTTCTTTCATTCATTCATTATTTCGTTCATTCTTTCTTTACGAATTAATGCCCTCACGTTGATTCCTTATGTTTTTTTGCAAGCACACTGTCAAATATCATTATTCGATGTAAAGTATGTAAAATAATTTGTTTGTTATGTATTTGTTTGTTTTGGATTTCTTGAAAAATGTTGATGTGAAAATTAAGATAAAATCTTTATGAAAGTGACATGTATTGTTGATTTTCTTATTTCATTACTTCCAAAAAGGATAAGCTGACAACAAATTTGACACTTTTATAACGAACTTAAATATTAAAATTTAAGGTTCCGGAACTGTAATGGCAATATTTGGTACACACACTTCTAGCTTATAGATCTCTTTTGAAAGTTGGATAGGTTTTAGACATTGATAATTGAAAATATTTTACCATCTTATCTTTTAATTTTTTTTAATCCAAGGGGAGATAACAGGCTTTAAAGTTTGCATTGCAGTCTATGAGAAAATAACTTTTTTTGTCAATATTGTCAAAATTAGGCAAGTTTTCAATTTTTTTAAATGGTAGAAAGTTGCCAATTATTATTTCACTCCACAACATACAATGAAATAGTTCGTTTACCATACAAATTTTGTTAAAACTGATTTTTTCGCGAGTCAAGGGCAGATAATCCACTAAAATAAATATCATAAGGGGATATAATGCATTATTTTCAAGTCAGAAACTTTTGCTTATTATTTACCATTCACATCATAACATATCAATTTGAATTTTGCCATAAATATACTTGATACATGATATTAAACACTACCAGGCATATTTGTAGTGCAGTTAAATCATTATGAAGTGACATCCATTACAGTTCCGGAACCTTAAGGGAAAAAAGCCCCGAGACGCGTTCTTTAGAGCGAGATTTTTTAAAGATTTCTTAAAATGTTTTTGATACAGCGTCTTTGAGACTGAGATTATAAGCGAGGTGTTCCGAATGTTCCATACTTCATACAAATGACGTCATCATTACGTCATTTGTATGAAGTACAGAGCATATTCGGAACTCCGCGGTTTATGAATCATGGAGCATTCGGAACAACTCAGTCAATTCTCTCCCATATCAATTCTACAGAATTTACCGAGGTGTTCCGAAAGAAGTATAGAGCAATGGCGGCTCCCAGTGATCGTCTTAAAAGTCTTGCTCAGAGGAACGCTTTATCCTAAAACATCTTAAGAAATCTCAAGATATCTCAAGAAATCTCTCTCTAAAGAACGCACCTCTGGTTTTGACGTTCCATATAAAATGCTTGGGAAAGCGCCGAGGCGAAAAAGATATTAATGACAATAACCGGCATTAAGAAAGTATGGAAGAAAAATGATGAAAATGCTGATTACCAACATTTTCTGCCTTTTCGTCTATATCGTCACCTTAGAATAGAAAGGTTCTATGTAACATTTTGATAGTTTTGAGAAAATCGCGTTTAAAGGTTTAAAGTTCTGGTATAAATCAGGAAATTAATACACAAAAACAACATTTACACTGATTATGTATTTGTATTCAATGTTCAATTTTATATATGTTCTTATTGATTAGGATCAATACTTTGATCAATATGATCAATAATGTAGATAGGCCCTTTCACTTCCAACTAAGTTTGTAATAGCAAGGAGACTTTGGTATAAATAGAAAGGTTCTATGTGTCACATAAAACCTTTTTATTTGAACTCACTTTGCTGATAAATGCTAGTTTTGGGTTATATGTGACAAATAGATCCTTTTGATACCAACAGATTAGGCAAATACATTAGATGTAAAACATTTTATATGGCTGTATTTTCACAAACTGAGGTTCAAAATGGACATCTTTGCGCAAATATTAAAGCATCATTGCATATTGACCAATCGTGGTTAGTTCATGATCTATACACATATTTGGTATTCTTACTTTCATAGGAAAAACAGCTCATTGTTCGATAATGATGTATCTGAGTCTTCATCCTTTGAGCCCCTTGGTATTTTTTCTTTGCAATTTCTAGCAGTTGGAAGATTATTATAATATGAATTGAAGTCGGTTGGTATGACTTCATTTTTACACAAATTAGCTAAGTCTTTTTATGCCCCAGTTTTGAAAGATCGGGGGCATATTGTTTTACTCGGGTCCGTCTGTCCGTCCGTTCGTCTGTATGTACGCAAACTTAACATTTGCCTTTTCTCCAAAAGTATTTGACATACAAACCTCAAATTTGGTATGTAACTATCTTTCAATGATATCTATCTGTTACATGCAATATGAATTTTCTCAAGGTCATACGTTAACTCTTATCAACTATATACATGAAAACTTAATATTTTAGAAGAAATGGCACTTTCGGGGCCATTCGTGTTTCTCAAACACTTCTTCTTTCTTTTGTTCGGAAACTGGTAGGCGCGTGAGATAGCATTTGTCTTTTTCTGGGTCATTTATCGGCCATGTGTTGACTTGATTTTTCTTCCCGATTTCTCTTTGCATAGTATTCACTTTCATGAAAATATTTTCATAAAAAGAATAATTAATCAACAGTTTTTCGGTTCTTCTCTTTTAATGCGAATCAATTTGAAATTCAACCAATTAATTCTACAACCCTTAGTTGTAGTGTGTAGATTTTTTCCCAAACGGCAGAATTTTAGGGTGATCCACTTCAAAAACTGCCTAAAATGACAAAATGAATGTTATTAAGGATAGGATTTGTGTAAAATATGGCATAGAAAATATTGAGACAAAAGGAGAAACTTCTGGTTATCAGCAGTTTCTTCTTTTGTTTCAATGTTTTCCCAAGTCTTTTCTATTAGTGACGTCAAAACCAGGTCTTGTTTGGGAAAGGGTTAAGATGATGTTTTGTAACAAGAGGCTTACATGGTCAACTTTTGTTGGGACTGCATTGTATGGACTTTTCCTCCTAGCCATTTTGATGAATGTACTCCCGTGTGAAGGGACACAGATGGATGCTAATTACTTTGCATGTTCGATCGTAGAACGGACAGAGTCACATTCCATCTGAGTAAGACTATATTGAAAAAAAAACTTATGTTTTTTTTGCCTTTAACTGAGGTAATTAAGAAACATAGTACATGTATGATGCAGCTACATATTTGTTTCTTCAACACCCTCTGACCGACAAAATGATTGAGAACTCTTCAAAAGGCGAGTGGTTATCTCACACGAGCCTCTTTTTCCATGTGTTTCCTCCCACAAAATTAATGATAAAATGTATGTTTGTCATACGAATTGTACACTGTAAGATTATAGCAACATCACTAACTAGGGAACAGGGTGTTGTCAAAACGCCTGTAAATCAAAAGTAGCAACACAATATTTTAAATCAAGTTCTGCCTCCTAAACATGGGCTATTCCTTTGTGTCTACACCAGTCTCTATAAAGTTTCCACATCTTCTTTATGTTTAGATCCAATCTCCGAGCAGAGTTGTCGTTCGTTACTCTCACCATACATGTATGAATGTAATGAATGAACCGACCGTGTGCAAGAGAGTGGTTTAGATCGTGAGCCAAATATTCTTTCTTTGTACCTCACTCATTGAATAATGCGACTCCATCCTTGGGAAACTGTAAATGTAGGGGAGACCGGGGCATCATGAACCACTTTTTGATAAATTTCAGATAGGGCTTTCTTAGTTTTACGCAGAGTGCTCTGGTCAATGTCACACCAAAGATCAACATCTCTCGCATGTTTCTAAACCTTTGACAGATATTTTCGACATCCATAATCCACAGAAATTCATTTTAAACAGAGCTGGTGAAATGGTTCATTTAACCCCTTTGACGGGGTAGGTTGAACCAGTACATGGGGTAAGTTGAGCCAATTGGCATGTTTGTGATAATTATTCACAGATAAAAGAGATATAAACACCAGATTTCATTCATAATAATGAAAATGGGTTTTACCTGCAATAATATCATAATATTTCATTCAAAGAATAAACATTTATTTCTGTTTTCAAGAGAAATCGATTAGACATACAACAGACAATTTAATAGGCCCAGCATTATTTTGAGCGTTTTATCTGCACTTATTTTCATAGTGGTTCAACTTACCCCGGTACACACCATGGTCATATACTTGTCATTTGTGAAGAACCCATCTTACGAAAGCAATAACGGAATTCAATTTTACATTCTGAAGATATCATATATTTGTAAAATGTAAAGAATACTGCTGAGATTTGCTGTACATTGTAGTACGAAGACGGAATGCATAAATTGTGAAAACCAATTTTAAGGTCGAAATTTCGTTTTTGATGCATAAAATCCATCTAACAAGACAGAATCTCTCGAAATTTTCACCGATGAATACTATAAACATTCCCGCTTCGAATACTTACACCGAAGACGTGAAATTGAAAAGCATGCCAGAGAAACATGGGGTGGTTCGTTTAACCCCGTGGCTCAATTAACCCCGGTCTCCCCTACTTACTCACAAAATCAATTGTTTCTTCATCAATGCTATTGCCTGGTTGGTTTCGTCCCATTCTACCCTCGCCTTAAAATGTTCCATGTAGTTTTCGTACAAGTGTATAACATACATGTCGAGAGTCTTTCTAAAAAAAGTTAGCACATACTCTTACATTTTCATTGTTGACTGGTAAATGATATTGTAGAGACTTTTGCTTCTTACCAGTTTTCTTGCGTATCGGAGTACTTTGGGTAACAACGTTGCATATGAAACACTGAGCTGCCTTTCAAAGTTCAGGAGTGAATGCTTCAAATCAAATATATTCTTCCTTTCAATCTCGCTTTATTATCTTGCCAGATTGTCACACATATGGTTTTCCCACATTCTTGTTTCGCTTACGCAGAGAAGACTTCTACTGACGCTCACTCCGTACCCTTTCCTGGCTGATTTCCTAACTAGAGTTTCATAGTCCGCCCTTTTGGGTGGGGTTATAATTGGGGTTTCTGTGGGTATTTGTGTCATCATTCTTTCCCGGTGATGAGAAACTTCTTTGTCTGTTTATGTAGGGATCTGTTTGGAATTTTTGTGTGATAGATTCAGTGCTTTCATAATGTTCTTACTGCCGTATATTTATAAATGTGCCACTTCAATAAGTTGGTATGATTCGCTCGCTGACTGGGAACTTGGCTTAATATTTATGACAAAAGAACTGACAGAGCTTGAGTAGATTCGCACTATTCTATTCAAATTTATTAGCAATTGCTAAGGGCAAACAATCTGCCAAATAAGTGTTCGATTGTCCACTTTGTCGCAAATAATGCACTTCTTTTACGAAGATTTCTCGTTGATTACAACTGCCTGAATCAAAAGCCATAAACTGGATAGTTTTCATTTTTCTGGGGCATTAGAATCACATAAAGATTGTCTGAACTCTGTCAAGTCACCAAATGTATAGTCCTAAATACACGCAGCAACTGCAGCGAAAAAAACAATTTCCATCTTCATTCACTTTCACAAGTTTTCTCCAGCTATCACTGATAAGAGGGCATATGTTTCATGAAGAGACTATTTCAATAGCAATGAAAGGTTCTATTTGTCATATAGAACCTTTCACAGTCATAATATCCTAACTTTGAACATAATTTGTTTGAATAGAAAGGACCCATGTGTCAAATAGGTCCTTTCTCTACAAATCGGTATACACTTAGAACCTTTCTCCTCTAACACATACTGAGATAGGTAGATAGAACCTTTACATTTTGTTGAATATCTTCATCATTTATGTTCAGATTGATCTGATTTTTACACAGAAGCTGCATTGGTTAAAACCCTCTTTCAAAATGTAAAAATCTCAATTTTGACCAAAATGTTAGATAGAACCTTTCTATTCTAAGGTGACGATATTTTCCAACATACCGTTATATAGAATGATCTTTCTTACAAAGACAATTATGTTGTCATATGCAATGACCCCTAATTTGGAAAGTACAAATATGATTGTTTGAGAAATGGGTTTGCGCACCTCCACAGAGAACAGCAGAGTAGTATCCATCTGCAACAGTTGTTTCCTTCCTACTCACGTGCATTGTCGTAACAACGGGGAACCATGTGTCACAGCAGCAGCAGCACCAGCAGCGGCGGCAACAACAACAACAACAACTGCGAAAAGTTTTCAATAACTCTGTTATAGAGGACGAGAATTGACCTGGCAGAGCGCTCCATTCGATTAGCATGGGCTGCTCTGCCAGGTCATTTATGGTGAGGTACGGGGCCTATAATACGTGTCAGATTTGGAAATGATTTGAAATCGCCAAGTATTTTCTTGATGTGGTGGATTGTTGAAACAGCACATGGAAAAAAGATTAGCAATATTGACCAGCTAACATTTTATTTCGCTAGTCAATAAAGTAAACTTTCTTTTTTATCATATGCAATGTTTAAAAGATCCACCAAATCTCAATCCCAAATGACATTTTTACACCTTCTCTGCTGCATACCAAAATCAAATCAGTCCCGGTTTTCAAAGATTCTTTGCATATTTTCTTCATTTGAGCCAGATCCATCTGTAAAAACGTCCCTTATAGCATTTGAGAACATCATGGTTCCAGATCAGCCTGCGTGTACACGCAGTCTGAGCAGGAACCATGTTGTTCTCCAATAGCTTCCTCATGGTCTGTAGCAACCGTTTGAGAGTAACATGAATCCAGGTCAGACTGCTTCTAGGCACAGCCCGACCTTGAAATCTGGCTGCCTCAAATGCTATAAGGGACGTTTTTCCTGATCCTGGCTCATTTGTTTTTGCAACCCGCGTCGTTGTCCACCGATACCTGTTGTTTTCTCCTTACTCACGCGCCGCTGTCATTCTTTCCAACAGTGAGATAAGAAGGGCATAACGTCCAACGATACCGTTCCCTGAGTGTTATTGCAGAACCTGGTAACTCCAACTTTAGTCAAGCTGCAGTTACGAGGTTTCGCGCTTACACAGACGATTTTTGTTCTTGTGTCACGTGATTCCAAACAGTGTCATTGTCCACCGATACCTGTTGTTTTTCTCCTTACTCACGTGCCGTTGTCTTTCCTTTAGTGAGATAAGAGGGGAGTATTGTCCAAGGATACCATTTCGTCATTGTTATTGCAAAACCTCGTAACTCCAGCTTTAGTCAAGCTGGAGTTACGAGGTTCTGCAATAACGCCAACGATTTTGTCCTGCTCACGTGTCGTTGTCGTGCTGTTTATCAATGAAAGCTCGTTTAATATTGTTTATGAAATCATGAATCACAAAACCATGTACCAATAAATATCCCCTAACTTTAACTGCTTCCTGGGTTACCTTTTTATTAGGAGTACACTGTACGGTGACAAAAGCAAAGAATTTTGTGCTAAAAATAGAATCAGTTTGCCGTTATGTTTCGATAAACCGCCGGTGTTGTTGCAAAATCTCGTAACTACGGCTTGGTTCAAGCCGTAGTTACAGGATTTTATAACAACACCTATGGAATAATATTGTTTGTCCGAAATTACGTCACGGACACCTGGATAAAATCGTTCCCTATTGAACCCTTTACCAAACGGCATACATTTAGGATGATTCGAATTCATATAAAATCTAATCTAGATTTAACTCGATCGGTGTCGCAGACGAAAAGACGGATGCTGGGAAAGATATGGACTGAGTATTGTAATCCTGAAAATATTGAGACAAAAGAAGAAAATGGCGATTAAATCTATCAGCATTTCCTTCTATGGTTTCAATGTTTTCTCAAGTTTTTTTTAAACTAAATCATGCGTTTCAATCTATCGGTATAAAGGTGGAAAACAGTAATCAAGACTTTTTTTATTTTATTAATGAAGGAAGCTTTAAGTGTAATGTAACTTTATCGGCGACGGCATTTAAGACTAGTCAAATTCAAAGATGCTAAGAAAACATAGTTAGCATCTCTATGATACTAGTAATTTAGAAGGACGACAAAAATCTGTAGAAATGGACTTCAGTGTTTGGATATCTATTTGTGAGCCATAGATACATTTTTGTAGTCCTCATCATGAATTACCAGAGTCAGAAGTTACTTCAACAGTATTCATACTTTCCACCCTGCAATTCCTTTTGGCACGAAACGTAGACTATGCATCTGTTAAGCTATGCCTGTTATTTTTCCTTTTAACGGCAATATTTGAATGGTGTTTTTGACGCTTTACAGAAGGGTAGAAACAAGGGCCACACGCACTTTTATTCTTGACGTGTTTTTTATTGTCGGAAATCACCCGTCAGACTAGTCAAGCCGAGTCGTCACCGCCAATTAAAGGCTCGTGACTTTACACCCTACCCAATCATTATCGGTTTATTATACGGATCATACAGGTACATGAGCTGCATACAGACTAGAAAGCCATGCGTTGGCTACGTTAAAAATGACGTTACTACAGCTTATTCAAGCTGTAGTTACGACATTTTTTAACGTATCCAACTCAAGGCTTTTGATGATGGTAATTGAGTTTTATAGTTCAGGTATGGTCATCCTCTATATTGATAATTATGAAATAATAACAAGTTTAGAGGTCTTTATTTGCCAAATAAAACCCGATGTGCGACGGACTACATGAGTAGGTAAAAACCGAGGCGCACAGCGCCGAGGTATTTGCCTTAACATGTAGTTCAGAGCACAGAGGTTTTTTTTGGCAAATAAAGACCTCTAAACTTGTTATTATCTCCATTATAACACTCTAAAAAACAAAACGCACATTCTAAATGTGTTGTTTTGTGGAAATTCTGTATGATCTAGTTTTCGGCGTAGGAAACGCTTTGGTGGTTAAGTGACGTCATTTGATGTTGCCTTGACGCTACGTGACGTTTTGGCGCATACACAAAGCATAATTACATAGGGTCTTTATTTATGAAATAATAACAGGTTTAGAGGTCTTTATTTGCCAAATAAAACCCGATGTGCGACGGACTACATGTGTAGGTAAAAACCGAGGCGCTCTGCGCCGAGGTATTTGCCTTAACATGTAGTTCAGAGCACAGAGGTTTTTATTTGGCAAATAAAGACCTCTAAACCTGTTATTATCTCCATTATAACACTCTAAATAACAAAACGCACATTTTAGATGTGTTATTGCGGAAATTCTGTCATGATCTAGTTTTCGGCGAAGGAAACACATTGCCGGTTAAGTGACGTCATTGATGACGTCATTTGACGTTACCTTAACGCCACGTGACGTTTTGGCGCATACACAAGGCATAATTACATAGAGTCTTTATTGGTCAAATAAAACCCGATGCAGTTCTTCTTTCGCTATATATGAATTTTACGGTAGAGTGTTATAATGATAAATACACTTTTACCGTCGAAAATGGTAAATTGTAATGATGTGTTATATTATTGAAAATATGGTAGCGAAACATATTGGTACAAAACATTAAATTGTCTACAGTAATAACCGAGTGTTCCGAAAAACTGGAGCATTCCCCCTTAAAAGGAGTCTTACATGGAAATATTGTCTCCCCTTAACGTTAGTTATACTTAGGAAAAATTACAAATATAAAACACAATCGACCAATTTAAGACTTAGAGACACTATATAGTTTGAAGCGCAACACCATTTCCCTGGACCAATCAAACCCCTATGACATGGATACTTAAAATTATTTGAATCGCATCGTACCCGCAGTAGGCCTATAGGGTTTGATACTTATTTTTATTTCCATGCTGAAAAGTAAAAGAAGTCCCTCTGATCCGTATCTCCGATATAGTACGACACGTGTTTAATCCTCGTTATAAATAATGTATCTGCGGGTATAATTTGTCCATCAAAATCGATCATAAATTATAGACGAGTGTTTATAATGACACCGGATTATTTCTGTCAAGTGCCGGATTGCTCACATGGCGTGCGCGTATAAAAGTGAATTTATCCGCTAATGAATATCATCAATACTTTTTGTGCCTTAAGGTAGAATACCCGTAATGTCGCCATTTTGAGATTTATAAAACATCGGCTTTTTTTTTCTCGAGCGGAGTCGTTACGTATCCGAACTTATTCGGGCGCAGTCGTAAACATTCGACGGTGGAGAGTTCCACCGCCGAATGTTTTCGACCGCGCACGAATTATTCCGACATCGTGCGAATCTCATTAGGAATGGACTACATTAAACCTTTCTGAGCAAAGCTTAGTTTCGACGACCTGCACAAGAAAAGTTATGAGAATAAAATGACTCTAAATACAGATAGCCACCATTATGCTTCCCTTTTTCTCTTAATACTTTCTTGGTTATAATAGATACTCTGCATCAGTTTCATTTTTATGAACCTCTGTATTTACATCTCCAACAGCTCTGAATTTGAAGCAGTTTAACATTTTGGGCCTTTGGAAAGGGTTAAAAGGGGATAATATTGCACATTTATTCCAATCAACTCATAACCTGGCATTTCAGCGAACCTTATATCTAACTCCTTCCATAACAGGACCGTTTGACATCCTTTGTAGGAAGATTGAAGCAAATAAAGAAAATGCTGGCCACTAGAATTTCTCCCTATGTCTCAATTCTTAGTTATAACGTATAAACATAATATTTGCCTTAACCTGTATTATCATGGCCATCAGTTTTTGAAGTGGACAACCCTAAAACTCATCGATGTGGAAGGGGTTCATATATCTAGGCAAAAACCAGAAATCAAAGTCGCACCTACCTATCAGGGATATTTTTATATCAGTGGCTGGAATGCAATCAAAATATGCTTTCGCATTCGGGGTAAAGGTAATTGTCGTGAATATTCTTTGCCGTGTCCATTAATTTTACAGCGGTTGGGATAAAAACAAAATGTAACTTGGTCCAAAAATGAATACATGTAGTTCTGAACTGTAATAACCTACAGATTATGAAAAAGGCAACCGTTTGTATTTTTTCACCAGGGCGAATTGGCAACTAGTAAATAATCATTTAGCGTATTCGACTGCAACATTTTCGTTAAGTAACGCTTAGCTCCGCCCACCTGCGCAGACCATCACCATTAGTCAACGATTTTCGTTCAGTCGAATACAAAATACGGAATTAGTTAACGAGAATGCCGCCATTTTGAAATATGTGCATCGTCGGCATTTCCCGTTACTGTTCGGTAACGGAAACACCCGATGAAACCTCATCGTGTATGTCCGTAAATGAAAAACCATCTTTCTTTTTTTTATCATTAAATATCCTTTTAATTCAATCAATATTTAATCAGATTTGCCCATAAAATTGCAATAGGTACATATTGAAATGCATTTAACCTACATTTTTAGTAGATTTGTTTACTTGTTTTGTCACGTGACATACTTAACGCGGAATTTTTTTCGTTAAGAAATTACTTAATTTTATGACGTCATTCTGTCAGTCGAATGAAAATAGTTAAGTAACGAAAAACAATTAGTTAACAAACGGTTCAGTCGAATACGCCAATTGTTACATGACTTTCTTCGAGACGTTAAACCGTATAAAGGGCAGTAACCAGTGTTAAAATATGATTTTGTCGATTGAGTTGTCTCCCATGCACTGTTGCGGACATTACAATAATGCTATCACGAATTTCATTTGATCTATGCAAAATCTCTTCATATTTCGCAAATAGCGAAACATTCTTTAAAAAGACTTGTATCACAGTACACAGATATAACAGCTATACAAGAAAATATTACCGAATTGTAATTTTAAACAAGCTCATACGTGTTATTAAGGATTATAAAAGCTAAAGCTAAAGCTGCGCCATGTGAAATGAAATCTATAATACCACAATGACTACCATATTGTATGTAGCCCCCACTTTACTGTAATCATTGGGACAGTCTAATTTATTGCCGTGTGGGAAAGGATTAAAGTAGTAATTATTCTAAATAGCCATGGAATGTTTGAAATGAGACAAAGCACAAATCAATCTCGCTGTGTCGAGGTTGTGGGGAACGGCATTCCACATTGGGATATCCGGGGTTCGACTCATCCGATTTTTGTTCAGTTTCGATTAAGATGATACTTTTTAATTTTGCTTGTTATCAAGGACGTTTAGCCTATAGTTGAAACATGGTAGGAAATGAAAAGCAGTAATCCGAATTTTCTCTGATGAAATTCGCTCTTTGATATGTTGATGTCGATCATTTACATCAGAGCGCACTATCACCCAAAAACAAAGAAAAGTTCGACACAAGTTATGGCGATTTATTCACCGTCCGATCTTAAACGCTATCCATAAAACGCCTTATGATACCGATAAATGAACCATTTATTGTCATGCCTGGTGAAAAAATTAAAATGAGCAGCATCAACATATCAAAGAGCGAATTTCATCAGCGAAAACTCGGATTAGAAAAGCAGTTGCTCAAAACGAGCAAATTCTCCCCTTTTTCTTCTACATGTATTTTAAATGGCTGTATTCATATCATTAATCAGAAATTCGACTTATCCGATGTCCACATAACGAATGTCATATGTATGTCAAAGTTAAAATGTATCCGAGATGTACATCAAGAAGCCGATGCCCATCTCATCAAGGCTACTTCGTTTTGTTTAACTCCATCCTGGCTTATGTATAGTTCAATCACAGACGATTTATTTTTCTGTCGAATGGCAAGACATTGTGGCAAATGTAATGTTTCCTTTTCTCCTTTTATTATATCCTCATGATCACATTTCGAGGAAAGCTGTCCTATGTTGTTAGAACCCATCCCTGCAACATAGATTCTCGCCCGACCCTGTGTCACAACTCCCCGGGGGTCCTTGAGTAATCGGTGCGAATACACCCCCTCTATTCCACCCGACATCGTTACTTTATAAACAGTATCATTGGACCAATCGGATACATAGAAAGCTGCACTATCCGCCGCTAAAGTCAGATATCTCGGATTTTTAAATAAAGGTTGACCGGTCGTGAAAATATTCACAGATTTGAGTTTTTGTCCATCCTGTGACAGAAATTGCACTTCTGGATTTGGGTACGAAAATGACACAATGAAAGTGGAATCATGAACGATAACTCCATAACAAACCCCGCCCAGCAAGAGTTGTCTGTATGTGTAACCATTGGACAGAGTTATAAACAGTAACTTCTTGTTTACGGGACACGTGACCACCACACTTCCGGGTTCAAGTTCGGCAAGGTCCCACGGCTTGTATCGTATTTCAGTCCAAGATTTTATACGCTTTCGATCAACGTCAATGATTTTCAAGCAATAATTCGCGCTGTCTATCAAGACCAGATCGCCTCCGGTCACGAATTTCATGCCAGTAATGCAGCAATTCCTCGAGTCGCGGATGAAGCTGACATCCATGCTTACTGGGTCGACATTATTATCGACGGTGTCACCGTTCTCTGTCGGTGTCTGTGTCGGCGCCGGGCTGTCTGGGGAAGGTTTGTCCGTAGCTTTCTTGTCCTTTTTGGGTCGCCGTCCGGACCGCATAACGTTGCTCTGTCGGGCTCGAAACCCGAACGATTCCATCTTCTTTCTGAAAAGGACAGGAAATCGTCCATTACCACACAGTGACTCTTTTTGACTCCACACAAGATAATGACAATGGAAAACATTGTGGAAAATGAAGAAATTGCTTGTCACAAGCAATTTCTTCATTTCACACAATGTTTGCCTTCCAAAAAGACCAGATAATTAAAAATTCAATTCATTTGAATTTGTCGTCTGCAGGATCTTTGAATTGGGACCGCCCTAAAATTTTGTCTTTTGGTAATGGGTTAAGACCCTGCGGCAATGTTCATCTCCAAATAGCCTGAAAGAAATGGTCTGATCAAAATTATATGATAGAAATGTTTCAAAATATACCTACCTCGGGAGTTGGGACAGGATAAGCACAAGAAATTCGAGTTGAAAAAAGCAAGAAAGATTTTAGGAGCATTTCAATACATAAAAGGGTCTTTGATCGTACAATAAATCGAAAATCACACACGGTAAGACTGATCATCAGAATACTATCAACGCATGTAGCATTTCGAATTCTGCTAATCGTTTGCTTTGGATCGCTGTGAGCTTGTACTATTTCGACGGCTTCGAAAGAATTACTCAATAATCTGAAAATACACATTTCAAAAATAATAATATAATGTAATTAAAAAGATAATTACGTTACAAAACTCTTAAGTAAAGAACTTACAACTTAGTTTCCGCCATTTCCTTGTTTAAGATACTAATTTTGTCACTGACATGTATTAAGTACTGATTTGAGATAGGATAAGGTTATCGAGAAACAGTGAGGTTATCATGTCATACGATGCTTTTCAACAAAAACATCGTAACTACAGCTTCAAGCAAGCTGTAGTTACGAAGTTTGTGTTGAAAAGCGACGCATAGTTCGTGTATATGAATAATCATTTATTTTTACAGCTTAATAAGTCATGATGGGAGTCGAGCATTCGATGCTTATGCCGCAATTATTCACCTCCTAAGCTATGTCTGATGTCCTTAACAGAAAGAGCTTGAGAAAACTTTGAAACAAAAAAAAGAAAATGCTGAAGACCAGCATTTTCTAGTATTTATGTCAAGATTTGCTTTGCAACATTGTACAAGAATCCAATTTGTTCGAAGAAGAAAAGGAAGAAGAATGGGAAGAAGAAGATTCTTTTTCTTCATAAGAGGATGGTTACCCGCGGCCGGGTATCGAACCCGGAACCTCTCGTATGAGAAGCAGATGCGCCATTGCCGCAGCCTTCCACTTAAAGTATTGCGCCGTTTACGAGAAATATTACATTTTTTCTTAAAATTGAATGTATTAATGAAATTTGTCATTTTCGTCTCAACTTTTTAAATGCAGTTTTTGGCTGATCAAACGCATCAGAATAACAAACATACTTTTGAAATTATGAAATGGGTCGTAAGGGCCGTAATGCCTCTTTAACCCATTACTGCACAATGACGCTTTTGGACGCCCCACAAGAAAATAACTTTGGAAAACATTGTGGAAAATAAAGAAATTGCTTGTGACAAGCAATTTCTTCATTTTGCCTGGAGTGTTTTCTACCCTGAAATACCAAAAAATGTAAAATTTCATTTGCTAGAATTGTCGTATGCACTATCTTTAAATTTGGACAAGTCTAAATTTTGTCGTCTGGTAATGGGTGAAGAAGAAACTTATTAAGATTATGTTATAAAACAACTAGACATAACAGAAAAAGGAAGGCAGTCGCATTGCTCTTTCACTCTCCGATTTTGCATTTGCTCTAGAATGTTTCAAAAGTTCATAACGTACGATGGGGAACGATTTTATTCAATTAAGAGTGACTTTATTTCGTACAAACATTTACTAGATTTTATAGCAACACCAACGGTTTATCAAATCATAACGGTAAACCCAGTTAAATTTAAGCACAAAGTTTATTGACATATAATTTCCTTTATCATTGTTTACGTTCGAAAATGGCGTAACTACAGCTTGAATAAGCTGTAGTTACAGAATTTCTGAACTTATACGATGACATGCAACTCAAATGACAAAATAATCCCAATAACTTTAGGTGTCTTTGTTTACAGAGTGTAAGATCTTTATAAGATAATCTTACTTTGTTTGTAGATCAGTGTTGGTTTAATATTTATGAAATATTTCAAGTGGTGTCATATCGATAATATATTCATGTGACTTAATGCCATGCAAAAAGGGGACACATTGCATCATAACATCTTTGGACGAAACCAATCGTGCTTTGTGAATAATGACATTGTGGTCCAACTTGAGACTATTCCAGGTCCTTTTAGAAAACACAAAGATTTACCATTACTGGCAATTTTTTACATTATTTTTTATCATTATAGAGGCCTCCATCCTTAACCATTTTACTGCTTTTTTCTTTTCGTTTTTTTGTCATAATTTGACTATCAATATGTTTCATTTTCAGGTGACGTACGATGTATTCTCACCAATTTAATGCAAGACCCAATTATAACAAGGTGGGAAATGACGAGTTTTAACAAAAAAAATATTTAAGAAAATCGTCAATAAATCTGTTAACCCTTTCCCAAACAAGAACTGGTTTTGACGTCCCTAAAAGAAAATGCTTGGGAAAACATTGAGACAAAAGAAGAAACTGCTGATAACCAGCAGTTTCTCGTTTTATCTCATTATTTTCTCTGCTGTACTGTACACAAATTCTATCTTTTTTCACATATAATTTGTCCACTGTAACTACTTTCAAATTGGACAACCTTGAAATTGTGTTGTTTGGGAAAGGCCGGGTTAATACATGACCATTCTTGAATTGGATTTGGAACAAGGAAGGTGGGAAAACGTCAGCAATATGCTGGGCATGATAGAACATTAAGAATCAGCTGACAAAAAAAGTTGTTGACGACCAAATAAAAGTTTACTTGGTCGTCAATAAATTTTTATCAGCTGATTTTTAAAAGATCTAGCCTATCCAGTAGCAAATCACTGACGTATTTCAACCTTCTGCGCTTCAAATCGGACACGTATGAACATAATTAATGAAGATTGTTTGCAAGTATTCTGTCACACAACTCCCCGCCGTGATTATGAGGAAGTGATTGGTTTCGGAAACAAGGCATCGGGTCTCCAAAGCCTACATGCTTATTCTTCCTTTATTAACCCTTTCCCAACCGACAACAATCAAACTATTCCAAATGGATAGCTGCTACAGATGGTACTGTACGTGTTGTCAAAGCTAGGGTTTGTGTACAATATAACACATAAAACGCTGAGGTAAAGGACAACATTTTGGAAATAAGCATTTCATTTTTTTATTTCAATTGTGCCCTAACTATTTCTATAATGATACAGACGGCTTGTTTGGGAAAGAGTTTAATAATGGGTGACTAATCTTACTTTCGTTTTCCGTAACTGTAACCTATAGGTTAGTGTAAAAGATTCAATTACGTTTCTATTGTTATAAATTTTTGTTGCTTTTTCTTTCCATTTTCGAACAACATTTACGTGTGCAGAGGATCTGATAGGAGTTGCAATATGCTGAAAGAAGAATACTCTCGCTTCTTAAATGAGACATATTATAGTCATCCTTTCTACGACAATGTTCATAATCTTTTCTTTTTCAAACGAAAATTGTAACCTTATATTAGTTGGCAGTTTTGTTTGTCTCGTAAATATCGTAAAATGGTCCATAACCCATACAAAAAGCAAAATTGCCCTAATGATGATACTTTACTTTAACTAACCCATTCCCAAACAAGAGCTGGGCCGCGTTTTACTAACATATATTTTTGCAAAAACCTTGTAACAACACATTTGATTGAACGAGAAATAATAACAGTAATTATTCGGCCAATCAGAGTTGTTGTTGTTTTAAAAATGTTCGTAAGTTTGTTAGTAAAACGGGCCCCTGGTTTCTACGTACCTTATAGAAAAGCCTTTGGAAAACATTAATAAACAGCATTTTTTCTTTTGTCTCAATATTATTTCATTCTGTTCTATTTTCGTATAAATCAAATCTCTATTTGTGTTCTGCATAAGCTATCGAGTAGGAACAGTATAATATTCTTAAACGTTTGGGAAAGGATTGAGAATGTTTCATCGATTGCAACTAACTTGAAACCAAAACATTAGGATGATTGAAAAATTAAAGAAACCATGCAAAATCTGAAATATGTACAAAATGATACATACCTGATAAAACCAAAAGTATTCAAATGAAGATGGTAAATTAATATTCACTATGCACACCACCGCAGCATGGTGTCATTATGACACCAATATTAAATTTGATAGTGTTACTTGATATGCGGCATATTTCAATATAATTCAAAATAATGAAATTTAGAAAGATCGGAAAGATGGCTGTAGCTTTTCAAAAATGATAACAACCCATAATACCATCGTGTATCCTCGGGTGTCATCCGTAGTATCCCTCGTCAATTTCCGTTGCAACGAGTGACGCCCGAAAATTGACGAGGGCATGTCTCGTTAATTTCCGGTGTCATGGATAATATTATGCAGATGCCAAAATCGATGTTGATAGAGTTTCCATCATTTTCTTCTTTTGTCTGAATGCTTATCCAACCATTTTCCATCAGGGGTGTCAAAACCAGGTATTGTTTGAGAAAGGTTTTACCAATTCATTAAAGAAAAAGAGAAAAAACTGATATCCGTAATTTCCATAATATTTTCCTTCAAAGTCTTTAATGATAAAGTATGAAAATTCTTGTTGTACGAATTAACATTTATTTCGTCGTCTACAACACGATTTTACAACTACAGAATTGTTATCGTTTTAGAGAGGTTTAATACAGGAAAGGGTAATAGAGTAAACAGAGTCTTTTTGAGTGAAAAAGAGGCAAACAGACAGGGAGACACATAACCCTTTCCCAAACGACAATATCTTAGGATGAACCACTTCAAAAACTGGCACAAATGACAAAATGTGTGTTATTAAAGATAGCATTTGTGTGAAAATATGGCACAGAAAATATTGAGACAAAAGGAGAAACTGCTGGTTATCAGCAGTTTCTTCTTTTGTTTAAATATTTTCTCAATGCTTTTCTATTACAGACGTCAAAACCAGGTCTTGTTTGGGAAAGGGTTTAAATCAAATACAAGTCATGGAGACACAGAACAATGAAAAAATAAGCTGACTGGTTGGTCGTCAATAACTTTTTAATCAGCTGATTGTTAAAAAATCTTATATTTTTATCCATCTAATCGTTTTCGTATTTCTGCCTCTTCTCTTTTAAACCATTTTCAAATCGGTCACATATTAAGAAAGTTATCTACGATTTTCTGCAATTGATGTGTCACGTGATTCCCCAACGTGTTAGTCTAAATATTATAGATAGACAGACAATGAGTATTCAGAGAGAAAGAGAAAGAAAACAAATTGCAGATAGACAGACCAAGAAACACGGGTACACGTACAGATAGACGGGAATGCAGAGACAAACAAGACAGTTCTAAGAGAAAAGATTAAACAGACAGACAGACAGACAGACAGACAGACAGACAGATAGACAGACAAAGACAGAAAACGAGGACGGATACCATTACCTTCAGCTTCCTGTTATATAAGATAATTCGACGTTTAATCATAAAATAGATCTTGAAATAACTACACAATGCACACAAATCCACTTGGTTAAAATGACACCGATGTATTTCAATAAGAGTGAGAAAAACTAGTCCTATAGAATATCATCCTTTACTTTATATAAAGTATGACTCGTCATACAAAAAGGAACACACTGGGAATTTGTCAATACTATGCATTTGAAAGTGAGAGGTCGGATCTAAACCTACTCTAAAGATCGCGATATTTTAAGTACATGTAGGCCTATTTGCAAATAATTTGAAAACATTTGATGAAAAGGAGTACAGGCTGGTTAGTGTTTATAAGCACTTTTGCTTTTTTCTCAATAATTCATGGCATACAAATTTGACATTCTATGATATACCGGTATTTAAAACCAGGATCTGTAAAAACGCCCCTTGTGGCATTTGAGACCAACATGAATCAAGATCAGCCTGAGCAGACCCACAGTCTTATCAAGATCCATATTGATATCCAATAGCATATTCACGTCCTATGTCAACTATTTAAGAGCAGTATTGATCCCGATCAGACTCCACTTAGGCACAGTCTGATCTAGAAAGCAATGGTACACAGGACTTTTTTCCAGATCCTGGTTTACCTAGATTTTCTAGTCGGGACCCTTAGTATGTTGACCAGTCAGAGAAAGGGTTTATTGAACGTTATAATTGTTAGTTTATATATTTAATAAAACCGATTAAAACCTTTGTAATGCTGCTTATCCGTCCAGGTCGGTCGTGTAATAATCTTATGGAATTGACATTACGATCTTTGGTAATACGAGACCAAGTTTGAAGACATGCCGTTTGCAAAAAATACCGACAATACATACATTAATAAAGTTAGAATCGTCTTCCAACATCTAGAATATTTTTCGTGAGCAAAAAGTTAATATCATGTAATGCCTGTACAATTCGCACAGTCTCATTAGGATCGATACTTTCTAGTGATCCATGAAAGATCCTTTATGTTTGACGGATCTAAATTATAGTACATATCACATAATGGATATCTTAAAGAAGATATGTAATACAGAAAAGGAAATATCCACTTTCCCCTATCTAATGATAACCGCTTTTAAGGCATGTGTATCATACAGCGGCATAGATTATAATAAAAGAAAATATGTTACATCCAAGAAATGGAAAATATATGAGCCAGGATCTAGAAGAGAGGGTCTATATACTAGTACAGAGTGTCCCAATAAAAACGGAACCCATTTTTGAAAGTGAATTGCTCATGTATCAAGTGATACATCTCCACCAAATTTTAATATGCAATAGAAACGACCGTTTTCTATCAACATTTAAAATTTGGTTGAAAAATGTTTCTTAGTTTTGAAAATATAGGCATTCAAATGAATGCACCCGGAAACCCATTTTAACACGATATCGATCTTTCCGTTCGCAGCGCGCGCCTACATAGTACACTTGACTCTTCACAATTGTTTAATACAATACAAAAGTGATATTGAAACATTTTACTTACAATAGTGCAAATTCGTTTCATCTTTACCGCTGACAAATAAACTGTTAAAGTAGAGCTGCGATGTAACCAAACAAAAAATGAATACAAACAAAATATCAAAGTGTATCAAAGATTCATAATACATGTAATCATATGCAGTTATCTTTTTACTCTACAACATGCTGGTAAGCCTCAAATGCCAAGTACTTTAACCTTTTCCCAAACAAGACCTGGTTTTGACATGAGAGAATTAGCTTGAGAAAGTATATAGACAAAAGAAGAAAATAATGGGCACTAGCATTCTCTCCTTTTGCCTCTATATTTTCTGTGCAAATTCTGTCATTATCAGCGTCAATTTTGTCATCAGCAACAGCTTTCAATCCAGTCCACTCTAACTTTTGTGGTCTGGGAAAGGATTAAAATTATTTCAAAGAACCACCTTACGGACTCAATTTGCACATGCGGCACTTTTATATTATTAAATTTTGAGAAAATTGGTACGTACTTGGACAATGGTAAAGAACTCAACAGTTGACCGTCAGTGCGCTTTTACGAACAAACAAGACGCAAAAATCGATTTCGTGTTAAAACGGTTTTTTAGTGTCTTTATTAAATTTCATATAACTTTTGAACCAATACATATTTTGAAGTAAAATTTAGAACACATATGCAAAAATAATGTATCTTTAGTACTGCAAATTCAAAAATTAGATTCTATGCGTTCGCTTTAAAAAATTTGACTTTGAAATAGGGTTCCGTTTTTTTTGGGACACTCTGTATAGCATTTAGTATATAATGCAGAACGATATTAATTTAATACTTATTATGCCTTTCCCCCAAGACATAAAATATACGTTTGTTATTTGAAAGCTACTGCAGAAAATACCGCCATTTTTCTTCTTTTGCTTCTTTTTTCAAAGATCTTTTATTTGATGAATGTCAAAACCAGGCCTTATTTGGGAAAGTGTAATTGAAGACTTATTTTCACTGGTGGTGAACTCGGCCAAAGCGAGGGACGTTTTTTGCTACAACAAGGTACAGATATTTTGCGTTTAAATGTGAGTTTAAAGATCTGATTGGATAGTTTTCTAATAACAATGAATTTGTTCTGAAAAAATAGACCGGGTTTACCGATATGTATTGACAAACCGTCTGTGTTATTATAAAATCTCATGACTACGGCTTCGTTATAACAAGACCGACGGAATACTATGATCGCGAAAAAACGTCCCACGCTTTGGCCGAGTTCACCACCAGTGATTTTTATCGCTTACATTTGAAACAGGATAGACAAAGGCTATCATATGTCATTATGGACCTCGATCAGACTCCGCTAATGCATATTGATCTAGATCCATCTTTGTATCAAATTTAACATGAAATCCTAAATACAGAACCAGACCTGGCTTGTATAGCTCAATGGCAAAATACCTCGTTTGAGTTATCATATCGAATGAAAATTAAATTACACAAGCACAAGTGTCTTTTAACCCATTGTCACATAATGAAGCCATTTGACTGCGTAAAAGATAAACGTTTTTGAAAATATTGTGGAAAATAAAGAAATTGCTTGTCATAGGCAATTTCTTCATTTCCCACAATGTTTTCTACCAAGAAAGGCCCAAAAATGTACAACTCCGTTCACAAAAAATTGTTGTCTGCAACACCTTTGAATTTGGACTAGATCTAGTATGAAATTTTGTCGTTTGGGAAAGGGCTGAAAGAATAAAATTCAGAAAAATATGAAAATATACGAACCTGTGCAGAAAAGAATAACCCTAAAACTCAGACTCCTACAAATTTTTATGTTCTTCTCGAATAGGGAAGTTTGATTTAAACGAAAGTGACAACGAATAATTTGGAATTTACCACCGAGCCAAATCGTCTTCATGTAACAATATGAATGTAGGCATTGTTCTTATTTCTTACCCTTTCTTTCACTAGACGCAGTTGTAATGTCTCCAATATGGAAGGCTTTGGAAAACATTGCAACAAAAGAGGAAAATGCTTAATAACATCATTTTCTCCTTTTGCCCCAAACTTTTCCTCGTCGTATGGCTCATCCATCCCGTCTTTTATAACACAAATCATAATTGAGCCTGGATCTGGAAAAACGTCCCTTATAGCATTTTTAAAAAAAAATAGTTTCAAGATAAGCTTGTTGTCAAATACAGTCAAACATACATCCATGCTGCTCACTTTAAGTTACAACCGGTCAGGAAGAAGCTCTTAGAGAACAACATGGATCCTGATCAGACTGTGCGTATGCACAGGCTGATCTGGATCTATGTTGGGCTCAAAAGCCTTAAGGGACGTTTTACCGGATCCTGGCTCATATACATGTACATTGTGCATGGCTACGTGCGCGTTACTTCTATTTCCAAGAGAGTCATAAGACCTAATTATATCAAGTATCAAATGCACCGGAAATGTTGAGCATGTGTTAATTAGACAAAGTAATACGATAAGTTTGAGTTTATTGGGGTTTTACGCCGTTTTCAACTACCACGGTCATATCGCGGCGGCTGGAGCACCTACCCATGGATACCTGTTGTTTCTCAAACCAGTACTACCACAACAGCCTTACCGAGCCTCCAGCTGCTCGCCCACTTAGGTTAACGATTTAAGAACCAATGGTGGGTGACAATTTTGTCAGAAAAGTAATACGATGATATAATTAACTTACAGTAATGAAGAAACGTGTACGTGATATGGTCTGTAAAGTACATGTCCATGCATATATATGTATAGTCCAACCGATAACTTCAAGGCAACGTTGGTAAACTATTTTTTGGCAATGTTTTTTATCGTAGCACAATATACTAGTAATTCTAATCTCATTTCAACGAAAACCTGGTAACTACAGCTTGTTTTAAGCTGCATTTACAAGATTTTCGTTGAAAAGTAGCGATATACTCACGAAATGTAAAACCGTGCGAAATCTTCGGATGATTATCACGATGTATAATCACGTGACTCAGAATTTCCGATAATCTTCAATATCTTTTTTAATACTTGAGCAATTTGAATTCGGTTTGAAGCAGAGAAGGTGGGAAAATACCAGGAATAAACTAGAAGTGATGGATTTTTGAAAAATCAACTGATACAAAAGTTATTGCAGATAAACTAAAATTTTGGTTTATCTTCAATAACTTTTTTATCAATTATCTTTTTAAAAATCCAATACGTCCATCTAATGCGTGACGTCTGTCCACATTCTCTGCTTCAAACTGAATTCAAATCGGTCAAGTAATTACAAAATTATCGAAGATTTTCTGAAAATATCGTATCACGTGATTATACACCGTGATAATGCTAAATCCAAAGCAGGATGTCGTAGGTTCAAAACCCGATGTAAGCAACACTGTTGTATAACCGGGATAAGAGCTGAACTCGGTCAATGACCACGCTTCTTTAAGGTAATCCATCCCTATGGAGATTCGCTCGACGTCGCGACGCGGAGTTGTTCGGGCGACGTCGAAAACATTTGGCGGTGGAACTTTCCGCCGCCGAATGTTTACGACTGCGCTCGAATAGGTCCGAATACGTAACGACGCTGCTCGGAAAAAGCCGATGTTTTATGAATCTCAAGATGGCCATTACGGATATTCTATATTGACATAAATGCCAAAGCATTGCCCCATTGTTGCTCTAAACAAAGCATTTTAAACCGCGATTGAATGATATTATATTGACAGACTATACTTCTGTTTCCCCTTTTCATACGGCAAATATCAAACAGTTCCAGACGGCAATATGTAGATTCTATGTTGATAAAACTACTATAGTATACCTCACGATAAATGACCTGGCGGAGCAGCCCATGCTAATCGAATGGAATGCTCTGCCAGGTCAATGCTCGTCCGCTATACTACAGGGTGTCCCAAAATATGTGTCCCCATTCTAAACATCTATAAAATTGACAAACGTTGTCCCCTAGTAAAATCAGTTACATAGGTATGAAGGGGACATGATAAAGTTTTGTTTGATATATAGAACATCCATATTCACTTCCTTAATATATTCAACAACACGCTTTTTTAAATTTACCATTTTTTAACTTATTTGTCAAATGACGTCAACGACGTCATCTTTAAACAAAATATGTTGGCTCTTTCTCCATCACTGTACTGATTAAATGATTTGTGCTTCTTCGTATTCTTTGACTTTAAAGAATACAGTGAAAGTCTTTCTATTTTAAGATAGTAAGTTTAAGATTAATGACAGAATTTTAGTTTAAAATGAAAAGAAAACTTATTGCTAGCCATACTTCTAGTTCTTTCTAATTCCTTATTTACGGTGATGCCTTCTACTGCATCATTGATGTTGTTAATTTTTGGGGATTTTAAAAGGACAAAAAAAAAAAAACATTTAAATTAACCCTTTTACGACACCAATTGCAAGGGTCTTTTGTGCATGAATAGGAATGATACTTTCAATACTTTTTCACAAAATGTAAATGCACTGCTTATAATGTTTGTCTCTGCAAAACACCCCTTTCTTGAAAAATGCCCATTGCCATCATCAGAATTTTAAAAGAAACAACAACTTTCCCCATTTCAAGTTCTAGTTTTTATGATCAATTTTACCCTTTCAAAATTTAATGATGATAAGACTTTCACTGCATCTATTTAAGGCATAATAGTTGTAGAAGACAAAATTATAACGATCAATTTCATCATCTTAGCACGGAAAAAGAAACTTTGTCAAATTAAAAATATGACGTCATCGACGTCACTTGGCGAAAAAGTTAAAAATGACAAATTTCATAAAACGTGATGTGGAATATATTTTGTATATAAAAATAGGTGTTCTTTATATCAAGCAAAACTTCATCATGTCCCCTTCAAACCTATATAACTGATTTTACTTGGTGACAACATTTGTCAATTATATAGATGTTTGAAATGGGGACACATATTTTGGGGCACCCTGTATATACATGTATATCTAGGTCCCTACGTTCATATAGGAAAGACAATTGATACATACGTGTATAGACATCAGGAGAAAAGTATTTGTTGCCAGAATTACCTTCCTTTCTCTTAATGTTTACCAAAGCTTCTTTTCATTACAGGCGTAAGAATAAAGTTTTGTGTAGGTGAAAAGATTAGGTATTTAGTTGCATTTTGTGCGGTCTAAAGGCAATACACGTGCAGTTTTATATTACAATATCTCGCTTTTCAAGTAAAACCTCGTAACTGCAGCTTAAAACAAGCTGCAGTTACGAGGTTTTCGTTGAAAATAAGAGAATACTTTGTGTAATTTTAGACACAGTCTTCCTGGTTCGTTTGCAAAATTGAATGTAACACTTTCGTAGGCTCAATATTATAGGTTTGGAGTCTATGTGTAACAGCGAGAAAATAAACTACAGTTGAAACTCGTTGTGTCCGAGTCGTAAGTTCTCTTCAAAGCCGAGGTCTATTGAATAGATAATCAAATACGATATATCATTTCATCATAGTTTAAACGAAGTGGTATTGTACTCTGTTTTAAGAGAGTAAGTCGTAAGGAACATTATTCTGCTTCGAATTATCCGGAGCTCGACTCATCTAATTTTTCTGCTAGGTTCGGTCGAAATTATACCAAATGAAATTTGTTCCTCATCCGATGCAGGCATAATGTGTGTCAACTGTACTTGTAAAATATTTTTTTTTCCTTTTGTCATTGTACATGTATATTTTATCTCAAGAGAAAGGTACAATTCGCAGCTACATCGGCTTCATTTCCATTTCTTTAAAATAAAGAAAAGATCCAAATTGGCAATGAATTTTGTGCTAAAAATAGACTGGCTTTACTGTTGTACTTTGATAAACCGTCGGTGTTGTTATAAAATCTCGCAACTACGGCTTGAATCAATCCGTAGTTGCGAGATCTTTTTAACAACACCTACAAAATACTATTGTTTGTCCGAAATTACGTCACGATAAGTTGGATGAAATCGATCCCTATTGGGTTTGAAATACTGAACAGAGTAAAAAGAATTCGACAAACTGCATTGTCATAAAAATCGACGACAAAAGAATGCATTACCGACCTATCTAATTTAAAATTGTTTCGTAACATACACGGATGCAATCAAATAGTAATAGTTTAAAACAAATTCAACCTCATCAGCTGACGTAAAAAATTAAGCTAAAATATCCAAACTTAAGGTACAATACCCGTAATATGGCCATTTATTTTGAGATTCATAAAACATCGGCTTTTTTTCGAGCCGTATCCGAACATATTCGGACGCAGTCGTAAACATTCGGCGGTGGAAAGTTCCACCGTCGAATGTTTGCGACGTCGCCCGAATAATTTCGACGCCGCACGAATCTCATTAGGGGTAGACTACCTTAACGAAAGAGTTTGTGTTCGCTGATATTGTTTTATTTCTAAATGTAGGGAAATTGTAGACCTCTTGAAGATCAATTTCAGAGCCGTTTCAGGCAAAAAAGGGGGTACAATAAAAGTCATTAAATTTTACCCTTTTCAAATTTTGAAGATCGAACGAAAAACGAGTAAAAAAGAAAATGGTGATCAGAATCTTATTTTTTTCTTCTCGTGTCTTCCGTTCAGCTTTTCTTATTTGGATTGTCAAAACCCGGACTTTTGGCAAATGGTAAAGATACAAATCTAAAAATTGAGGTTAGAAAATTTCTATTTCTATTTACATACCAGTAGAATCTTCAAAACAGAGAATCATACCCTGTTCGTAAGGAACAAAGTGGCGACATAACCCTTGACTTGCGAAGATGAATTATAAGCTGCATACACTAGATTTTGGATGACTTCACTATTACAACTCTAGGTCGATGTCACACTGAAAATGTCAAACAATTTTCCATCAATTATATTTTGACACATTTATTTGTGATTTTTATCAGCAAAGTGTCACTCAAGTGTAATAATGTGCAGGTCGTCATTTCTTTCATCAAGGGACAATACCAAAGAAGATCATGAACCAAATAGTATCGATTACTTCCCTTACTTCTAAACCCTTGGCTTATCAAAATATGTTTCTGTTGATAATGTACTGTATGTACCAATCAAGGACGGAATTCGCCTTTCTTGAGGTAAACGTATTTGAAACTACGGAAATGTGAACATAAGGAAATGATAATAATTTATACTGATAATTAAAACTACAAAAGAACAAAATTGACCACTTAGGGAAATGACGAACATCAAGGAAAAGAAGACGAATATACTAAAAAATCCCTTTTCGTTTCTCCACTCTTTTCGTTTTTTGTCCCACTCCTTTTGGTGCGTTTGATATATTGCCATTGGACTAAATCAACATAAACGTTACTTACAATATACATTGTATTTTCTGCAGCTTCCCTAGTAGCCGAGTGATATTTCTTCGGTGTTATTGCAAAACTTCGTAACTCCAGCTTAAATCAAGCTGGAGTTACGAGGTTTTGCAATAACACCGACGATTTTGTAAAGGTTACAAGTAACCTACAGAATGATATCGGTTCTGTATTATATTTTTCTCGTAAAGACTTGTACATCTGCGTATAATTCCTCATGACATGTATTGTACACGATATTGTAACAAAAATAAAGGCGAATGTTGGAGTATGTTGTGTTCTTACATAAGAAAGATTGTTTTAAAAGAATTATATACGCATTGTGACCAAGATCCAAGTTGGTCTCTTAAGATAACTGTTGTGCCATATATTCACGGTGGATAATCACGTGACTTAGAATTTCAGAAAATCATAAATATTTTACTTAATACTTGACCAATTTGAATTCGGTTTGAAGCAGAGGTTGTGAGAAAATACCGGGAATGATCTGGACATGCTGGAAAATTTGGTTGATCTTGAATAATCTTTTAATAGCTGATTTTCAAAAAATCCATCACTTCCATCTAATGTGTGACATCTGTCTACCTTCTCTGCTTCAAACCAAATTCAAAACGATCCCATATTAACAAAACTATTGGAAATTTTCTGGCATTGTTGTATCACGTGATTATCCACCGTGATATTGTTCCCAACAAGTCTGGAAAAGCTGTTGTATAAATCTTTAAATATATAATTCAAGATGTCATGGATTATGTATACATTGCTCTAAATGTTTTCATGTAAAATCATAGAATCTGTTCTTTTGTTACTCTACAAAGCTGGTTGAACTCACAAGTTGGGATCATTTGTGAATTACAATAAACTTAAAGATGAAAGTTCTGTGCACTATGTATTGTTGCCATCGGGTCTTATAAGTATTGCATACTTATTTTGTATGATTCATGGCAAATATACTGTTTAGAATATTGTATGCGACAAGTGAATATTCACTAAAGTCTTGTCCCTGTTACAGTTATTTTAGAAATGGCTTATCTTCGAACTTACAGATGACAGTTTTGATATTGTATAACTCTTGCATACATCTGTAGATAATTCCAACTGACATGCATTACAAATTTACAATGTACCGGGTATGTATGTAGCCGGGTGTAGTATAAGGGGCACTTATTCTATCTCGCCGTACAAGCTAGCTTTTATAGCGACGTGGTAGAGTGTTCGCTTAGGGTGTGAGAGGTCCCAGGATCGAATCCCCAAAGGAGTCGATAGGATATTTATTTGCGGGTTACATTTGGCTCCCACCGTAAAAAAAACCTGCATGTGGTGTTGGTTTATGAGATATGAGAGTTGATGATGTTGAAAAAAGATTCGTGGAAGAATCTTAATTGTCGAGGGGGTGTATGTAGCCGGGTGTAGTATAAGGGGCACTTATACTATCTCGCCGTACAAGCTAGCTTTTATAGCGACGTGGTAGAGTGTTCGCTTAGGGTGTGAGAGGTCCCAGGATCGAATCCCCACAGGAGCCGATAGGATATTTGTTTGCGGGTTACATGTATACATGTACATTGTTAGCATGTTGATTTGGAAAAAAAACACTGAATAATATTTGAGACCAACATGGATCCAGACTAGACTGCATATACACACAGTCTGATCAAGATCCATGTTGTCCTCTAAATGAATTGTTGTAATCAAGTCTTGTATAGCTCTGACACGCACCTGTGGATAATTGCAACTGACATACATTACATATACATATAGATTGTTAGCATGTGAATGTGGAAAAGGTACTTTAAAATGTCATTTGAGACCACGCAGTCTGATCTGGATCCATGTTGTCTTCTTACATGTAAGCTGACAATTAAGCTATGTAATGCTCTCGTTAAGTCTTGAAGATTTCTGGTACTCATCAGTAGGTAATTGCAGCTGACATGCATTACATACATATTGTTAGCATGTGGGCGAATAGTGCAGTCCATATTCTTGTCTGCTTCTGAATTAGTTCATTTCCGAAAAATGCATTGTTTTGATATTCCTGTATATCAAAATTTGGGAAACATTGAAACTCAAAGAAAAATGTTTATCTGCATGCACAAGTTACGAACGTAGTTATCGTAACATAGAAAGAAGATTAATATGTATGGGTTTTTATTACAATGATCAGATACAAAAAATGCAGAGGAAAATAAGACGGGGAAATAGAAAAAAGTCAAGACATTTATCGTAGCTTAACTCTTTCCCAAACAAGACCTGGTTTTGACGTCCGTAATAGAAATAGTTTGGGAAAACAATGAGGCAAAAGAAGAAACTGCTGATAACCAGCAGTTTCTCCTTTTGTCTCAATATTTCCTATCCCATATTTTACACGAATTCTATCTTTAATTACATCCATTTTGTCATTTGGGAAAAGGTTAAACGCAGCAACAATAGATTGAGTGAAGATTCACCTCCCACTCAACTGCATCATCTGACAGACTGGAGCGGCGGGTGATCGAACCTGTAATCCCTGAATTTCCAGTCCAGTGCGTTACCACTTCACCAAATCCGCCCCTACAGCAACGAAAAGACAATTTTCGTGTTTACTTCAAAACCCTTGTAACTAGAGCTAGTTTAAAGCTGTAGTTACAAGGTTTAGGAAAGAAAAGCAGCGATACATCATAATAAAACAATGCTATATATAAATTAATTTATAGATGAAATAAAAATTCATACGACAAAAATCCTGACATTTTAAACGGAAACACTAGGGAAAAATAGCTCAAGAAGCGAACTTCTGATCATAAAGATGTGTGACATTTTATACATTCTATATATACATAATAAAAAAAGTTTTGCAACAAAATGTAAATATCTGTAGTAACCAAAATAGTTTTGTTTTAACATAAAATCAAACCTTTACACAATAGATTATAGCTAGAGAACACAAAAATATGAATTTTATACCGCAATCGCGCGCGTCTCGCACTCCAGGTGTGCATTTCCGGTTTTCATGTCTGCCATGGTATTCATGTGTATGGAGCATAGTTCTAGAAAACATTTAGGTGTGAACGTAATTTTCTTTGCCCAGCATAAAAAAGGCCACAAAAAAGAATTTTCTGCAACGCTGTGGGACTACGCCATGGACTTACGTTAGAAGGACGTTATATCGCTAATGTGTTTCTACGTGGCAGAACCGGCGAATAAGATGCCTTTTTGAATTTTGCGCATCTCAAAGCATAAGTAACAATTTGAGGATGCTGTGTGAGCCAATTTGTGTGGTTTGAGATAGTCCCGGTCAAGGACGTCGTAGAAAAAGGCCACGAGAAGATGACCGTCATAATTTCGTTACGTAACGGCAAAGATGTTCCTTATCAACACCAAAACTTACGAGTGGCTTCCACAAGAATTTCAATATAGAGTATCCACACTTACCATCCGTGATCGTCTCCACAGATGAACGGTTACTAGACGTTGACCATACGTTGTAATTTCCCTGATGCTACACCATGAACGCACCAGACTTGACTGGTATAGAGTCCTAAATGCTTTAAGCCAAATTAAGCGTATACAGCACTGATGGACTCCCATTATCATCCATTTCTTTCTGATTTGTCATCCATAGAGCACATACGGTGTATTTAAGGAAGACGTTTGCGTGATCGTACTAACGCGAATGACGTTCAATCTCTTGATAAAGTAGTGAATGTTGATACTGTGTACAAAAAATTTAAGTGGATTAGAAAACTTTTCACGGTTGTTCTTGCTTGAAAATGGCCGCACAGTCGATACCGAATTCTATTGTAACTTTTTATTTTGACCCCTCACCTACGTCAAGACAATGTTTCTAACACAATATTTAACGTTACCACAAAGTGACCTTTGAATGTTCTGCGTAAATGCATATGCTAAAATATATATAACGGTTGTGAAATAAATATCACAGAAAATACATTTTTTTCAATTAACAAAGTCAGTGTTGCTAAACTTTTTTTTACATGGTATACTTTAAATCTTTCCCAAACAAGACATTGTTTAATTGTCCCAAATATAAATGGATTGGGATACATCGAGGAAAAAGAAGAAATTGCTGATGATCAGCAGTGTTCATTTTCTCACAACTTTCCCAGTGTTATTACATAAAATTTTCAACTTTGGATATTTTTTCTGTCATCTTCAGCTCCTTGTAGGTTGGACTTATCTAGAATTTCGCCGCTTTGGGAAAGGGTTAATCATTGTTTTCCGGGTTTGAGACAAATCAGGAATCTGTTTGGGTCTGTCACGAGTCTGGATTTGCAAATAGGCTCCTTATGAAATTTGATACCAACGTGGATCCAGATCAGCCTTCATATGCACAGTCTGGTCAGGATCCATGTTGTTCTCTAATACAGTCGACACTCGTTATGTCGACATCGGATAAGTCGAATTTCCGCTTAAGTCGAAGTTCAAATCTGGTCCCGTCCTCATCTATTGACATATTTTTTTTCAAAACAAAATAATTTCAAACTGAATATAGCCATTGAAATATAGTAGGAAAAGGATAGAAATGCTCGACACGAGCAATTTCTTTCCTTTTCCTGCTATATTTCAATAATATTCGTACTTGATAAGTTTCAAAAACGGTCAAATATCACATATCTCGAAGTCGAACAAAATCGGATGTGTCGAAGTCCGGATATGTCGAGGTATTTTGACGGCCCCTCCGACTTCGACACAACGAGTGTCGACTGTAGCTTCTTTTGTTGAGCCATTTTGTTATAATCACAGCAATTCTTGGGGAATAATATGGATCATGATCAGACAGCAAACATGCACAAACTGATCTGAGGTGCGTTCTTTAGAGCGAGATTTCTTGAGATATCTTGAGATTTCTTAAGATATTTTAGAAAGATTATCAGCATTTTCTTCTTTTGTCTCAATATTTTCACAAGCCTTTTATAATTTAGACGTCAAGTCAGGTCTTGTTTGGTTAAGGGTTACGGTTCCTAGAATGTTCATAATTCACATAAAGTGAAGGATAGAGACATCGTCTGCATCCGCAGCAGCCGACATTGAGTCACGTGTTGCATAAAAAAAGACACGAAAACGTTGCGTTGGTTACATTTAATCCTTTCTCTGACAAACTCCCGTTTAGACGTCCATAACACGAAGAATATTAAAATATTGGAAAATATGGGCAGATATTGAGATAAAACAAGAACTGATGTCAGCATTTTCTATTTTGTCTTATAATTTTCTTTGCTGTAATGTACAGAAATATTTTCTTTATCAATATCAATTTTGTCGTCTGCATGAGCCTTCATATTGTTACTGTTGGATGAGAATTCGTAAAATCTTTCATAAACAATGATTGGTTATTCCGACTCCATATACTACAAAATCTTGATGGAAAAAGAGAAAATTATACTTACTAGCACATTTTCATACAAGTGTTTCAATGCTATAGCAAACAAATTTTCTACTACATGTAGGCCTATATACATGTAGGAAGCTTTCATTTTGTCGTCTGCAATATCGTTCACTTTGCATCAGTCTGATATTCTGCTGTTTGAGAAAGGGTTACAACCGCGCCAATACGGTCAGATAGGGGGCTTAAGGGGCCCAGAGATAATACAATAGAAAATACACCTACGTTCTACCTTCGTACAGGTATATAGAAAATAGAAACCTAGGTACTGCTAAGCGCTTCCAGATTTTCTGAGCAACCGGTAAAACGCACGCACTCACTGAAGTGTTTAGATCTAACAGAGAAATACCTTTTGGATTGGAATTCCAGATTTTTGGCTTTGTGTTATAGGACTAGCTATGCTATGCTGTTGCTAATATTCTATTGAATGCGTAAAGTGTTATTATATGTTGTTCCGCGTGTGTTTTGTTATATTGTTCTGTCGTAGAGGAGGAAAAAATCCCAGCCAGGTTTTCACCTTTGCGGTGAAAATCATTCCGGTGTGTTATTGTGTGTACATGAGGCAAAGTTTTGTTGTTTCGACGCCTAGATAGGTGGGGCTTTTCTTAAATTCATTGGAGAATTTGGAATTTGTTGGAGAATTAAGTGTTTTGTAATTTAATTAATCAAAAAAGTGCTTGGGGTTGGAATTGGAGTTCACAACTTTTCGGATTTGGATTGGATTAAGCATCACATGTGTACGGGAATTTTGACGGTAACAGGTAAGTGTTGACGTTGAAAATTGTTACGTCATTGAACGTAAAAATGACGTAACTACAGCTTGTTCAAGCTGTAGTTACGACGTTTTTACGTTCGATGACGATCTCGATCTTGATTTTGAACGTTAAAATGACATAGATATAGCTTATTCAAGCTATACTAGTTACGACGTTTTTGCGTCCGCTGACGATCTTGATGAAACGTAAAAATGACCAACTATTTGTTGTTCATCCTGTAGTTACGACGTTTTTGTGTATAGTGACGATCCTGTTTAGACACTAAAGTGAGCTAACTACTGCTCGTTCAAGCGGTAGTTACGACGTTTTTTACATTCTATGACGATATTGATGCAATTTTGATAAGAATTTAGTCGTTATCGGGAAATTATTGGCGGGAGATAGATAAGAATGGTCAATATTACCTGAAATTGGTACTTGATTTGTGTCCTACCTTTTCTTATCATTGCCTTAGTGCACCCTATATCAGTAATTTATAGTTTTGTTATACTTGCTTCTTGTTCTGCGTTTGGTCCATTATCAAAACTTGCAGGCAGGAAAAGGGTAGCCCAGTCCAGAAAATGTCCATGAAAATGGCTGGATTTTCAGACTACGTTGACTAAATTATTTCAGATGTACGGAACTTTTCATTTTGACCCAAAAGGAGATAAAATGTATAGGCCAAGGGTTCTGAAAAAAAAGATAATGCAAGAGAAAGGGTTGAATTTGATCAAATAATTGACGATTAAGAACCAAGATAGGGTGGGTTGCTTAACATCGTCGCTTTTCAACGAAAAACAAAACAAAAACTAAAACAAGCTGCAGTTACGAGATTTTGTTGAAAAGCATCGATATAATATATGCTTACGTCGAGAAGTTATTGGATGGTATTGATAAAAATGGTCAATAATTTGATTCGTGACCTATACTTTCAGTTTCATACCCTTGATTATTTAAATCTCATCGAAGAGTGTTATGATTAGAGTATAATTTATCGTCGGTGGGGGGTCAAAACCTCGTAACTCCAGCTTATTCAAGCTGTAGTTACGAGGTTTTGACTCCCCATCAGCGATAAAACGCAATTCGCCTCATTACAAGCGAAAAAGACAGTTTCAAATTTTCATTCCCTAAGGGATTTTTTAAGAATGAATACGTTGTGTTGAACATAATTCAATTATCATTAAAGTGTAACATAATACTAAGTCAGAGGGTCAACTGACCCTTCAAACAAATCTATTGCCCTTTGAAGGGACCCATGCCGCTATCCCAAACACAATTGTTCGTATAATGAGATGTCAATTCATTTAAATGTGCTCATTTAAAATCATTTGGCCGATGTGTAAGACCGATGGACCCTTGATATCAAATGACTATGTCACTTTGCAGGGATTTTTCCCCTTAAGAAAGTGACACTGGTTTCCAGCGTCTTCCCCTCCAGAAATAATCCATTTTTTTCCCAAAAAATAAATTTTCCCCTCTAAAACCCACGACAATTTCTAAAAAATCACACTATAAATCCAAACACAATGAAAAGGAAAGCTTTTCCACAATTGCTGTAGCTTAATAAACCAGCCCTGCTGGTTCTCAAGTATACAGTAGTGGGTATAAGAGGACTTTAGCCTATCAAGAGTACTATTTCTGTATAATTCACTTTTCCCCAAAACTAGGATGCCGCATGTGATTTTTCCCCTTTTTACCAGCGATAGGTGTCTTCCCCCAACTCTGAAAAAAAGCCCTGCAGTTTGTAATTTTGCTTGGTTAACCATACTGTGTTGAATGTGACTTTGTCGAACTCTACATACTGTCACACATTATGCAGGTCCATAGGAACAGGGGGGGGGGGGCTACGGGGGGGCGGTGGCTAATCCCCCAATGTTGGCAAAAAATGCCGAATTTTCTTAATTTTACACTGAAAATTTTGGGAAAATCCAAATTATCCCCCTAATATTCAGGACAATGGCTTTAGACCCCCCCCCCCATATGAAATTGCTTCCCACGGGCCTGTTACGTTCATAACTTAAATTATTAGTTTTAGCGTTCATGCTCTTGGATATATATTGTATGGTTTGATTCTCTGGCTGACTGACTGAAACTTAACTTATTAGTGCTTTTTCAGAGCTACAGTCAATAGGGCCAGGGCTGATGGATTTTCAAACTGCAATATTTCATTTAGTGTTCAACAAACCCTATGTTATGGGTACTCATTTCAATCGTCTCATGGAGACGATTCAAATGAGTACCCACAACATAGGGTTTGGATTTTAGATAACAAATTTATATGTTGCTATGATTATATAACGACCTATCACGGTATATTCATAGCCGCATTTTGCAAATATTTAACCTCGTTAACATTCTTTTCTCAATTACAATGTGCAAGCTGAAATTCACAGTCTGACCGGGTTTGAAATGTGTACACTTAGTCAACTTTCACAAGCCTATTGAAAAGGGGGGTGGTGGGGGGGGGGGGGGCTAAGCCCCTGAAAGATGGTCAAAAATGCTGATATTGTCTTATTTTACACTGAATATGTAGGAAAATTCATATTTAGTCCCCACAACATTCAGAAAATTGCCAGAACAGTAACTTGAGCTCCCCGCCCCTCAACATAAAATGGCTTCCTACGGGCCTGCACTTAGTTAACTTTCGGTATGCTCGGACTAGTTAGTGGCCATAAAAATTTTCATGATCCTACCTTACTATGAACCAATCTGAGGATACGTATCAACTATTGCACTTCAAGGGGACAGTTTCTGAGTGACGCGTCGAATTTGATCTAGATGCTTATCATCGTCCAGACTTATATTGTATCATCAGTTCATCGGCACATCTAATGTTCATGTATCTCTGTCTAGCTATGAGATTCAATGCAATATCGGATATAGACGCCAATAAAACACGCTAATATTTTATCGCTCGCCAAGCATTATACTGTAGGTATTCATAATTTGTCATAAAGTTAACCAAATTGGATGAAATTGGTTGTATTTTCGTGACGCGTCGAATTTGATCTAGATGGTTATCGGTCAGACAGATATGATAACATCAGTTCATTGGCACATCTAACGTTCGTATTTTTTAGACTAACTTTGAGCTCCATGCAATATAGGATATGGACGTCAATAACTAGTATTTTATTGATCAAAAAGCAATATACTGTGGGTACTCATAATTATAAAGTTAACCAATGGGATGAAATTGGCCACATTTGCGTGACGCGTCAAATTTGATCTAGATGTTTATCTTTCAGTTCATTGGCACATCTTACGTTCGGATTACCCAGACTAACTTTGGGTTTCATACAATATCGGATGTGGACGTCAATAAAATACACTAGCATTTTTCACCAAGCAATATACATGTACTTTGGATGCTTATGATTTAGCATAAATTTAACTTGCAAAACCTCGTAACTCCAGGTTAACCCTTTCCCAAACGGCAAAATTTTAGGGTGACCCACTTCAAAAAATGACACAAATGACAAAATGGGAGATATTTAAGATAGAATTTGTGTAAAATATGGCAAAGAAAATATTGAGACAAAAGGAGAAACTGCTGGTTATCAGCAGTTTCTTCTTTTGTTTCAATGTTTTCCCAAGCCTTTTCTTATAGAGACGTCAAAACCAGGTCTTGTTTGGGAAAAGGTTAATAGAAGCTGGGGTTACGAGGTTTTGTAATAACACCGGCCATTACTGAAAATTGCGGCGTTAAACTATATTCAATCAATCAAGGGGAAATATGGGGTGGGGTAACTAGCGTAGTGTACCTCTTATCTCGCAGCTTGATTTGGAACTATGAAATGTGGTTACAATTATCACGTTTATGCTGATATTAGAAATATCGATTACTCCTAATATCTTTCAATTAACATTTACCCTATACCTGAAAATATAACATTTGGGGGTTTTCCTCGTCATGTTCTGAGCCCTGTGTATTGGTTCTGGACGTATTTCCACTACTGAATTGTTCACCCTGTTTTTGCCCAGCCCTATTCGTGCAACCCCATTCCCTCATATTAACGCTTTTTGACGCCCTATAAACAGAGGCTTTGGAAAACATTGTGATAAGCAATCTCTTCATTTCCCAAAATGTCTTTTACGCCAAAAGACCAAAAAGAAACTAAAATTCCATCCCTTTTAATTTGTCGTCTGCAACACATTAGAATTTGTACCAGTCTAAAATGTTGTCATCTGGTAATGGGTTATGGTGGGATAGGGACTGTCTTCAATGTAGTTATTGTGTTTACGCCAAAATAGATTCGATCTACCAACTTTCCAACATGGTTCCTTGCAATACGACTGTCGATTTAAGAAAAAAATATTTGACTTGCACGGGACAGTCAGCTACGATTAGTGAAGTGTTCAGATATCCGACGCCCTGTATAATAATGATACATAACATGATATTGCGTTACATAATGAAGCGATAGCCGAGAGGCTGCGTACATATTGTTGCTGTTGTTATAATTACGGCGTGTCACAATGAAAGGGAGTGTAGAGAAAGTAGCATTACATGACAAACGTTTCGACATGGACAGTCTGCACAACCAGCGGAGTCTGACCAGGTCGACACTTTTCGGTACCATGTTATATCAAATACACAGGCCCATTAAGAAGTAGTATTCAGACAGGATAAGGTAGTTTTTTTTTCAAAAAAGCAAAACGACAAAAACAACAACACACACACAAAAAATCGAAGAGGGCCTCAAACATTTGTTTATCCTTATTAAAGTGTCCGTTGATTGGCAAAATCAAACTCTTGTGTCGAAAAAACACCTTTCTAAGAACCAAATATCACAGTTTCTACAATTTTTAGCTCACCTGAGCACGAAGTGCTCGAGGTGAGTTATTGTGGTCACTTTTTGTCCGGCGTCCGTCCGTCCGTCCGTCCGTCCGTCCGTCCGTCCGTCAACATTTGGGGTGTTTACACTCTAGCATCCACAAAAGTTACTCAATCTTGATCAAACTTGGCCAAAACAAGTATGATCATAAGTTCTCGGACAAGTTCGATTATGGGCCTGATCGGACCAGAAAGTGCGGAGTTATCTGCCCTTGAATGTCAAAAAATGCTGTTTTTAAGTTTGTTTACACTCTAGCATCTACAATTATAGATCAATCAAGACTAAACTTGGACATAATGTTGGAGACCATAAGATCTTGGATGAGGTCAATTTTCAGTCTGATCTGACCAGAAAGATGAGAGTTATGTGCCCTTGAATTGGGCAAAATTGCCACATTTTTGCTGTATTCAAAAAAGAGTTAATCTAAGGGAAGGAACTCTGACACTACTCCTCTTCAGTATAAGTAGAGTTACCTAGTTTGATAGAGGATATAAATAGATTTACACTCTTATTAACCCATTACCAAACAACAAAATTTTAGCCTAGTCCAAAATCATAGGTGTTGCAGACGACAAGTTCCATTGAACAAAATTTAACATTTTTTGGTCTTTCTTGGTAGAAAACATTGTGGGTAATGAAGAAATTGCTTGTCACAATGTTTTCCAAAGCCTTTATTTTGTGGGGCATCCAAAAGCGCCAATGTGTGGGAAAGGGTCAATCAAGACAAAACTTGGACACAATGTTGGGGACTATAAGATCTCAAATGAGTTTGATTTTCAGTCTGATCTGATCTGAAAGTCAAGAGTAACGTGCCCTTGAATTTGACAAAATTGCCATTTTCGGCCGTTTTCAACCTTTTTTATACTCTAGAATCTACAATTATTATTCAATCAAGACAAAACTTGGACACAATGTTTTGGACCATAAGATCTGGGATTAGTTTGATTTTCAGTCTGATCTAATCAGAAAGTCAAGAGTTATGTGCCCTTGAATTTGACAAAATTGCTGTTTTTTACTGTTTTCGACTTTGTTTACACACTAGAATCTACAATTATTGACCAATCAAGACAAATCTTGGACACAATGTTGGAGACTATAAGATCTCAGGTAACTTCGATTTTCAGTTTGATCTGATTAGAATGTCAAGAGTAATGTGCCCTTGAATTTGATAGAATTGCTGTTTTTGGCTGTTTTTGACCTTGTTTATACTCTAGAATCTACAATTATTTATCAATCAAGACAAAACTCGAACACAATGTTGGGGACTATAAGATCTTGGATGAGTTTGATTTTCAGTCTGATCTGATGAGAATGTTGAGAGTTATGTGCCCTTGAATTTGACAAAATTGCCATTTTCGGCTGGTTTCGACCTTGTTTACATTCTAGAATCTACAACTATTGATCAATCTATACAAAACTTGGACACAATGTTGGGAACCATATGATCTCATATGAGTTTGATTTTCAGTCTGATTTGATCAGAAAGTCGAGCGTTTTGTGCCCTTGAATTTGACAAAATTGTTTTCTGCTGTTTTCGACCTTGTTTATACTCTAGAATCTACAATTATTTATCAATCAAGACAAAACTTGGATACAATCAGGGCTACAGATAAGTGGAGGTGAAGACATACTAACATTGTTTTTTCGAATTCAAAACCTATGTTGTGGGTTCTCATTTGAATCGTCTCGACAAGACGATACAAATGAGTACCTACAACATAGGGTTTGATGATCACTGACAGCATTATTGCAGTTTGAAAAGTCACCACCCCCTCTTATCTGGAGCCCTGTACAAAGTTTGGCACCATAATTTAGATCTCGGATGAGTTAGATTTTCACAACCTTATTGACCATAAGTTCTTTTTCAGTCTTAAAGTAATAAATATTAATTGAATTGAACAAAAGTGTTGCTCATATCATTTAGGTTCAGGTGAGCGATATAGGACCATCATGGTCCTCTTGTTATACATTAGAAGTGTCTTTATTTCGTCTTTTAGAGTGGATATTTTGGTCTTTTCCGATCTTTACCGAACAAAAAATGCTAAACTTCCAAATTGAAGTTATGACGTCATACCGGCCACTTAATGACGTCATGGCGGGAAAAACAAGAAGTCATGGGTCATTTCCCGGTACGCCTAAGATTTCTGACAAAGTAAAGTGTCAAGAGTTTTCTTTCATAAAGCGACTTCTCCGATCGATACTCAAAACACGGAATTTATCATTGGTAAATGTTAAAAAATGTTAAATCAGTCAAAGAATATGTTGTTAGTGAGTGAAGGAATGTGCCAAAGAACGTGTTAAGTTTGTCTGTATTACTCTGACGATCGAAAAGTGGATAAAAACTGAAACTTCGTTTTATGACAGAAAAGTCGAACACATCTGTGTCAGAAACCTCATGCTCTAAATTGGGGGCGGAGTCAAGCCACGGTATGACGTCATTCAGTGGAGATTTACGGAAATTGCCGATCTTTATTTTCTTCCAAGTATCGACGTAAAGAAAAGCAAATAAAACGTTTAAAACAATCGAGTTTGACGGATCTTTTATAAAACACGTTTTATTAAATGATTTTCTTCTAATATACGGCAAAATCAACTGTCGAGCTTGGTAGTCTTTCAGATAAAAATAACCATATGAATTGCTTTGAGTTTCTTGTATTCTAGTATACATGTTTTTTTTTTTTCAGAATATTTAAAGGATCTATACAAAATTCATGCATCTGTGAAAACGAATTCAATGAATTGTGTAATAGGCATACACGAAAAGTTGCCCCCACCCTCGTTTTATTTATGGGCTTGATATACATGTAGCTCACAATAAATTATCTGGCAGAGCATCTCTAGGTAATCGAAAGGTATGCTCTGCCAGGTTATTTATCGTGAGTTATACATCTATTGAAAGTTTATAAACACGGTTATCTTTAAAAATGGATTTTCAGAAAACCTCGTCAATTAGATTTCCGTTTACCATTCGTATTATAGATAACATATCAAAGGTCATTATTCTCTTTATGTTGTTTAGATCTTTGGGATTAACAAATTAATTAGAAAGTTCTCCTGTTTCTCATTATCCATCGTTAAGCAGCTAAAACAATAAGTCAGCCATTATTAATACCTCTGGTATGTTTGTATGGATTGACCTTTCAAGTGCAAAATATACGTAAAGGAATGCAAGAAAATCAAACATTGCGTGCTCCAGCTTTCAGGAGTTCACTGAAATACTATTAAAATGCTAAAATTCATTGAATCAATTGAGATCGGTCATTGACTTTCTGTATTATATATAGCTCAGTGCCAATAAAGTTTGGGAAGCAGGGAAAAGTAGAACAGACCATTTGTCTTATGGCATTTTACATTATGGCCAAGTTCTGTTTCTTTTCTTCTCATGTAAACTAGGTTTTTGACATATCCTTAAAGTTTTGATATAAGGGACTCAGTGAAGACAAACATACATGTACTTAAAGTAACATTTCATAATTTTGTGTCATAAATTTTACTTTTATTTTTATCTGAAAGAGCATATTTCCTTATGAAAATTCTGAAAATTCAAGCCAAAATATTGCGCCGTTCACGAGAAATTTATATTTTTGTGTTAAAATTGAACAAATTGTTGTGGACAACAGTTCGGATTTATATGCAATTTATCGATTATGTCTCAACTTTAAATGCGTGTTTCTCGTTTATTGGCAACAACTTAAAAAACTAATAGTATTTGTACTCATAAGAATAACCAATCTTGGCACCAAGACATACTTTAAAAAATTGAAATTGGAATGAAATGTCCCTTAAGGGGGTGTACCCTAATGAGATTCGCGCAACGTCGGAATTATTCGGACGACGCCGAAAACATTCGGCGGTGGAACTTTCCACCGCCGAATGTTTACGACTGCTCCCGAATAAGGTCGGATACGTAACGAAGACACTCATAAAATCCGATGATTTGTGGATCTCAAAATGGCCACATTACGGGTTTTCTGCATTAATAATAGACTTTAATTGTCACTTATGTTTTATCAGAAAGATACAGACAAATAGACAAAGAGGGTTGAAATGTTCGGCTAATAAATAAATGTGCAGAACGAGGCCTGGTTTTGACATGTCGTAAATAACAATTTTGGAAACCATAATGGCAAAAGAAGAAAATGCCGAAAACCTGCATTCCCCTCCCCTTCTGCTACAATATTTTTCTGTGTTACATGTATATTGTACACAAAATTTATATTTAGCGAAAACAGATTCGCCGTTTGCAGCAATTGAAAAACTGGAATGAGACACTTCAATTTTCTGCCTTTTGGAATCATAAATGATCAGGTTGATGTCTAGATTGACAGACTTCGGACAGACGGATAACATTTAAGTTAACCTCCATAGGCGCACAAGAAATCACAGAACGAGAGAAGGAACAAACAAGATGTAAAGAAGAAATAAGGGAAGGCTGTCTGTATAATATGTCGTCGGTGTACATGCAAAACATCGTATGTCGAGTTTTGCGATTTTCAAAGTACAAACTTGTGTGCCCAGTTTAGACAATTCTCGCAAGTTTTGAGATATTTTTACTGATCAGTAGACCTATTAATGACACATTATTTGCAAACAATATGTTCAAATTTCATGTAAAACATTTCAGTTTGGGAAAAGTTATTACACTTTTTCCCCTCCCCTTTAAAATTTTCCAAAAACGAGATACGAGGCTTTGCATTTACAACGACGATATATTTGCCTGAACGGAGCTATACTTAGTTCACAGAACCTATATACGTATCTGCTACATAGGAATGGAATCTTACTTAGCAAACACGGCATGGGAAAATAATGTCCTGGAAAAATATGGGGAAAGAGAGAATAAACTGATAAATAATGAAGGAGAAAGAAGGGTTGTATCTTTATACGCTGATTTTCAACAAAAACCTCGTAACTGCAGCTTAAAACAAGCTACAGTTACGAGATTTTTGTTGAAAAGCGACGATATATTTACCTGGTGGAAAAATCAAATTACTAAAAAAGACAAGGAAAGAGAGAGTAACTGGGATAAATAGAAGAAATAAGGGAAAGATGTCTGTATAATATATATTTACCTGGCTGTATTTATACTTAGTTCACAGAACTTATACATATCTGCTACATAGGTATACAATCTTACTTAGCAAACACGGCATGGGAAAATAATGTCCTGGAAAAAGTCAGGGAATGAGAGAATAAAACGGGATAGATTGAAGGAGAAAGAAGGAATATATCTTTGGATCGCTGCTTATCAACAAAAACCGCGTAACTGCAGCTTAAAATAAGCTGCAGTTACGAGATTTTTGTTGAAAAGACACGATATATTTACCTGACGGGAGTTATACTTAGTTCACAGAACCTATACATATCTGCTACATAGGTACGCAATATTACTTAGCAAACACGGCATGGGAAATTTAACCCATATTCGTGTTATGGTTGGGAAAATGATTTATTGAAAATTCATAGATTATTTCTTAATTCGTCTGTACAATAAAGTGGGCATCAAAAAGTCGAAGCCAGTGAACTAGATTAGAACTGAAGCTAGGCTACTGCTTGACCAGCCCTTGGTGCATTCCTGTACCCTTGCATCGATAGTATGGATACTAAGGGTACCACATACTAAAAGACAAGAGCTGTATATTTAAAAAGTCATAATTGACTTATCTTTTCAACAGGGGCGAAGGCATATAATAGTAAACAGAACGTATACCCTTTTAAGTGATCAAGTAAACATATTAGAAAATAGGCATTAAAACTTTTCACCAATATTCTGTACAATATGTACAGCAAGAAAGCACCCATTTTCCTACATCCCGACCACGTTCTGTTTGCATACAGACTAATTCAAGATAGTGGTTTTCAAATTAGTTTATCGCAAGCAGTGGTTTGAGAACATATGGTCAAGATATGTATACGCTTATCAAAAATATACTTTAAAGAATAAGCAAACAGTTCAGCGCACAAAAGTCTTAAATGTATCTAATTCTATATGAACTCAATATGAACTCACTTACTGGTATTACTATAGTTTTGTTTTCATCGATCGATTGAGTAACTAGTCTGTTTTGTATAGACTAAGATGAATATGATCAAAGATATAAGTATTGAGGTATTTCATCCATCATTAGATACCAACAACTTCGTTCAATTTCGGTGTCATTTGTGGCAACGGAAATTGACGATGGATACAAGTTTAGCTTGTTTCGAAAAATGCTTATATTCTGATAATGTTGTCATAAATTGATTAATGACAAGCGATATCAACACGGTACGTGTACCTTTATTGATTGAATGGGTTAATGCCGGGTTCAGCCTTTTTAGCTCCACTGACCGAAGGCCAGCGGGGCTAATGTCATGGTCCTGATTCCGTCGTGCGTGCGTGCGTCCGTCCGTCCGTGCGTAACCAATTTTCAAACATATTCTACTCCAAAACTAAACTTCACAGGTATCTTCCTTGCATGAATCTCTACCAAATTCCTTCACGATCGAATGAAAAAACTTGGCCGCTATGGGCTAGGCTTATTTTTCGCTATATGAAACATAGTGTTATTTTAAGAAAATGTTAAAAACATTTCTTCTCTATAATCACTTATTGGATTTCATTCTGGTGTAGCATGAATCTTCTTTGGATAGACCTCTATTGTATTCCTTGAAGAATTTCGTAGTCTAAAAGTCTAAAAGCCAGTGGAGCGATACAGGGCCACCATGGCCCTCTTGTTTTATTTCGGCAGCAGGTGTACCTACCCCTATGTTACTGGCTTTTCCTGCTCTAGAGCCATCAATGGTTTCTAATGTATGATCTTCAAAACCAGTGCATGTTAGGTTAAGGGTTAAAGCATCTTGCATCATTTTAGGAGGTAATAATGAGACGACAATAATAATCCTGTGAAAATCAATTCGTCTAGAGAATTAGACCTGCTCTGTGAGTTGTCATGACAACAACATGTTCAATGATTACATACTTACTAAAAACCTATCTTTTCTAATATCCAATCTTTCTGATATTTATTGAACTATTGCATTTACTCAGAAAAAATATATACAAAATACCTTTGCAGAAACTATTGCAAACTTATCAATATATCGGAATACAATATTCAGTTATGAATTGCGGAGGGTAGCGTTTTTTGAAAAGTGACGCAATACCGTGCGCGACGTCATAATTATTTGCTTTGTTACTGCTTGAAAAGATAAAGCTAATCGACTAGAAATAAAAAATGAAAACACATATCCAAACTTGATCAGCTATGATGTCACCAAATGCAACATCTGATTGCGTGTGGGGATGATGATTCGTGCTTTTATGGTTTCTACACAAAAAGCCATAAATGCCAGCTAATTACGGAATCATATATAGTTATTGTTACATGGCAATTTAACTCATTACCACACAATGACTCTTTTTGACTCCCCACAAGATAATGGCTTTGGAAAACATTGAGGAAAATGAAGAAATTGCTTGTGACAAGCAATTTCTTCATTTCCCACAATGTTTGCTCTCTAAAAAGCCAAACATATTTCGAATTTCATTCACTTGAAATTGTCGTCTGCAACATCCTTGAATTTGGACTAGTCTTAAATTTTGCCGTTTGGTAATGGGTTAGAGATACTTTAAATGCGTTTATTTGGCTTATCAGCAAAAGTTTGATACTGATGGCATTTCAACGCATTAGAATATCCATTCTTGGCACCAAACATACATTTACAAAATGAAAAAAAGAATGTAATGTTACTTTAAAACGAAAGAAAACGGTATAAGAAAAATTACATGATTGCAAACTGTGTCAAAATCCACACATCTGTAGAAAATTAAGGCGAAAAGGGATGTTGCAATTAGTAATCATTATCTACCATTCCCAGGATGGAGTCTAATTCCTTTATAGCTGTTCTATTAACTAGGACAAGTGCTTTACTTAGATAACATTAAGGTAGTCTACCCCTAATAAGATTCACGCGACGTCGGAATTATTCGGACGCGGTCGTAAACATTCGGCGGTGGAACTTTCCACCGCCGAATGTTTACGACCGCGCCCGATTAGCTTCGGATACGTTACTACGCCTCTGGAAAAAGCCAAATGTTTTATTGATCTCAAAAAGGCGACATCACGGGTATTCTACCTTAATGCTCCTACAAATTATTGGCTTGGGGAGACTAAGCACTTTTACCTACCATCTGGCCTAGTCTCTCTTGTAGTCTTGCAAAAGGTTAATAAACTCTAATGCTGCTATAGCTAACAACAATGTGTTAATGAGGTTCCAACATTAGTGCCATTTGCAATTTATGACTGTGCACCAGTGTTATATTGCCGTTACTAATTCATGAATGCAACTCGTTTGTAGTATAACTAATTGCACGGCCCTCAGGCCGTGCATATTAAGGTTGTTTTAGGGATGTCAGTGTGTGTCGGATGTAAGCTAATATAATCCTTTCGGTTCTCAAAGAATTGTTATCTCCATAATCAATGGCCATATTCATTTCAAAGGCAAAGATATTTCTATAAGTGATAGCAAAGAAAGGATGTTTATCACAAAAGTTCGTTAAAGGATCTTTCTGTTAAGTTTTTGTGTGTTTCGAAAATGAAAATTCCCTTCTATTTCTAGCCTGTCACATAAATTCCGTTTTATCTTTTACCTATCCCATTAACAGCTTTGAGGGGCGTTCAGAATGTATCCCGTTTGTGCTGTAATGCATAGTACGCAATTATTTGTTGATTAACCTTTGCCCTACTGATTTTATTGTTTTTCTCAAGTTTTCATCACATCACCAAGCGGAAAGCAGCCTTATGTAGACTAAGATCAGATCGCATTGCTGAGAAGACTGATCTTAATCTATATCATCTTTCGTAGCTTTGGTCACAGCAGGAATGTCATGTTAATTATGAGAAGGGTTAAAGTTTTAATTATTTTGTCGTCTGCAACAATTTTGGAATTAGAGCAGTACTGTGATCAGTAATGAGTAAACAAAAGTTCGCTTTTTGGACAAGGATTGCACAGTGTGAGTGATAAGCTATGGTGACCTAGCGTGACCGGTCAATCCAGAGCTCCAGATGTAGTTTTAGTTTAACTCTTTCTCAAACATAACATTGTGTCTATGTCCCTGTTAATCCTTTGACAAACAATGAAACTTCAGTTTCTTTTAAAAAAAGAAAGGATTGGTGTATAATGTAGCACATAAAATATTGGGACAAAGACGGAAATGATGATAGTGTGCATTTACTTCTGTTGCCGCGATGTTTTGTCAACTAATCCGTTTCCATTAGGAACGTCAACACCATGTATTGTTCATGATAGGAATTTTTGTAGATAAGATTGAAAGGGAAGAAGCTTTAGTTATTTCGATAGTCACGTCAACTAGGCCTACCAGTCTAAAATATTCGTAAATCGTTTTACACATTTTCATTAACACTATACGGAAAGTAACAAACAATAAAGGGTAAAGACATAACCCTGCAAAAAAGTCCACGAACTGTTCTAGAATGTTCTAAAACATCAGCTTTGGAACGTTCTAGAACGTTAAATGACACTTCTAGAACTTGGATTCCAGAACCAGTTCTAGAATCATCGGTTCTTGAACCCAAGTTCTTGAACTGAAAATCTAGAACTGTCACTTAATGTTCTACAGCTCAGTTTTGAACTAGTTCTAGAACCAGTTCTTGAACATTAAAAATTTTAATGGCATTTCTAAAACTCTAAAGTTCTAGAGCCGATTCAATAATTAGTTCAAGAACCAGTTCTTGAACGGAAAATGCTTGGGAATACATTGAAACAAAAGAAGAAACTGCTGATAACCAGCAGTTTTTCCTTTTGTCTCAATATTTTCTGTGCCATATTGTACACATATCCTGTTTTTACTCACATCCATTATGTCTTTTGTGGCAGTTTTTGGAGAGGATCACCCTAAAATTTTGTCGTTTGGGAAAGGGTTAAAGGGGGGGGGTTCTTGAGAATAATATTCTTAGTATAAATAGATACATAAAGGGGGCATGTTTTGCCGAAAGGTCTGAGTCAAACGGACATTTAGTTTGGTGTATATTGTACATGTATATTGTAAGTGGGTTGTGTAACTCTATTCCGGCGCTACCCAAGGTTCTTATTCATTAATTTTCTATCTATATGTAAATAATTGGCGAAATTTTTAAGACAAAATAATTTGTATATGAGCCCATGTTAACACGACACAAGGTCCATTTCACCATTTGCTTGCTTATGATCAATATCGAAATAATTTGCAATTTATGCAATCTTTCAATTTTTTGTGTATTTTCATATCCCAACTTTGGGGAAAACATCAACACGTTTCTATATTAAAGCGACTTAGCGACATTTTGCCTCTTTTTGGGGAAATTGTCTAAAGTTTATATTGCCTGCTTCTTATTTTTTGACAGCTCTAGTTGACAGATTTGATTAGATAATTCAGAATATTGTTCCGCCATTGTTTATATTAGCCCATTTGATGTAAACATGTGAGAGTTATTCGTTTTAGTAAACCTTTTCCTGAACATATTCATTTTTTGACTGAATTCTTAAGGCTGACCAAGTCATTTTCTTTTGAAATGTCATTTTGCTTATGGCTTCTGGTATCAGTCACACGTGTTTTATATCAAAGACAAACATTTGAAAAATCAAACGTGTTTCCTCTGTAATCAAAGTCGTTTTAAGTATTAATGTTAACAGTCAATTGTTGAGAAAGGTAAATTCAGACTTCAAAGAATAGTTCCTAAAGGACAATGACAGATGACTCTTAATTTGAAATATTCGGTTGTGTGAATGACATGTTTTGGGTCACATTTTCTCAACACCTTGGTATATGATATAAGAGCAAATTATGAAAACGATGTCGCTAAGTAGGTAAGAGGCTGTCGCCTCTTACCTATACATATTGGAATAATATTTTAGGCCAGTACTAAAATAATTTGTCAGCGCAAAGTTATCAGGAATTTTGATAGCTAGTCGGGAAAACGAGTCACGGGCCCTTGAATACACGGCAAGAGGACCATGATGGTCCATAATCGTTCACCTGAACCAAGATGACATGAGACACATGCAGTTATGTTTGAATCAATTAATATTTGTGACTTTAAGACTGAGAACAAACTTATGGTCATCAACATTATGTCTGTATTTTATCCTCATAGGTCAACATATCTGGTTGTGAAGAGTAAAAACAAAGTCAAAAACGAGAATTTTGTCAAATTCAAGGGCAGATAACTCAGCAACTGTTTGTCTAATTGTGCTGAAGTTCGAACTCATCCATGATCTTATGGTAATCAACTTTTAAATCCAAGATCCAAGTTTTGTCTTGATTGGTCACCATCTGTGATTGCTAGAGTAAAAACAAAGTCAAAAACAGCAATTTCGTCAAATTCAAGTATTATTATAACTCATTACTTTTTCATCCAATCAGACTGAAATTCAAAGTCATCTAAGATCTTATGGTCACCAACATTATTTGTAAGTCTTGATTGGTCAATAATTGTTAAGGCCAGAGAGTAAACAAAGTCGAAAAACAGTCGATAACAAAAATTTTGGCAAATTCAAGGGCATATAACTCACGACTTTCTCATCCAATCACACTAAAATTCAAAGTCATTCAGGATCTAACGGTTATCAACATTTTGTACAAATTTTGTCTTGATTGGTCTCTAATTGTAGATGCTACAGTGTAAACAAAGTCAAAACAGTCGAAACGGCAATTTTGTCAAATTCAACGGCATTAATTTTATAAATAATAATTTTTTAACCGATTAAGCTGAAAATCAAACTCATCTGACATTTTATTGTCCTTAACATTGTGCCAAAGTTTTGTCTTGATTGGTCAATGATTGTAGATGCTAGAGAGTAAACAAAGCCAAAAGCAGCAATTTTGTCAAATTCGAGAGCAGATAACTTAAGATGATCAAACCAAAAATCATACTTATTCGAGATCGTATTGTCACAAATATTGTGTCCAGCTTTTGTATTGATTGGCCAATATTTATAGATGCTAGAGTGTAAAAAATGTCAAAAGTAGCTACTTTTTACATTCAAGCGCAGATAATTCCAGACTTTCTGGTCGGATCTGACCCAAAATAGAACTCATTTGAGAGCGAATGGTCATACATATTTTGACCAAGTTTGGTCAAGATTGCCTTATATTTGTAGATGCTAGAGTGTAAACACCAAATTGTTGACAGACGGACGGACGGACAGACAGATATACAGACGGACGACGGACAAAGTGATCACAATAGCTCACCTTGAGCACTTTGTGCCCAGTTGAGCTAAAACCCCATGACAAATTGTGGAATAAATTACCAAATACATTTTTTTCTAGATTTCCTTCGCACAGAAAGGCATAAATGATTACTTAGCTTAAAATTTAGCTGACCTCAGCAGAAAGTACTACAAATAAGCTATTGTGGCCAGGTTTGTCTGTTTTCCGCCCGTCTGTCTGCTCGTCTACAATATCAGGTTTACACAAATATCATTCGATCTTCTCCAAACTTTGTCAAAATGTGTACGGTCATAACCCCTTGTGTAAGATTGATTTTGTAGAAATCTGTAGAAAGTGCTGCGTTATCACAGTGCCCTTGAATGTCAAAAAATGCTATTTTTTGACAATTTTGGCATAATACATACAAATATTGCCCAATCAAATGTAAAGCCAAATAAAAATGATTGCATATACAACGTCTTGGGTGAGTGAGATTTTTGTCCCGATTGAAAATGCAAATTCTGAGTTATCTGCCCTTGAATTTGGTAAAATTGTCATGACCTCCCTGTAATTTGCCGAAAATTGAATTTTGACAATATAACGTCTTATTCAAAGCTGCCATTTGGGCTTTGACCCCCCCCCCCTGGAAAAAATCCTGGATCCGCCCTTGTGTTCAGTGGAACCTACTATAGTCACCTATTGTTAAACGGTGTCTCCTTTCACAATTTAGATAAGCACTTAATGCTTTTTAGGAATGGGGAAGACACATGACGCTGGTTGAAAGGGGATAAAGTATAGTAGTAATGTTGATAGTCTTAAATTCTCTTACCATTACTGTAGAGTAGTGAACCAGCAGGCTCAATTTGTAAAACTATACATGTACTTCAAAGTAAAAATTTGCTTCTCATGTCAATTCACCCTACTAACTTTGTTAGCTATCATCTCCAAAAACAAGCCCTCACTATTTTTACACCTAGATAATAGAGATGGGATTGTAATCCTACCAATTCATAGAATTTAAAGAAAAACTATTGTTTGATCCCTTGGAATTTAACCATAATGTGGAAAAGTTCGGGGCACAAATTTAGTTAGGCCGTGCTTCATCTTATGCTGCATCATGCAGCAATTTTGTACTTGTTGTATGTAATGGCCATTCATACATTTGTTGCACTGTATAAATAATTCAACATACATGGCTCAGTGGTTTAAATGTTGTATTCGTCATCATACAAGCACCAGCAGTGTGTCCATTAAGTAACACCAATGTGGTAATGACGTTCAAATATCAACATATGATACAATTTGTAACTGTGCACCAGTGTTCCATTGCTATTACTAATTTATTAATGCAACTAGTAAGTAGTGAAGCTAATTTTATGTCTGGTGCATTCACAAATTTCTTGTGTTGTATAATTCCATCAAGATGCGTGTCTTAATGATAAGCCTTTTCCACAATCAACACTTTTGTGGATGGTTCTCGTTAGCTCCACTGGCCGTCAGGCCAGCGGGCTATTGTCATGGCATTGTGTCCGTCGTGCGTGCGTCAGTGCGTCCGTCCGTGCGTCCGTCCGTAAACTTTTTCTTTAAAAATCTTCTTCTCAAAAACTACCAGATGGATTTCAACCAAACTTCACAGGAATGATCCTTGGGTGACCCTCTCTCAGATTCCTTCAAAGAATTCTGATTGAAGTAGAAAGTCTGGAGTTATCTTCCCTTGATTGTCAAAAATGGCCGTTTTGACTTTGTTTTCACTCTAGAGATATCAACCAAACAGGACAAAACTTGTACAGAATGTTGGTGACTATAAGATCTTGCCTAGGTATAATTTTCAGCTTGATCGGAATTTTACATCATGAGTTATATGCCCTTGAAATTGACAAAAATCACATTTTCGGCTTTATTTTTACTTTTTGTTCACTCTAGTAGATACAAATATTAACCAATCAAGACAAAACTAAGACAGAATGATGATGACTTTAAGATCTTGCCTGGGTATAATTTTCAGCTTGATCTGAATATTACATCATGAGTTATGTCCCCTTGAAATTGACAAAATTGCCATTGTCGGTCTTATTTTGACTTTGTTTTCACTCTAGCAGCTACAAATATAGGCCAATCAAGACAAAACTAGAACAGAATGTTGGTGATCATAAGATCTTGCCTTGGTATAATTTTCAGCTTGATCTTGAAATTGACAAAATTGCCATTGTGGGCTTTATTTTCACTCTTACAACCACAAGGATGAACCAATCAATACAGAACTTTAATAGAATCTTACTGACATTAAGATCTTACATGCTTGTAAATTTCAGCATGATCTGAATGTCAAATCCAGAGTTATGTGCCCTTGAGTTTACAAAATAGCTCTTTTCCACTTTGTTTTCACCTTCTTTACATCCCCAAATAATGATCAATCAGGTCAAAGCTTTAATAAAATTTTGGTAAAGTTAAGATCTTGCTTGAGTGTGATCCTAAGCTTTATAGAAATATAACATTATATGCTCTTGAATTTGAAAAAATTGCCAACAAAAAAAAGACCATGTGAAATCATTGATGTAAAAGTAGACATGGATTTGCTTGTTTGCGCAGCCTGAACTTTGACATTGCTTTCAAGAAAACAAACAATTCAGGCTTGTGGAGCGCGTCCAGACCGCCAGGGCTGTCTAGTTTTAACCTTGTAACAGACAGACAACATACTAAATATTACTTTAACAAATAACCTGTTCAAATATTGATGGGGAAAAGAATGGCATATTGAATAAATTATAATCATTTCCTTCTTTTGCTGCTGTGATAAGAATTGTTAAGAAGAGAAACGATAAAAGGAGACTTTTTGGAGGCAATGTCTCGTAAAGAGAAAACCCAAGAACAATTTTTACTGTTTATCAATTAAACTTACAAAAAATAACTGTATGGTAAATAAGTATTAACATTTTGCAATCATCTTCAATCACAAGTAACACGGTGGATAATCGCGTAACTCGGAATTTCAGATAATCTTCAATATCTTTGTTGATACTTGACCGATTTGAATTTGGGTTGATGCACAGAAGGTGTAAACATACTAGGAAATAATTGGACGTGGTTGATATTCAACCACAATCATCTAATGCCTGAGGTCTGCCCCGGTTCTCTGCTTCAATTCGAATTCAAATCGGTCTCGTATTGACAAAAACATTTGAAGATTAACCCTTTCCCAAACAAGATCTGGTTTTGACGCCCCTGATAGATTAGACTTGGGAAAACATTGAGGCAAAAGAAGAAAGTGCTGATAATCAGCACTTTCTCCTTTTGCCTCAATATTTTTTCTGATACATTGAACAGAGAATGTACCTTTAACACCAACCATTTTGTCATCTGAAGCAGCTTTAAAATTGGACCACCCTAAAATTTTGCTGTTTGGTAATGGGTTATATAAAGCCAATGCAGAAAATATTGAGCTTGGATCTAGACGAAGTGAAAATGGGTCATGGTATTGGAAACCAACCCAAATCCACGTCAGTCTGTGTATACGCACATGTCTGGTCTTGACCTACATCATTCTTCTCTAACTTTGTCACAATTTGTTGTAACCATACAAAACAGGACATATCTCGATCAAACTGAGCTTAGACGCGAATTGGTATGGGTTCATTTTGGTCTCAAAATGTCATTTATATGTAACGCCTATTTCCCAGATCTCAACTTATATGTTGTATTATGTTCCGTTGCGAGAAAAACCACTCTGAATGTTCAGGTTGTCTAGTTTTACATTATTTTAGGCATATTTCCAGTATTTTCTGTACTATCTGTGTTATATCAAACATGAATAGTGCTGGTATATACATTCTATAATCAGTATATCGAACTATCTTGTACTCGAATCAGCATATTGAATCGCAGATTTTTATATCTTTTGGCATAGATATTTTTATACACGTACTGTTTCATTACGAGGCCCAATTAGACAACTGTAATTAATGTAATGAATAACGTTTGTCAGACAATGTACACTATGAACAGGGCTTTGCTTGTCTCTTACATATAAATATACCAGGGGCGTACCTGGGGCCAAAATTGAAGTACTCCCTTACCAAAAAGAAGCAGGGCGTCTGGGGGCGCAGACCCCCAGCGGGTTGAAGGGAGAGAGCCCCCTAGGGGGTTCAGGGGGCGAAGCTCCCCGACGAAAATTGAAATACAAGAGAAACTGAATCATAGACCACACCAGGGAGCATTTTAAATTAAGAATTTTAATAAGGAATGAATGCAATTTTATTTTTTTCATGCAGGTATGAAAAATAAAATCTAATCACACTGTATGAATCCGCGAAGCGGTTCATACAAAAGTGTGATTAGATTTTATTTTTCATACCTGCATGAAAAAAATTAAATTGCATTCATTCCTTATAATTTAATAATACATTTTATTACCGTAAATAGTAATATTTGCGACTAGAAAAGATGAGAAATCGTTCGGACTATGTTCAAAGAAGCGGACAGATGTGCGATATCTGCCCGCTGCCAAGGTATTCAGATCTTGCGCACGTGCCGTTCCGTGACGAAAACTTAAAATGACGTCATAAAAAGCGCGCGTAACTGCAACGTCGTTTACAGCGAATTCAGTCGTCGTAACGTTATTTTCCATCCTCTCAAGTGCGTTTTGAGCAATAACTTTTTGAAATTGAGTTTGTTTCAACTAGAAAATCTATTTAAGAGTAATATTTAATGATTAAACTTGCAGTTTACTACTCAAAACGAACGTAATATGCCGATTTGTACAGGGCACATCCATTTATCCATATTGTTGACTCCGAAAGAAGTTCCGGCAATGTCAATTTTTTTTCATGGAGTTATGAAAAAAAAATTAGCCAATCAAAACGCTCGGATTTTTATGAAATCAACTAATATTAAATTATCATTCAATAAAAATCATTTTTAGCTCCACTGGCCGAAGGCCAGCGGGGCTTATGTCATGGCCCTGTGTCCGTCGTGCGTCCGTCCGTCCGTGCGTCCGTGCGTGCGTGCGTCCGTGCGTGCGTAAACAATTTTCTAACATCTTCTTCTCCTAAACTACTGGACCAATTTCAACCAAACTTCACACGAATCAACCTTGCATGAATCTCTACCAAATTCCTTCAAAAGAATAAAATCTATGCAGAACTTGAATTTTAATTAATTTAATCAATTTAAATTTTCGAAAAATCTTTAAAAATTCTTCTTCTCCAAAACTATTGGACCAATTTCAACCAAACTTCACACGAATCAACCTTGCATAAATCTCTACCAAATTCCTTCAAAAGAATAAAATCCGAGTAGAACTTGAATTTTAATTAATTTAATCAATTTAAATTTTGGAAAAATCTTTAAAAACTCTTCTTCTCCAAAACTACAGGAGCAATTTCAACCAAACTTCACACGAATTATCCTTGCATAAATCTCTACCAAATTCCTTCAAAATAATAAAATCCGAGCAGAACTTCAATTTTGATTAATTTAATTGATTTAAATTTTCGAAAAATCTTTAAAAATTCTTCTTCTCCAAAACTACTTGACCAATTTCAACCAAACTTCACACGAATCATCCTTGCATGAATCTCTACTAAATTCCTTCAAAAGAATAAAATCTGCACAGAACTTGAATTTTAAATGATTTAATTGATTTAAATTTTCGAAAAATCTTTAAAAAAATTCTTCTCCAAAACAACTGGACCAATTTCAACCAAACTTCACAAGAATCATCCTTGCATGAATCTCTACCAAATTCCTTCAAAAGAATAAGATCTATGCAGAACTTAATTAAATTTTAATTAATTTAATTGAATTAAATTTTCGAAAAATCTTTAAAAAATCTTCTCCTCCAAAACTACTTGACCAATTTCAACCAAACTTCACACGAATCATCCTTGCATGAATCTCTACTAAATTCCTTCAAAAGAATAAAATCTGCACAGAACTTGAATTTTAAATGATTTAATTGATTTAAATTTTCGAAAAATCTTTAAAAAAAATTCTTCTCCAAAACAACTGGACCAATTTCAACCAAACTTCACACGAATCATTCTTGCATGAATCTCTTCTTATAATTCCTTCAAAAAATAAATTCTATGTAGAACTTAAATTGTAATTAATTTAATCAATTCAAATTTTCGAAAAATCTTTAAAAAATCTTCTCCTCCAAAACTACGTGACCAATTTCAACCAAACTTTACAGAAATGTTCCTTGCATTAATCTCTCCTTAATTCCTTAAAAAAAATAAATTCTATGTAGAACTTAAATTTTGATTAATTAAATTAAATTAAATTTTCGAAAAATCTTCTTTTCCAAAACTACTGGACCAATTTTAACCAAACTTCACAGAAATCGTCCTTGCATTTATCTCCTTTAAATTCCTTTAAAAAATAATTTCCGTGTAAAACTTAAATTTTAATAAATTTGATTAAATTGAATTTTCGAAAAATTGTTAAACAATCTTTTTCTCCAAAACTACAGGACCAATTTCAACCAAACTTCACAGGAATCTTCCTTGCATGAATCTCTTCCAAATTCCTTCACCATCGGATGAAAAGCTTGGCCGTTGTGGGCTAGGCTTTTTTTTCCCGCTATATGAAACAGTGTAATTTTAAGAAAATTTTAAAAACATTTCTGATCCTTAATCACTTATTGGATTTCATTCTGGTGTAGCATGAATCTTCTTTGAATAGACCTCTATTGTATTCCTTGAAGAATTTTGTAGTCTAAATGTCTAAAAGCCAGTGGAGCGATACAGGGCCATCTTGGCCCTCTTGTTCAAATTCCAGGTAATCCCGGGAGTATGGGAGTATGCCTGGGTACGCGCCTGTATACCATTATCACAGAAACCTAGTTCCGAAAAATTCATTCTTTGCTCAGAACATGCTCTTATCTATAATCTTGTTCTTTCATCAGTTCATTGAACCACAATACTTTGTGTCTTTTTGATATCAAAACACTACATGTCATAGAAAAAGATCTTATTGACAAGGATAAATTGTCGACGCTGGCGGGTCCGTCTTCGCAATCTGCTCAGGTAATAAGCCGTTTTATTTCGGGTTTAACCCTATCCCAAACAAGACCTAGTTTTGACGTCCCTAAGAGAATTGGCTTGGGAAAACATTGAGGCAAAAGAAGAAAATGCTGATAATCAGCATTTTCTCCTTTTGTCTCAATATGTCTTGCACTATATTCACACTTATCTTATCTTTATCAAGATTAATTTTGTAATATACAGGACTTTTCGAATTAAACCATACTCATATTTTGTTGTTTGGGAAAGGGTTAAATGAGTAGATCTAGCATAAAAACACTTGTGCTGGTGAATCCATTTAGTATTGCAAAAAATATCGAGTAATCTAAGCACTTGAATCATCCCATTGAACCGAAATACTGTGTATCTTTTGGCATAGATATTAGGATATAGGTTGTATTTTCCTATAAAAACTGATTTGAAATATTTTCCCTGGAATTAAATGATGCGAAACACATGCATTCTAATTATTCTGGTAGAGCATACGGAAATACCCAGTGCAATTTTGTGCAGTACTGTTTTTATTTCATATTGCTTTTACTTAAAAAAAGAAAAGACAATTCGTCGGTGTTATTGTAAAGCTTGAAAGCAATAACTTACATTCAGACAAGAGTTCTTTGCATTCAATTCTGAAGACAGACATGTCTTGTTAGTAAACATAGCCAACTCTCAACATTGCTAGGAATATACATTTATCTTCGATGAACGACCAAACAGATTGACATAGCCTACCAGACAAAAATACAAAGGCGATGACCAAGGATCTTCTTGTTATGCTTGAAAGCAATAAGTCACACTCTGACAAGAGTTCTTTACATTCAATTCTGAAGAGATACATGTCTTGTTAGCAAACATAATCAACATTCAACTTTGCTATGAATATACATTTATCTTCGATGAACGACCAAACAGATTGACAAAACCTATCAGACAAAAATAAAAGGACGCTGACATAGGATCGTCTTAGTTAGCTTGAAAGCAATAACTCACTCTCAGACAAACATTCTTTACATGCATTTGTGAAGACAGACATGTCTTGCAAAAAGCCAACATTCAACATTGCTACGAATGTACATTTGTCATCGATTAATGTATTCCATCCATAATTAGATGTCAAACACTTGCATCTGCGGTTGTCATTCGTGTTAACGGACATTGACAATGGCATACCAAGTTCCGGGTGTCGTCCGTTGGATACCCTCGTCAATTTCCGTGGTCACGAATGATGCCTGAATTCGCACAAAGTGTTTGGTATTTAATGATGGATGGAAAATCTTAACGATCTAACAGATTGAAACCTTTTGCCAGTATAGCGCTCTTTTCCATCCATGCCTCTTGAAAATGATATCAGACAAAAATCGAAATGGCACTGAACTTAGATCTACTAAATAAGCTCGGAAGCAATAACTCATACTCTGACAAGAATTCTTTGCATACGCCTCTGAGACAGACATGACTAGTTGGCAAAAAACAGCTTACATTCAACATTGCTAGGGAAAAAACATTTATTGGCGACCAAAACATCGGAACTTCAGCTTCTTTTAAGTTGTAGATACTGGGCTTCTGTCATCGAATCATGAATAAGTTTTGTTTGACATATTCCGTCCTTATCCAATCTCTCATTGTTCGTCTAGTTTGAAGAATGATCTACGAATGTTTACTGGGTATAATTGGTTAAACATTTTGTAGAGGAAATGTGATTCTTTTAACAATAGAATGGTAAGGTTGCCTTTCAATGAAGGTCACTGTGGCACAATGCGACTGTTTATTTTTCGTACATGAATTCTGAGAATATCTAACTGACCTGCTTGGAATGATTGCTATTAAAGAAACTACGTATGCCTTTACAAACACAATAAAGGTTTAAACTTTTCACACATAATGGCGTTTTTGACGACTTAGGAGATAAAGGCTTAAGGAATCGTTGTGGAAAGTGAAGAAATTGTTTGTGTAAAGCAATTTCTTCATTTCCCACAATGTTTTCTACCCATAAAGTCAAAAGCATGCAAAATCTCATTCACGGGAACTTGTCGTGATTAGGCCGTGTCTTGAAATGTCGTATGAATAAAGTCTTAAACAAGAAATGTCAGAGTCTAGTCCTTGCGAAATCCACGAGATGTATGTACCAAAAATGTTTTGAAAGAGAGGAATAATTCATCACGGCTTTCAAAATTCTCATAGAATATTACCTAGCATTACATACTGATATACATGTATAACTCCTCTGTTATATGAAGATGATTTCAGAAACAATAGATTGAGTAATTATCTTCTGAAATTGGGTAATTTTCTGTAATGTGTTTTACACGTATTTAGTGACTTAACGAGGAAAAATATAGATTACTTTGTGCCGTAACGTAACGTAAATGATTAATATACTTTGTACACGAAAAAAAAAAAAGAATTAACCCTTTCCCAAACGACAAAATTTTAGGGTGGTCCAATCTTAAAGCTGCTGCAGACGACTAAATGGATGTTGATTAGATGGTATTTACATACAATATAGCTAAAAGATATTGAGGCAAAGGGATAAAATGCTGATTATCAGCATTTTCTTCTTTTGTGTCAATGTTTTTCCAAACATTTTTTACAGGGACGTCAATACCAGGTCTTGTTTGGGAAAGGGTTAAGGCAGATTATCCGCAATAGAGATTCAAATGACGTCGGCATTTTCCGGGTGATGTCGTAATCATTTGACAGCAGAAATATTAAAGAAGTTTGCCCCTCTTCTTAACCCTTCCCCAAACAAGACCTGGTTTTGACGTCCTTACTAGAAGAGGCTTTGGGAAAATATTGAGGCAAAAGAAGAAAGTGCTGGTAATCAGCACTTTCTCCTTTTGCCTCAATATTTTCTATGCTATGTTATACACAAATTCTTTATCAACATCTATCATGCCATCTACAGCAGCTTTTAAATGGACCACCCTAGAAAATGGCTGTTTGGGAAAGGGTTAATCGAACGTTCACGACGTCGCCCGATGAATTTTGACGTTGTATGATTCTCGAAATAGTCAAATTGCGGGTATTCTACCTTAACAAGGCGTCACATATTTCTTGTCTTTAAAAGTGTGAAGAACAGACTGTCTTTAAAGATCATTTTAATGATTGAATTTGAACGACAAATCATTTTGTTACAATCTCTTTGAGTCCAAAAGTTCTGATGTTTTCACAACTAACTAGTGTCTTATTAATAAAATTTCTGCGGGTTCTGTTTAAAAAGGTCTATGTCGTGCAATAAATCACCGACCTTTTTTACAAATTCTATGCTTTTAACTAAGTCTATATCGATCACCTTTTATTTTATTTATTCAAGATTTTCTGCAAATTGTGTCATTGTTGTCTCACATGACAAATATGAATTCGTTGATCTAGCGATCGTCTACGGTTGTTCAAGACACTCGCAAACGTTTAAAGCTGGAGGGTAACAGATGGTCTAATTGCAAAAAATGATTTGTTTTTGAAAAAGTATGCAAAACTTTTGTGTTGGCCACCTCAGAATGGTTAATATGCGATTCAGACAGAGATTGAGCCGAAATTATAAAAGAGATAGCCGAATTTAGGGAGAATCCAAACCCAAATTCAACTCCGTCACAGATGTGGTTGAATTTATTTTTTAACTCTCACGCATTCGCATACAGCGCGGACCAAGATTCAAACGAGATTCATACTTGAATTTCAATATGACGTCATCATGTATGTTGTGACGTCATTTAAGAAAGTCGCATGTCCTACTGTTTTTGACCTACTTTCGACATCGCTTCATAAATTTGGTATCAAATTGCAAAAAAAATGAGTCGTTGCTTCAATAGTTTCTCGTTATCATTTAATCAGGTCATATAAAGCTTAAAAAAGTGTACGTTTCGTTTGTTTTTGACAAATTTTGGGTCCAAATCTGGGAAATGGTGCTTTAAAACGTTTCGAAACTTTAAAACGATTGTTTGACGTTTCAATACACAGAAAGAAAAATAACAACGGTGCATAGGCATACCTTATTTTTTTAAAGCTTTATACACATGCATCATTAGGCATATTTTATTCTTTTTCGTTAATCCACAATTTGGGCACATAATCATTTGCTTCAAATTCAAAATTGCAAGCTTTCTTTCGTGAAAAGGCATGTTCAATCATAGGATACATTCTACTGTTATTTACATTATCTTTCCTTCTGTTTACCAAGAGATTATCTTCAAAGACAACAACTTATGTAACAACTTCTTATCGTTAATCCAGAAACAGGCTAATTAATAATGATGCTTTCTTGTGTAATTTGAAATATATCCTCAGACGCAACGTCCGAAAGAGTGACCCATCTCAACCACTTGCGATTTTGACTAACATGTTTGTCTATTTCACCCGGGAAAAACTTTACAACACAACACAATTGTGTAGGCATATCAGCCTCATACTAGTATCGTTCATTCAGAAATAGGATAATTATGATGCGCTCTTGTGTAGTTCGAGCATAGATTAGTTATACACCTAGACGAGTCCCCCATAAAACCGGCATAAAGATGTTATATTAAATACAAATCTGGTTTTCTTGTAAAAAAGTAGATCTACTCAACTAAAAAAAAGGATAACGCATGTTTTCAAACGGATTTTGTAATTCCACAGCATTTACAGTGTCCAGAGTCCAAGGAATCTTGATGTTCATTTTTAGCTCCACTGGCCGCAGGCCAGCGGGCTATTGTCATGGCGTTGTGTCCGTCGTGCGTCCGTGCGTCCGTCCGTCCGTGCGTCCGTTAACTTTTTCTTTAAACATCTTCTCCTCTTATACCATTGGGCCAATTTTGACCAAACTTGGCAGGAATGTTCCTTGGGTGACCCTTTTCAAAACTTGTTCGCGAATTTTTGATTCGTCAAAAAATGTGGGCGTGGCAGGGAGAAAGGGGCTTATCAGACTTAGAGAAATCAAGAAAATTCTTTAAAAATCAACCATGGGGCCAATTTGAACCAAACCTGGCAGGAATGTGCCTTGAGTCATTCTTTTCAAAATTTGTCCACAAATTTTTACATTTGTCAAAAAATGTGGCCGTGGCAGGGAGAAAGGGGCTTATCAGACTTAGAGAAATCATAAGAAAATTCTTTAAAAATCAACCATTGGGCCAATTTGAACCAAACCTGGCAGGAATGTGCCTTGAGTCATTCTTTTCAAAATATGTTCACAAATTTTTACATTTGTCAAAAAATGTGGCCGTGGCAGGGAGGAAGGGGCTTATCAGACTTAAAGAAATCATAAGAAAATTCTTTAAAAATCAACCATAGGGACAATTTCAACCAGACTTTGCAGGAATGTTCTTTGAGTCTCTCTTTTCAAAATTTATTCACATTTTTTTACATTTGTCAAAAAATGTGGCCATGGCAGGGAGGAAGGGGCTTATCAGACTTAAAGAAATCATAAGAAAATTCTTAAAAAATCAACCAGTGTGCCCAATTGAACCAAACTTTGCAGGAATGAGCCTTTAGTCGTTCTTTTTAAAATTTGTTCATAAATTTTTATATTTGTCAAAAAAATGTGGCTGTGGCAGGGAGAAAGGGGCTTATCAGACTTACAGAAATCATAAGAAAATTCTTTAAAAATCAACCATAAGGCCAATTTTAACCAGACTTTGTAAGAATGTTCTTTGAGTCTCTCTTCAAAATTTATTCACAAATATCAAGATTTGGCTGCCGCTGTGTAAGGCTTACAAGAAATCGTGGGATAATTCTTCCACTTTAACCAGTGGAGCGATTCAGGCCCTCCTGGGCCTCTTGTTTAATAGTTTAATTCAATCATAATTTTGATGATTCTGAACATAGTACAATATACATATTCTTTGCTTCCCACAAGGATTCTATATCTTAAACAGCCGTATTAATCGGTTTGATGTTGCTGAGTATCGACAACATAGGCATTTGAAATGGCAACTTTGGTACTGTTCAAACACATTAACAATGTACATTACATAAAATGGGAGACAATCGCATATGTTTACTTGACGAATAATATTGTATTGCCTCCCTTTACCTTCCAATCGATTTTAGCTTACCGAGTATTGTCCGCGTCTATTTTGCGCAGACGACATAAGAATTCTATATTATCCATTTTTTTTAAAGAAACAGAATTTTGTGGTTAGGGAAGAAAATATCTATTAGTTTTATATTTTTGTGAAGATTTTAATAATTTCTGGATGAATTGACGATGTGGCCTATGAATAATGTAGAATACCCGTAATGTTTTCATTTTGAGATTCATAAAACATCGGATTTCTTTTTCGAGTGGCGTCGTTAGGTATTCGAACCTATTCGGGCGCGGTCGTAAACATTCGGCGGTGGAACGTTCCACCGCCGAATGTTTTCAACGTCACCCGAATAATTCCGACGTCGCTCGATTCTAATTAGGCGCGGACTACCTTAATCAAGAGCACAAATACCTTCTCAAAACTTGTTCGCGGATTTTTGATTCGTCAAAAAATGTGGGCGTGGCAGGGCGGGGCTTATCGGACTTAGAGAAATCCTAAGAAAATTCTTTAAAAATCAACCATCTGGCCAATTTGAACCAAACTTGGCAGAATTGTTTCTTGAGTGACCCTTCTCAAAAATTGTTCGCAGATTTTTGTTTCGTCAAAAAATGTGGCTGTGGCAGAGAGAAAGGGGCTTATCAGACTTAGAGAAATCATAAGAAAATTCTTTAAAAATCAACCATGGGGCCAATTTGAAGCAAACTTGGCAGAATTGTTCCTTTAGTGACCCTTCTCAAAACTTGTTCGCAGATTTTTGATTCGACAAAAAACGTGGCCGTGGCTGGGAGAAAGGGACTTATCAGACTTAGAGAAATCATAAGAAAATTCTTTAAAAATCAACCATTGGGCCAATTTGAACCAGACTTTGTAGGGATGTGCCTTAAGCCATTCTTTTTAAAATTTGTTCACAAATATTTTCATTTGTAAAAAATTGTGGCCGTGGCATGGAGAAAGGGGCTTATCAGAAAATTCTTTAAAAAATAACCATTGGGCCAATTTGAAGCAGACTTTGCAGGAATGTTCTTTGAGTCTCTCTTTTCAAAATTGATTCACAAATTTTTACATTTGTCAAAAAATGAGGGCGTGGCAGGGAGGAAGGGGCTTATCAGCCTCAGAGAAACCCTAAGAAAATTCTTTAAAAATCAACCAATGGACCAATTTGAACCAAACTTTGCAGAATTGTTCCTTGAGTGACCCTTCTCAACATTTGCTCATAAATTTATAGTTTCGTCAAAAAATGTGGGTGTGGCAGGGCGGGGCTTATCTAACCAAGAGAAATTGTTAAAAAATTCTTCAAAAATTTTCTTCTCCTTAGCCATTGGGCCAATTAGAACCAAATTTGGCAGGAATGTTCCTTGGGTGACCCTCCTCAAAACTTGTTCGCGGATTTTTGATTCGTCAAAAAATGTGGGCGTGGCAGGGCGGGGCTTATCGGACTTAGAGAAATCCTAAGAAAAATCTTTAAAAATCAACCATCTGGCCAATTTGAACCAAACTTAGCAGAAATGTTCCTTTGGTGACTCTTTAAAAAAATGTGAATTTTTGTTTCATCTGAAAAAGTGGGTGTGGCAGGGCGTGACTTATCAGACTTAGACAAATTCTAAGAAAATTCTTTAAAAATCAACCATTCGCCCAATTTGAACCACACCTGGCAAAAATGTTCCTTGGGTGACTCTTTGTCTTAAAGTTCTTTCAGGTGAGCGATATAGGGCCATTCTGGCCCTCTTGTTATTTTGAAAGTCTCACCATGAAAATTGGCCACCATGAAAAGGATTAATCATAAATAAATGATTAAATACCACAATGCGCTCTCGGCCTAGGACATCGAATTTTTGTTCAAATTAAATGGACCATTAAATAAGTTTTGTGCATGCTACAATCGGTTCCAGCAATAACACAACTCTTGTCCATGGAGCCCCGTTTTGAAAATGTCGATTTGTTACTATTTTTAGTAACAATTCACATGTATACAATGTTAATTTCCCATAAACCCATTGTTTGCCTCCGGAAGTTAATCAGAGTCTTCTCTGATGAAAATTTGCTCTTCGATATTTGGATGTCGCTATTTACATCAGAGCGCTGTCCAATTCAAAAACAAAAGAAAATTCAGACACAAGTTATGTCGCTGTGTCGGAATTTTCTTTTGTGTTTGACTGGGACAGCGTTCCGTTGTAAATAGTGACATCCAAGTATCATCGAGCGAATTTTCATCAGAGAAGTCTCGGATTACCGGAAGTGTTCTGCGGGTACGGACTAAAACATAAATGAAAGTAAACTGGTACCCCGTCTTCTCTATCTAGGGGCTGGGTACCAGTCTAAAATGAAAGGAGTCTATACCCTTATTAGAAAGCATTTGATCTCTGAAAACTACATGTCTTACTTGCTAAAACATGTGTTCCGTCACTACTTTATCCCTTTCCCAAATAAGACCGGGTTTGACAGCCCGAAAAGAAAATGTTCGGGGGAATATTGGGATGAAAGAAGAAACTGCTGATAATCAGAATTTTCTACTTTAACCTCGATATTGTCTTTGGTATTATCTACAAATAGTTCTAATTTTATCTAGGTATGTACCAATTTTGTCGTCTGCTACGGCTTTTTTTTATTTTGACCAATTTGAAATGTTTCTATTTGGGAAATGGTTAACATACCAACAATGTAAATTGATTTGATTCTATGTAGGCCTATTCATCTAGATCTAAATCCACGGTGGATAACTCACATGACTTTAGGGAAGCGTTAACACCGAAAAAATCGTCCGCTTCAAGGTATGTTTTGTTTAATTTCTCAGCTTATACCCTATTGATTTTGATGAGATAAAGTGTACGGAAGGGCTATTCCCGGCTCTAACTCACTCTGCTCCAAATCCAGTGGTTTCTTCAAACATTCGAGCCAAAGTGTTTGTAAGTGCAAAACGAAAGTGGGAAGCATTCACATACACCGAAGAAAACTTTCGCTTGAATGTTTAAAGAAATCACGTAATCGGAGCAGAGTGAGTTACAAACGGGAATAGCCCTCTCAAATGCGCGTTCCGTGCACTTTATCTCGTCAAAATCAACAGAGTATAAGCTGAGAAATTAAACCAAACATACCTTGAAGCGGACGATTTTTTCGGTGTTAACGCTTCCCAAAAGTCACATGGGTTATCCACCGTGATATCTATAGATTAAAAAGTTAGCACCGTTTTTAAACCAAGTGGTGAAAGTATTGCTAGTCTGATTTCTATGCATTTTGAGCATATCATCACATATTCTGGTTTCCCAGATTTCTACTTTCGCTTTGAAATGCCTATAGCTACACGCGAATACTAGCAAGGCCTATTAGACAAGATGTCTATGTCATTAACCTTAAAATAACCACTTAGTTGATCAATCAATTATTGTGAACGCGATTAAATGCATGGCTTATCGAATATCATTGTTTAGTTTCGGACTAACGTGTAAGAATTTGGGCATAGAAAGATTCTAAAAATAGACGTGTCCTAGTTCCTATTTTTAGCGCTTGAAGTGGGTCGCATAAATTTCATAGTTCAGTAAACTTGACTGACCCATTTTCAACGAAAGATATTGGACTGGCTATTGAACCGTAATGAAAGCAAATTACTACGTGATCGTTTCTCCTCTTTTAACACATGTTTAATTGGATGTTTTATCATCGGTCACACAATTGAATATCTTGTGTACAACTATAGAATTCAATATTGAATATTCGAAAGGTTGTTCTTGTCATTGATCTTTGCTTTTGATAGAACTATTTATAGTGAGGAGGACCGGGAGATGTTGTGTGGTATGCAGAGAATGTTAAAGTGCAGAGAAGCACGACTGGAAAGAAAAGCAAATTTTGCAAATTTGCTTTCCAAAAACTGATAGCATTTCTACGCATTAGAATAAACAATCTTTGCATCAAGACATACTTTTAAAAATTGAAATAAATGTGAAATGTCACTTTAAGCAACTCTGGGGAAAAACAAGGACTATGCTTAGCCTGCACTTAGGTACAGAATAATCCGGATGCCAAGTGTTCTCAACTTCTATATTAGACTTTTTCCGGGTCATATATCATTATTTTTTAGTTTGCGATGATTCTCACAACGAATCGGTTTCATAATAGTTTTGTTTGCCGTTGCCTGGTAATGCGCTAACACCGGTTATAGATTTTTTGTCTCCGAACTGATTTAAAAAGGACAGTAACTGTTCTTTATAAAAGACGTTAACTGTCACAAGAAAAAGAACACCCGGGTAACATAGTCCGTGGGCCAGGAGGGCTCACCACGCACCCCCTAAGGGCAGTCTGGGAGTGGTATAGAAATGTTCATTGGGACCCCCTGAATAAGAATCAAGATGTTAACAGTCGATATTCTGGGATGCACTCGCCATTTTGGATGGTTTTCAAGATGGCCGCCATGAAAAAAAACAACAAAAAACAATTCGACTTGGTATAAGCCATCAGCAGCCTAACATTTGTTTCGCGTTGTAAGATCATATTTTAACACTTTCCCAAACAAGACCAGGGCCCCGTATTACTAAAGATCTTACGATCAAGTTTGAGTGTAAGCTGTGTAACAAGACATCTGATTGCACGAGAAATCCGACTGAGCCAATCAGGGCTGTTGTTACAAGTAATTATGCAAAAATCAAACGTACGATCGTTAGTAATACGGGCCCCTGGTCTTGACGTCCCTAATAGAAAATGCCTCGGAATACATTGAAACAAAAGAAGAAACTGCTGATAACCAGTAGTTTCTCCTTTTGTTTCAATATTTTCTATGCCATATTTTACACAAATCCTATCTTTAATACCATTCATTTTGTCACTTTTTACAGTTTTTGAAGTGGATCACCCTAAAATTTTGCCGTTTGGGAAAGGGTTAATAAATGAGTCTGGAAAACACCATTGCACAACAGTGTACTTTAGCAGCATTTCGACACGACACATCAATCAAGTTGGTTTTCATTTCCCAAACAAAAATATACAACTTTACAGATTTCAAAGCCGCTGCAGAAGACAAAAGGGTAGGATGAATATGGAGGTATGGAATGTGTACAATACAACACGCTATAGAAAATATTCAGGAAAAAAGAGAAAATGTTGTTCAATGACACTGCCTTCTTTTACGCCATTGCTTTCCGAGCATTTTCTTTCCCATACCCTGTTGGGGGAGGGGTAGGAGGAATGGGGTGGCAAAGGCGGATCCAGGATTTTTTCCAGGGGGGTCAAAGCCTAAATGTTCGCTTTTGATAAAAAGTTATATAGTCAAAATTCAATTTTCAGCCAAATCCATGGGGGGTGGGGGGTCATGACCCCCTGATCCCACCCCTAGATCCGCCATTGGACCGTGGGGGTAAACAAAAATGAAAATATCGAAAATATCGACAGATAATAAGCTGCTCGAATAGCGTTTCGTTTAATATTTTCCTAAATGTATCTTTGTCCGTGAAAGGTACTAATCGACCTGATCGATTGCCAACACAAGTTTTCTATTGGAATTGAGAAGTTATAAATATTGATGAATTTGTACGGAGTTCATTTTCTTAGAAACACGCTCGTTATACAAAAAGGCCATTATTGACAAACATAGAAAAAGAGCAGAGACCGGAAAGATTCCGCTGAACAAATTTTGTAAATATAGGCCACAATACCATGAACGGGTTATAGTATCTCAAACAATTTTCAGTGTTAAAATTAAAGACCGATATCGATAATTACAGTAGAATATTCAAGAACCTTCAATCGATTGAATCTAAAATCAAAACCATGTCGCATGGCAATGGTTGAAAATAGAAGCAAAATAAACGACCCTATACAAAACAGACAAAGAATATTAAACAACGGAGAGAAACTGCGAATCTCGCAAGTTCCCAACTGTTAATATTTTTGTGTCAAACAATATCACGGGTGGTAAACAAAGAAACTAGCTCCAAAAAGAGTCAACGGTATTTTGTTTCCTCGTGATATCCGGCCTTTACCGAGGTAGTTGCATAGAGCGAAAATCTGTAAACAAAGGTAGGTCACAAACACATTTTTCTACAATTATTTCTTTTACAACGAGTTATTGAAAAAACTGACGATGCTGTAATATGAAGAAATGGTCTAAGTTTGTTGTGCACGAGAATATACGGTGTTCGTAAGCAGAGTTTGAATACAATCGTTGAAAAACATTTCAAAATCGAAAATTCAGAAGATTTTACTTTCGATTTTGAAACGTTTTTCAACGATTGTATTCAAACTCTGCTTACTAATACCGTATATTCTTGTGCACAACAAACTTCGACCATTTCTTCATACTACAGCATCGCCAGTTTTTTCAAAAACTCGCTTTAAAAGAAATAATCGTAGAAAATGTGTTCGTGACCTACAAATTTTCGCTCTATGCAACTACCTCTTTTTGGAGCTAGTTTCTCTGATTACCACCCGTGAATATTCATGGCGCCATCCTATATTTTTGTCCACAATTGATTGTTTACCTTGTACGAAGCAAAGTACTCTCTTATGAACAGAGCACATTATCTCTACATTCCATTTCGATAGAATGAGCTCTGTTCTCGCGGGGTCATTTCACGTCTAATCTCGGGGCCTTGGCGGGATTTCAGTATCCAATCGTTGGCGATACACAACAAAACAATTTAAAAAGCTGATACAAACTTTCATTGGCTGACGCTTCAAATTACCGGCTTCAGCCAAAAATAGAAGCGACGTAATGTATACGTAATCAAACCAGATCAAACCGAATGATTTTGATTCGATAATTCAAATGTTACCGGCTTCAGCTAATAATAGAAGCGACGTAATGTATACGTAATGATCATGCAAGATAAAACTGAATGATTATGATTCGATAATTCAAATGGTGTGCTATAATTAGATTATGACGACCAAATAGGCTGTTGGCGTACCGAAAACTGCAGAGGTCATATTTGATGGTTTAATCAATATAGACCTCGGCAATGGAGAGTAGAAGCAAAGAATATTTGATAGAATATCTGATTGAATTGCGTCATTTAAAAAAAATGGTCTTCAATAACTATAATGTGTTAATTAAGAAATTTACCAAATCCAGTAAACATTTGGCGCAGGCCTATTTCCACTTTCTCTGCATCAAACCATTTTCAAATCGTTCTCTTATTTACACAACTAATGGAGATTTTCTGCAATAGTTGTGTCACATGATTCCCCGTCGCTGTTAAGGGTGGATAATAATTCTAGGTACAATTAGATATTCTAGAACTTGGAAATAGGCGTCACGCCTGATTGATTCCATTTATAAAGTCTGTATAGCACAATAAAACATGCACGCTGGTGACAACATTCAAATGGGATTTTATTAACTGGCTACCGGGTTTTACGTTCGGTGGAATTGTGAAATATCACTGCACAGGTTTGAATTGATTTAATTTTTTGTTTATTTTGTTCTGATATTTCTATTGTTTAACCATCTCCCAAACAGGACATTGTTTTGACATCTCTGTTATAAAATGCTTATGAAACATTGAGGCAAAAGGAGAAAGTGCTGAGAATCAGCATTTTCTCCTTTTGCCTCAATTTTTTCTATGATATATTGTACACAAGTCATATGTCTAAACATTTGATTCGTCATCTGCAGCAGATTTTTTAATTTTATCGAAGCACCCTTATATATAACCATTTTGTGGCTTTGGACATGGGCCTACCAATAATTACTAATGGCATAGGCCTATTAGTCTTGATCTGTTTCTCTTATCCTCAAGATTTTGAGAAAATAACGAGGAAAGAAGTAACCAATAACAACAATACGTTCTTCTCCCTGTCAAATGTTTCTGGTCAATTTTGGTGTTATATACATGTATTTTGTTGCCTCAATATCCTATAAATGGATTGGTACACCGAACAATAAAGATTGCAAACAAGTTATTCAAATCTTCAATTAGAATATTGTGAAAAAGCATGAAATACAATATCAATGTATCTATGAATTGTTCCCTTCCTCCAGTGTTTCAAACGTGCAATTTCCTAAAGGCCTGGTTACATAAATCATTCCACGTCCATATCACGGCCGTAGCACGTCTAAAATAGGGGACTCGTGAAGTATAATTTTGGACGTGGTGTGAACGAGATTTGGACGCAGAATCGTATGTGACCGGGCCTAAACCCATTACCACACATTAACTCCTTTTCACTCCCCTAAATAAACAGGCTTTGGAAAATATTGTGGAAAATGAAGAAATTGCTTGTGACAAGAAATTTCTTCATTTCCCACAATGTTTTCTACCCGAAAAGCTATAAAGTTATGAAATTTCTTCACATTGAAATGTCGTCTGCAACTTCTTTCAAATTTGACTACCCAATTTTTTTGTCGTTTGGTAATGGGTTAAACTATGCCATTGTTTGGTAGAGGATTCGTTGACTATTTGAATATTATGAAATAGTAAACACACTCCTAAGTGAATAATCAAGCGTTAAACCATGAAATTATTTAGCATGGTAGGGCTGATAATGATCGATTTTGTTAATTGCTATATTAATCCCGTTACAGACGACAACTTATAGATTGGTTCAAATTGAACCGAATCGCAAAAAGATAAATCTATTTCGAGACCTGCAATTATTCTCTCATTTCTTCAATATTTTTCAACGTCAACATTTATTTGTGGTTTGCGTTCACTTTTACTTTTGCCACCCTTTAGATTTTCTGTTGAAAGGGGGATTACAAGAACCATTGAATTCAAGAGAAATTCTCGTTGTTCTTTAACCCTTTCCCAAACAACTAAAATTTTGACTTTTCCATTTAGAAAGCTGCTGCAGACATCAAAATGGATGTTGATAAAGGCAAGATTTGTGTAAAATATTGGATGGAAAATATTGAGACAAAAAGAGAAACTGCTGGTTATCAGCAGTTTCTTCTTTTGTTTCAATGTTTTCCCAAGCCTATTCTCTTTGGGACGTCAAAACCAGGTCTTGTTCGGGAAAGGGTTAAGCTCCTCTTTCCCGATGACATGTACGTTGTTGTTTTTCAAGAACTTGTGTATATTTCGAAAGGACACAAACATTGCACATTACGTCGATCGATGATTTAATCAAGGTATTGCGTGTGTACATCTTGCAATACAATGTCAATGGCAAATAATTTTGTGCTAAAAATAGACTTGATTTACTGTTATGTTTTGCTTAAAACCGTCAGTGTTGTTATACAATCTCGTAACTACGGCTTGAATAAAGCCGTAGTTACCAGATGTTATATAACGACACCTACGAAATACTTTTGTTTGACCGAAATTACGTCACGGTCAACTGGATAAAATTGTTCCCTATTATTGACAGATTTTTGTCATGAATCTTCTTGATAATTCCTGCTTTAGCTGGCAGTGTAGACGAAGATCAGACTGCACGAATATGCAGTCTGACTTAAGTTTCTAATACCTTAGATCGATGGCTCGGCGCGAAACGGTTGTAACTATGATTTTTTTCAAAATCTACTTTTTTGCATAAAATGAGTCATTAGTTACTGATACATGATGTGTTGAAAGGGCAAGCCTCAAATATTTCTAGAAGTTGTTTTATTTGAATATTTGTCCTAAGGTTGTAACTCAAAATGTAAATGGACATTAGCGTGAAAGGGTTGTAACTCAACTTACAACCCTTTCACGCTGAACCTTTAAATCACATAGAAAATCAATATGTCCAAGATCTGGAAATTTATTTTAGTGTATCCATCATTGATGTTTGAAAGAATTAACTTGCCTTTTGAAGATTATTGAACAATTCCAGAAAATAATTGAGGTTTTAATGTAAATAAATCTAGCAGAAGTAAACAATGGATGATAAATACATAATGACCAGTGTCAAAAGGTATACAGTGCAATTTTTTTCCTGAACCGTTTGGCCTAGAGCTTTGAAATTTTGTGCGTAGAATCATCTCAACGCCCTCTACCAAATTACTTCAAATTGTTGTGATACAAGGAAAATTGGCCCTATGTTGTGGGTATCGGATTTCATTTAGAGACAAAGAAGGAAATCTTGTACAATCTTTTTCTCCTGAACCGTTTGGCCTAGAACTTTGGAATTTTGTGTGTAGAGTTGTCTTAACCCATTACCTCACAGTGACTCCTTTTGACTCCTCACAAGATAATGGCTTTGGAAAACATCGCGGAAAATGAAGAAATTGCTTGTGACAAGCAATTTCTTCATTTCCCACAATGGTTTCCATCCAAAAAGTCCTAAAAATTGAAAATTCCATTCAATTGGAATTGTCGTCTGCAGGATCTTTCAATTTGAACTGCCCTAAAATTTTGTCGTTTGGTAATGGGTTAAGGCCCTCTACCCAAATGCTTCTAATTATTATGATACAAGGAAGATTGACCCTATGTTGTGGGCATCAAATTTCATATAGAGACAAAGAAGGAAATCTTATACAATCTTTTTCACCTGAACCGTTTGGCATAGAGTTTTGAAATTTTGTGTGTAGAATCATATCAATGCCCTTTACCAAAATATTTCAAATTATTATGATACAGTTGTACAAGGAAAATTGACCCTAGTTGTGGGTATCAAATTTCATTTAGAGATAAAGAAGGATATCTTGTACAATCTTCTACCCCTAAATCATTTGGCTTAGAGCTTTGAAATTTTGTTTGTAGAATCGTATCAAGGCTCCCTACCAAATACATCAAATTATTGTGATACAATGAAAATTGGCCCTTTGTTGTGGGTATTAAATTTCATATAGGGACAAAGAAGGAAGTCTTGCACAATCTTCTCCTACAGAAGCGTTTGGCTTAGAACTTTGAAATTTTGTGTGTAGAATCATCTCAAGGCCCTCTACCAAAATACCTCAAATTATTGCGGTACAAGGAAAATTGGCCCACAAAGAAGGAAACCTTGTACAATTTTTTTCTCCTGAACCGTTTGGCCTAGGGCTTTGAAAATTTGTCAGTAGAATTCCCTCATAATGATACAATCTTCTCCAATTCTATTGGTCAGAGATCCTGTAAATTTTGCAGTTCCCATGGTGGTATAACTCTCTACTACCAGCGTTGTTTAAATTGTTTCCTTTAATGAAAGTTGTCCAGAAGTTGTGAGTGTGAGATGATACAAAAATTATTATCTTCATGATCTCAAAGGTGAACCATACAGGGCCACCTTGGCCCTCTTGTTTGATATCTACTGGTTTTGATTTTCATGTCAAAAAACTTCCTTCAAGTTACATGTCTGACTAGCATGGGATAGATAATCATAAAATTAGTGGACAATCATACTGCAAACTGTCCAGCTTCGGTCAGATTTAGCTTTGTGGCAGTAATATGGAAGTCTTTGCTCACAGACTAATAAAAGAAAGACTTCTGTATATTCATCATGTATTTCAGGATCTTTTGATTCTTTGCATACTTCTTCTGCTTATTGTGTCTTGCTTCATTATCATCATCATCACTTTTGATTTACATGCGAGTGGGGTTGTTTCAAGGACAATGGGATCTCGGGATGGTGCCTGGTTGGCTACATGTCTGGCAGATTTCACTCCATCTCTTCCTGTCATGGATGTTGGGAATTGACAATCACAATTCTCTTGCATCTCTTCAAACTAGTTCTTTCCATGATGCTTATGGTCTTCCAGTGGCACACCTTCCCTAGACTTATAGTTGGTATGTCGTTTCAATATCACTGTTGGATCTATTGACATGACAAAACCCACATAGTCCTCTCGTTAATCCACAATTAGGGCACATAATCATTTAATTAAAATTCAAAATTACAAGCTTTCTTTCGTGAAAAGGCCTGTTCAATCATAGGCTACATTCTACTGTTATTTACATAATCTATCCGTCTGTTTACCAAGGGAATGACTTCAAAGACAACAACTAATATGTAACAACTTCTTATCGTTAATCCAGAAACAGGCTAATTAATAATGATGCTTTCTTGTGTAATTTGAAATATATGTATATAATACCCTTAGACGCACCATCAGAAAAAAGTGACCCATTCTCAAGCATTTGCGATTTAGACCAACATTTTCGTCTATTTAACCTGGGAAAAACTTTAAAGACACCAGCATTGTGTAGACCTATCGGCCTCATGTCGTTCATTCAGAAATAAGATAATTATGATGCACTCTTGTGTAGTTCGAGCATAGTTATACACGTAGACGCGTCCCCATAAAAGTTGCATGAAAATGTTATGAAACAAATCTGTTTTTCTTGTGTAGTACATGGTTTTTGTTTTACCTCAGAATTAATTTTGCAGATTTCATAAGCTATGAGTCTACGTTCATTACATAGCCTACATGTACTTTAATTAATTCAGTGAATATGTGATTTTGAACACAGTGCACATATATTTCGTTTCCCACAAATATTCTATATTCTTAATAGTCTTGTCAATCGGCATGAAACCGTTAGGTATCGACAACATAGGCATTTAATTGCAACTTTGGTACTGTTCAAACACATTTCACAATATACGCGTAAATTATACAAAATGGGAGACAACCGCATATGCTAATTTGAAAATAAATATTTGGGTTACCTCCCTTTACCTTCCCTCAATTTTACCACACCCAATATTGTCCGCGTCTAGTTTGTTGCAGACGACATGTAACCTATAAGATTTCCACAAAATCCATTTTTTTGAAAGAAACAAAATGTTGTGGTAATGGGAGAAAATATCAATTACTTTCATATTTTGTCAGATTTTTAAAATTTGATAACATCTGAAAGATTTGACAATGAGGCATTTGATTGAGAGCACAAATGCCGCTTGAACTATTGTATTTTAAAATAAGTTTAATCATTATCCAAGCAATCCCTGGTTCAACTGTCCATATCTAAAAATATTATAAGACAATGACGGAAAAGGAGACAAATCTGATCACCGACATCTTCTCCGTTTCTCTTTGTATAATTATGCAGTAGATATGTATACACGTAATTCAAGAATTAGTAAAATTATATGTATAACCCGTCATCTGTTACAATATTGATGTTTTGAAGGTCTCAAATTTTGCCGTCATGAAATGAATTAATCGTAAATAAATGATTAAATTCCACAATACGCTCTCGGCTTAGGTCATCAAATTTTTGTTCAAATTCAATGGACCATTTTATGAGTTATATGCAAGTTACAATCGGCCCCCAAAACGGCAGTAAGCCCGGAAATAACCCTTGCTGATGCAGTGATCTCCCCAGCTCAATAAGCCGTAGGGACCCCGCATCGGCTTTAAGATAATCAGTGCAATGTTCCTAGTACAGTTTCAAAAGCTCCTTACAATATTATTTCCTCAAATGTTCACCAACTAAAGTTATTTTGAGGCATTTAATGTTTTAAAATTTTACGAAAATATTTTGTGAAAAGAATAAATTGCATATTTATGCAATTTATTCTTTTCCCATAATGTTTACACATACATGTATAATTGAGCACTCGCAAATAACACAAAAAGGATTAAGGTTCATGAATAAGGGTTTGATGACACTTGGCCACTATATACTGCTTCACATTATTCTGCAGAGAACCCTGCCCTGTATGGTAGAAACTCGCTTCCTAAAGTACCGCGGATTTGCCTTTGTCTTTCTTGAAAGGAATGTCATAAAAATGGCAAAATGGCCATAAGAGCGAGAAAAGAATCAAATGTAAAGCGGTGGGCCTACTTTTGTAAATGTTCTGTAGAACTTATAGCATAAATTGCATTGTATTCCTGGAAAGCACATAATTGTTCAGTTCCGCTTTTTAGATCGGTACATTGTTAGTAATATCTTTTGATTGAAAACTCGTGTGTGCCTTTGCTGTAAATTACCCAAAACAGTATAATTATAAATTTAAAGGGACATTTCATTCCAATTTCAATTTTTTAAAGTATGTCTTGATGCCAAGATTGGTTATTGTAATGAGTATAAATACTATTAGTTTTTTGAAGTTGTTGCCGGTAAGCGAGAAACACGCAGTACAAGTTGAGACATAATCGATAAATTGCATATAAATCCGAACTGTTGTCCACAACAATTTGTCCAATTTTGACACAAAAATATAAATTTCTCGTAAACGGCGCAATATTTTGGCTTAAAATTTTCAGAATTTTCCTAAGGAAAGATGCTCTTTCAGATAAAAATAAAAGTAAAATTTATGACAAAAAATTCTGAAATGTCACTTTAAACAGTTTAATATTTATCTTCATTGAAAAGTCTAAAAGAGCACACACGATAACCAAAAGGTCCGGACCAAGGCTTAGAAAATGAATATTTTTAAAAATGACACTTTACCAATCAAAGGAAATTGTAGAATAAATTGAGCCAGGATCTGGAAAAGGGTCCCTTATAGTTTTTTAGACCGCCTTGTTTTCAGACCAGCCTGTATCTAAGCAGTAAGCGCAGTCTGACCTCAATCCATGCTGCTGTCTTATAGTTGCTACACGTCACAAAGATTCTTATTGAAAACAACTTCATTCATGATTAGACTGCGTGTATACGCAGGCTGATCTTGAACCATGTTGTTTATTAATGCCTTAAGCAGCCCTATTCCATATTCTGGCTCAATATTGTAAATTATGTTCCTGGAAAGCAGATAATTGTTAAGTTCCGCTCATTGAATTGTTAGTAAAATGATCTTTAGATGGAAAACTCGTGTAAGCCTTTATTGTAACATTGCCCGACATAATGCTATATTCATTACATTGTTTAACCCATTACCAAACGGCTAAATTCGAGACTGATCCAAATTCGTAAATGTTGCAGACAACAATTTGAAATGAATGCATTCACAATTTTTTGTCTTTTTGGGTAGGAGTAGAAAACATTGTGGAAAATGAGGAAATTGCTTGTGCCAAGCAATTTCTTCATTTTCCAAAATGGCTTTTCAAAGACTTTGGGAGTCATAAAGAGTCATGTATGGCAATGGATAATCAAATCAAATAGTACTAACATTACCCCTTCGAAAACAAGACCTTTTTGCGTCAACGGTAGAAAATGCTCGAGAAAACATTGGGACAAAATGCTGATAATCGATATTTTTTTTCCTTTTTCCCCTGCAATTTTTTCTATGTAATGTTAAGCTGGAATACACATTTCTTTTTTTGCTGCAACTTTATTTTCCTTGGCTTTTCCTTTTTGTTGTAAGTTTTATTATTCAAAGATTACTTCGTCGTAGTCTATAAAGGATTGTCGTTATGTTTAGCATGTATACATTATTGTACATTTTTAAACGACATTTCAAAGTCAAAAGAACTTTGTCTTAGCCAGTTGAGATATCTTATTATGTGGCATTTTCGCAAATAATGAATGAATGCTTTTAACCCATTCCCAAATCAGACCTGGTTTTGACATCCGTAATAGAAAAGGCTTGGGAAAACATTGAAACAAAAGAAGAAACTGCTGATAACTAGCAGTTTCTCCTTTTGTCTCAATATTTTCTTTGTCGTATTTTACACAAATTCTATCTTTAATAACTACCATTTTGTCAGTTCACTCATTCTACAAAAAAGTCCACAATTAGAAATATAAAAATCTGAAAAACCGACCATTCTGAAAGACTTAGTTTTTGACTTATTCTTGCAAAATATTTGTTGAAATTAGAGAATTCAATTTTAGCGTACCCAAACAAAGCCGGATTTTTTCAATTTTTGGATCCAAACACAGTGACGTCTATGCATAATAAGATACGTTATGGTGTTTGGTTTTCCTGTTTACACATTAGTTTTGTCTATTGGTGTTGGATGACGATTCATATTAGGTTTCCGCCAGATCAAGAATTTATTGTATTGCGAGAAAATGGTGATTTATTGACTTGTTATAAAAATATTAAGGCCTTAAAGTTCGTATTTAAAGGATATACCGTTTCTCTCATTATTTTTTGTTTGTTTGAATGAATTGAATAGACCTTGTATGAAATATAGTGAACTTCTGCTGAAAATATAAAGATAAGATACCACTCAATTGAATTATAACACAAAAATTATCTTATTCTAATTTATTTAGCCTTAGTGATTGTCACAAGGTAAGGAACCATGCCATAACGTATCTTATTTCAACACAACACATTTCGTATATTTTTGGTGAAAAGTGAAAGGAATATCTGTAGGCTTAGGCGTTGGTTAGAAATGCACTGGTTTCAAGCTTGAATTATAGAAGACAGTCCGAGAAATAAGGATTAAACAAGATACCAATATATTCGAAATGCTTAATTATGTCAATGGTAAAGGATAATTGCACCAAATACCCTTTCTAATCTCTTTGCAACAATTGCCATTTAAACATATACATAACATGATAAAATACTATAGTAAAACTAGCCAATGCAGCACTTATTTTGAAAACAGTGCAATCAAAATGGTTCGTAACGTATCTTATGATTTCATTTGTTTTATTGTTTCAAATAATTCAAGGACTTCGTGAATTATTACTAAATGACACATGCGTTTTTGTGTGCCAACTGGATCAACGATTCTACAAAGAATGTTATCAGAAGTTTTCCATAGCTTGTCTTCCTTTGGAGGGCGTTGGAATACATATGGTTGTTTTGTATTGGTTTCTTTCATTTATTGTATAAAAATGGTGATTTCTTTAAGATGGATGTCTATTCTTTGTCCAAAGTGTACTATGTTCGAAAAGAAGTCCAAGTGGATAGTCTAATTTGATCACATTAGTTTTTTGTTGCCCTGACTTAGTCGAGCGTCACGTATCTTATCGTAACGTATCTTATTCATAAATTAGTTTTTAAAGAAATTCACCAGGAATAAAGCTCCCTGGTTAATTACGCTGCAAATTTTTTTCTAAAGAAGGTTTGGAATCATTTAGTATATCACGTGTATGAAAAATGGTGAAAGATTCGAAATAAAAGTAGGTTTAAGCCGAAACGTATCTTATGAGAAAAAAAATGGGGGGATTCTTGTTTTTGAACTTTGATGTTGTTTTATTCGAAAATGTTAATAAGCTTGATCTTTTTGTGTGTGTTTCTGTTTACGTTGATATCTAACCTACCACTAAAAACCGTTTTGACCTTAGGAACACATCATGTTGTGTTTTACTATCAGTTAAAGTAGCGTTATGTATCTTACGCTGGAAATCGGGACATCAGAAAAACCTTTATCTCAAAAAAGTTTAGTCCTGCATTCCCACGAAACACTAATCAGACTACAGGAAAATATATTTGGGAAAGGATAGAAAGATAATCGAGGCAAATATAGATTAAACTTTGTTAAAATTAAGCTGATTTTGAATTGCACCAGTGCAGGGACAACCAAAATTCGTGGAAAATAAGCTAAAGAAATGTAAAATTTAAGGAGAAAAAATAGTTCCTGGTCTTATATCATGTTTGAAATACGTACAAGGTGTCTTTTGTATAATCTTAAGCAAAGAAACGAAAACAAAAACCTTCCGATGAATTTATTACTAGTGGGGGACATAGAATTTCAGTAATTGTGGACTTTTTTGTAGAATGAGTGAGCTCTTTGTGCCAATTTTTGAAGTGGATCACCCTAAAAATTTGTCGTTTGTGAAAGTGTTTAAAGAAATAAAGATGTTAATAACCTCTTTTCTGACAACATTTTCATACCGCCATAACTAGAAAAATGTCCATTGACACCAACATGGATCCAGATCAGACTGACCAGGATCTACGTTGTTTTCAAATAAAGTGAAGCAACTCTGGAAAAAACAAGAACTATGTTTAGTGTTCGTCCTAGTTTTTGGACCAATGAAATTGTAGTATATTTGAAAATTTCGGCGCCATATTTCACTTAAACGCACTGCCGGTCAGTTTATACATAGCCACGCCCCATTTCCTGTGCAGTTATGAAAAATGATGTAATATTTTGGGGAAAATTATGTAATTTTTGGAAAAATGATGTAATTCCAGTAAGATCCGCTTGATAGTAGCTCCGGTCTGAGGCGTGTTTTCAAGACCGTATGTTTTCATTGGTTGACGAACACTAAGTCTGATAATCAGAGTCTGTATAGTATACTTAGCAAAAAAAGAAACTTTACATCTTTTATTGCCTTTTTAAATGGCTAAAACGTCTCTCTATGTCAGTTAAATCGTTATGTACTTATTTGGCAAAGGATAGAGAATATACAGGCACACAAAATTTTGATGTTTTACAGCGTGGGGGCTTGCACGCTTTTCATTTCCGGTTTTCACCACCCTACTCGTGTTTAGCAACCCCGAGTTCATATCGAATGCTTTTTGACATCGAGTGTCACGTACTCTTTATCACTAAAACGAAAAACAAAACTGTTTGCATTTTCTTATGAAAACAAATATGCCACGGCTATCGGAAAATGACCGAAATCAGGCTGTCGGTATGCTTAAAGCCGGTATGTCTGTGAATAACGTTGCCCTACATTTTGAATGCTCAAGGCAAACAATTCATAACCTAACGACTCGGTATGCAACTACTGGAGAAGTTAGAGACAGGCCGAGATCGGATGTGCCTCGAGTGACGTCACATAGAGACGACCGTTTTATCACCGTAACGCATCTGCGTAACTGATTCATCCCAGCAACAATAACTGCTAGACGTCTAGGACTCTCGGCCCAGACCATACGTAATCGTCTGAGACAAAATAGAGTTGACATTCGAGCTTGCCGACCTTGTACGGGACAAATCATCACTGCCCGCCACAGACACGCTCGCTTAGTCTGGGCTCGTCGTCTCAGGCATTGAACAAGAGCTCAATGGCGAAATGCGGTTTTTACGGACGAGTCACGCTTTAGGGTGAGCTTTGCGGACGGCAGGGTGAGGGTTTACAAACGCAGGAACGAGCGATTTGCCCAATGTTGCGTGCAAGAACGAGACAGATTTTGGGGTGGCAACGTCATGGTTTGGGCGGGTATAATGGACAACCAACAAACAGATTTAGTCATTGTTCAGGGTAATCTGAATGCAGTAGGGTATGTGAATATTCTAAGGAATACTCTCCTCCCTTTCATGCATAATCTAGGCCCTGGAGACCACGCGAGACCACACACAGCTCATGTAACGTGCAGCGTTTGGTCCAGAACGATGTCAGCGTCTTAGAGTGGCCGGCGTTTTCGCCCAACCAAAACCCTATTGAGCAAATGTGGGATGAGCTGGAGCGTCCGGTTCGCAATAACCACCAAATCAACGGCGTGAATGACTTAAGACATGCCCTTCTTTTGGAATGGCAAAACATACCAAATCAGGTCATTCGACGGCTCACAAATTCAATGAGAAGGAGAATAGCATCCTGTATTTTGGCAAATGGTGGTCACACACGTTATTGAAATAATGGTTTGCGTCTACACATTCAGAAATGATATTCAAAAATCACTTTAGTCTTTCGTCATTTTTGTGATTTTTGAAATTGACCCCTCTCTCTTTTGACCTTCAAGTTGACCTTTATTTTTCACCCCAGTGGTCCCGACCCTTTCTCAAAATTAAGGACATTGCTTTCAAGTTTTATTTAACTATAACATATGTATTCTATAGTGCTTCAAAGCAATGCTACAGCCATCCGAAAACCATGTAAAGTTTCTTTTTTTTGCTAAGTATAGATTCTACGCGACATAAACGTTCAAAGGCTGCGCCTTTTGAACGTTTATATCGCGTAGAATCTACTATATACAGCCTCTATCTAATACTTAGCCTGCACTTAGGTACAGAATAATTCGGATCCAAAGTGATCTAAACTTCTATATATTATGGTACTTTTTTCTTGGTCCTATTTCATATTCTTTAGAGTGCGATGATTCTCACAACAAATCGGTTTCATAATAGTTTCGTCTGCCGTTGCCTGGTAATGGGATAAAACCGGCTATAGATTTGTTGGTCTCCGAACTTATTTAATGACAGTTCTTTATAAAAGACTTTACCTGTCACGAGAAAAAGAACACCCGAGTAACATAGTCCGTGGGTCAGGAGGGCTCACCACGCACCTCCTTAGGGCAGTCTGGGAGTGGTATAGAAATGTTCATTGGAACCCCCTGATTAAGAATCAAGATGTTAACAGTCGATATCCTGGGACGCGCTCGTCATTTTGGATGGTTTTCAAGATGGCCGCCATGAAAAAGCCAATTTGACTTGGTATCAAACGTCAGCAGTCTAACATTTGTTTTGTGTTGTAAGATAATATTTAACGATCTGGAACCATAATAGACACTTTTGAAAATACAAAAAGTATTGTTATATATTATTTCTATGATATAAGACGGAGGTAAAATGAAACTTAAAACAATTTTTACCGATATGTTGGAATTTTATATATTTTTTTAGTTATTGACCCCCTTTTACAAAAAAGGGCGGGAAAAGGGGAAGCACCAACTCCGTAAATCTCATATTTTTTTCCCAGAAGATGATAATATCTGACATTTTTCAGCTTGTATGCTACAACAGATATGTATGTAACATAAATAAGCTAAATACAAAACTATGAAAAACAAAATTGAGAAAAAAACACTTGATTATACATAAGGTTTATGATTTTGCGACTGAATTTTTTCCATGTTTAAGAAAAATGAACCTTTTTCTTTGATCTGTAACTTTTTTAATATTGATTGGCAAGGTATGAGACCTACACCAAAATTATCTCAAATTTATACTTGTGCAAATGAAACAAGAATGGGAAAAAGTTACCGTTAAATTTTGGTTTTTTGTGAATTCAAACTTAGTAGGGGTGCATAAAAGAAGGACAAAATTATCCAAAATAGGTCATTCAATTCCATCAAATATTCATTGTAAGGTCAAATGTAACAACACATTATTTGTTATAGTAACTTATATAAAGAACTTATTTTTATCAAATATTTATTGCCAGATTTCCCTGTAGTTACTACATAAACTATTGTTAACAAAACAAGGGCATTATATACATCGGTGGGGAATCATGTGACACTAAATTTCAGAAAATCGTCAATAAATTTTGTAAATACTTGACCAATTTGAAATCGGTTTGAAACAGAAAAAGTGTAAAACGCCCGATATCAGATGGGTGGAAACTCTTTTACAAATCAAGTGATAAAAACGTTATTGACGACCAGATTAAGTTTTGGTTGGTCGTCAATAACTATCATATCAGCTGATTTTTCAAAGATTATCCTTGGCATTCAGCAAAGTCATGGATTGTTCCCGCTGTCTCTGCTTAAATTCTTCTTTTCAAATAGGTCATCTTTTGACAGAATTGTTGGAAAATATCGAAAATATTATGTCAGGTGATTCCCCGCCGTGATATAAGATTCGTGGGGTGGAAGAGGGTTGAAATTGGTGTCATGTACTACTGTATAAGAACGCCTTTATCAATCAAATTAAGCTAATCTTACACGAACATGTATCTTTGATTACCGGGTCTTTACATACCTATAGTCCTTTAATTAACGATATTATGGCACATGTTTACAAAATTTCCCCTTGCAAAAAACGCAATAGCAAAGTCATAACTACTGTAAATTTGCATGTGATGGTTCGAATCTTGCAGGTCCCTTACACCTTCAAGATTTGAACCAAGAAATGCAACGTTGAACTGAAAATTAACTAGGATTACCTTTTGTTTATTACTGTAAAATTTGTAAACATGTGTAATTATATTGTGACTGGACTATAATAAAAAAATCAAGGCAGAAGACGCAATATTGATACTATATCAAATCCTGGTCTTAAGCATTTATTCGTATAGATCTTGAATCAATCAAGTGTATTGGTGGTTGCATACATAACATGCGCAGATCCAGAGGGGGGGGTAGGGGGTCATGCCCCCCCTGGAATTTGGCGAAAAAGGGGGTTATCAAAAAGATTACTGGTTATGTCCAAAATAAACTGCGTCTTTTGTCCCAGTGTGCCACGACAAACCGTTGTTATATCTAGTCCTTCATGGTATGACATACATCTGCATGCGGATCAAGACGGATGGGGGTCAGGAGGCCTGACCCCCCCCCCCCCTTGAAATTTGGCGAAAAAAGGGGTTAAAGATCGGATCAACCCCCCCTGGGAAAAATACCTGGATCCGCGCTTGCATAACCCATTTCTTCCCCCCCCCCCCCCCCAAAAAAAAAAAACTGTACCAGTCCAAAAAACAGGAAACACTGAGGAAAAGGGAAATATTGATAATAACATATTGATGATAATCAACAGCCTCTTCTTTTCTCTCAATGTTTTCTCAAATTATTTCTACAATGGACGTCAAAACCAGACTTGTTAAGAGAAGGATATATCAGTGCTTTGCTCTTTATGACCAAATCAGTAAATTCATAACAATTGTAGGCCTATTGAAACAGTTATTTCTTCATTTCTCTTAGTGTTTTTCTGTTATTTCTACCAGTGATCTGGGTCCCGTTTTATCAACGAAATTACGCACATTATTTTCGTAGATTTGAACGGAAGTTCAATTTTTTTTTTTTTTTTTGCGTAAGTGCGTTTTACAAAACATGATCGCAGCTAAGATTAGAATTTCCTAAGTTTTTTTTTCCGTAACTTTACGATCAAAAATAGTTGACGTAAATCTGTTCGTCACCACTGTCGATGCCGTTTAAAGCCTTGATAACCCCAAAATTACTGAAAATATCAAAATATCTATGAAAGGAAATGTTGAAATTGAACAAACCACGGAAAATTCATGTGAATAGCAATGGATTTTGTGCTAACAATAGACTGGGTTTAAAGTTATGTTTTGATAAACGGTCAGTGTTGTCATAAAATATCGTAACTACGGCCTGATTTAAGCCGTAGCTACGAATTACTATTGTATGTCCGAAATAAGGTCACTATTAATTGGATAAAATCGTTCCCTATTTCGCTGTACTTTCACTTTCATTTTTGTTGCTATTTATAGAATACAACATGAAAAAGCATTTTTCATGTATTTCCTATTCTAATGGAATGAATGTACGTTTAATATACGTTTAAGCGCCAGAGTGTTCAGAACGATAATATTTAAGCATTTTTCATGCTATTAACAACGAGAAATACGAGAATTATCTCTATTTAAGCAGAAAAATACACTTTAAATAGCTTACACGGCCGATATATTTTAATATTTACGAGAAAGTAAACCGAGGTGAGAACAAAATCGAATCTTTCCGAAGTGCGTTTCACGGAAATAACCGAGTGCCGTAAATACCCGATCATCGGCGATAATAACCGAAATCCATTATGGTTCCAGATCGTTAAACACTTTCCCAAACAAGACCTGGTCTTGACGTCCCTAATAGAAAATGCCTCGGAAAACATTGAAACAAAAGAAGAAACTGCTGATAACCAGCAGTTTCTCATTTTGTTTCAATATCTTCTATGCCATATTTTACACAAATCCTATCTTTAATACCATTCATTTTGTCACTTTTTACAGTTTTTGAAGTCGATCACCCTAAAATTTTGTCGTCTGATAATGGGTTGATAAATGAGTCAGGAAAACACCATTGCACAACAGTGAACGTTTGCAGTATTTCGACACTACATATCAATCAAGTTACGACTTTACAAATTTGAAAGCCGCTGCAAAAGACAAAATGGTCGGATGAAGATGGAGGTATGAAAATATACATGTACAACACAACACACCATAGAAACTATTCAGACGAAAGGATAAATTGCTGTTTATTGACACCGTCTGCTTTTACGTCATTGCTTTCTGAGCCTTTCTATCCCATACCCTGTTGGGGGAAGGGTAGGAGGAACGGGGTGGGGTAAACAAAAATGAAAATATCGAAAATATCGACAGATATCAAGCTGCTCGAATGGCGTTTCGTTTAATATTTTCCTGAATGTATCTTTGTCCGTGAAAGGTACTAATCGACTTGATCGATTGCTTATTGAAATTGAGAAGTTATTAATATTGATGAATTTGTACGGAGTTCATTTTCTTAGAAACACGCTGCTATACAAAAAAGGCCTTTATTGACAAGCATAGAAAAAGAGCAGAGACCGGGAAGATTCCACTGAACAAATTTTGTAAATATAGGCCACAATATCATGAACGGGTTATAGTATCTCAAACAATTTTCAGTGTTAAAATTAAAGACCGATATCGACAAATGCAATGAATTTTGTGCTAAAAATAGACTTGATAAACCGTCGGCGTTGTTATAAAATCTAGGAACTACGGCTTGAATAAAGCCGTATTTACGAGATTTTATAACAATACACATGAAATACCATTTTTTGTCCGAAATTACGTTACAATTGACTGGATAAAATTGTTCCCTATTACAGTAGAATATTTAAGGATTTTTAATCGATTGAATCTTTTACTGCCAATAAAATCAAAACCATGTCGCATGGCAATGGCTGAAAATAGAAGCAAAATAAACGACCCTTAACAAAACTGACAAGGAATATTAAACAACAGAGAGAAACTGCGAATCTCACAAATTCACACTTTTTATTATTATTTATGTCAAACAATATTCATGGCGCCATCCTATACTTTTGTCCACAATTGATTGTTTACCTTATACGAAGCAAATAATATTTCATAGAATACCTGATTGAATAACGTCATTTCAAAAAGTTAGGTTGGTCATTGAACTATTAGGTGATAGCTAAGAAATTGACTACATACAGTCAATCTTTGACATAATTACACCTTCTCTGCATTAATTCATTTTCAAATTGGTCACTTATGAACTTAACCCATTACTGCACTGTGACGCATTTTGACTCCCTCACAAGAAATGGCTTTGGAAACCATTGTGGAAAATGAAGAAATTGCTTGTCACAAGCAATTTCTTCATTTTCCACAATGTTTTCTAGCCTAAATTGTGTTGTTTGGTAAAGGGTTAACTAATGAAGCTTTTCTGCAATTGTTGTATCACGTGATTCCCTGTCGTGGTTAACCCTTTCCCAAACGGAAAAATTTTAGGGTGATCCACTTCAAAAACTGTCAGAAATGACAAAATGGATGATATTAAAGATAGGATTTGTGTAAAATATGGCACAGAAAATATTGAGACAAAATGAGAAACTGCTGGTCATCAGCAGTTTCCTTTTTTGTTTCAATGTTTTCCCAAGCCTTTTCTATTAGGGACGTCAAATTCAGGTCTTGTTTGGGAAAGGGTTATTAAGGGTTGATAATAATTCTAGGTACAATTAGATATTCTAGAACTTGGAAATAGGCGTCACACCTGATTGATTCCATTTATAAAGTCTGTATAGCACAATAAAACATGCACGCTGGTGACAACATTCGAATGGGATTTTATTAACTGGCTGCCTGGTTTTACGTTCGTTGGAATTGTGAAATATCACTGCACAGGTTTGAATTGATTTTTTTTGTTCATTTGATTTGTTAAATTGTTGCCATTAATACTATTTACATGTACTCAGTGCTTTTTCATATCATTTATAGTTCTGACGAACTTTAAAGAATCTTGAACTTTTAAAAACAACATTCAAACCTTTCCTGAACAAGACCTGGTTTGGACGTCCCAGAAGGGATATGCTTGTGAAAATATTGAGACAGAAGAAGAAAATGCTGATGATTAGCATTTTCTTCTTTTGTCTCAATATTTTCTAGGTTTATTTTACACACATCCTATGTGTATACATCTGATTTTTCATCTGCAGCAGCTTTTATATCCGGAGTTCCGTAATATTTCGTCGCTTTGGACATAGCCTACCATAATTAATTACGAATGGCATAGGCCTATAAGTCTAAATCAGTTTCTCTTATCCTCACGATTTTTAGAAAATAACGAGGAAAGAAAAAGGTTTTAGAAAACATTGTGAAAAATGAAGAAATTGCTTGTGCCAAGCAATTTCTTCATTTCCCACAATATTTTCTACCCAAAAAGACCAAAAAATATCAAATTTCTTTCACATGAAGTTGTCGTTTGTAACATCTTTGAATTTGGGCCGATCTAAAATTTTGTCATTTGGTAATGGGTTAAAGTATGGCATTGTTTGGTAGAGGATTCGTTTACTATTCGAATATTATGAAATAGTAAACAAACTCCTAAGTGAATAATCAAGCGTTAAACCATGAAATTATTAAGCATGATGGGGCTGATAATGATCGATTTTGTTAATTGCTGTGTTAATCTCGTTACAGGATTTATTCAAATTGAACCGAATCGCAAAAGATAAATCTATTTCGAGACCTGCAATTTTTCTCTCATTTCTTTAACATTTTCCAAATTCAAAATTTATTTGTAGTTTCTGCATTCACTTTTAATTTTGCCGCCCGTGAAATTTTCTGTTGAAAAAAGGATTACAAAATCTATTGATTTCAAGTGAAATTCTATTTTTAGCTCACCTGAGCACGATAGTGCTCATGGTGAGGTATTGTGATACCGCTGTGTCCGTCGTCCGTCGTCCATCGTCCGTCAACCTTTGGCTTGTGTGCATTCTAGAGGCCACATTTTTTGCCCAATCAACCTGAAATTTGCTCAGAATGATTGTCTTAATGAAATCACGGACAAGTTCGAAATTGGGTCATCTGGAGTCAAAAACTAGGTCACGGGGTCAAATCTTAGAAAAACCTTGTGTGCACTCTAGAGGCCACATTTTTTGCCCAATCAACCTGAAATTTGCTCAGTATGACTGTCTTGATAAAATCTCGGACAAGTTCGAAATTGGGTCATCTGGGGTCAAAAACTAGGTCACGGGGTCAAATCTTAGAAAAACCTTGTGTGCACTCTAGAGGCCACATTTTTTGCCCAATCAACCTGAAATTTGCTCAGAATGATTGTCTTGATAAAATCTCGGACAAGTTTGAAATTGGGTCATCTTGGGTCAAAAACTAGGTCACAGGGTCAAATCTTAGAAAAACCTTGTGTGCATTCTAGAGGCCACATTTTTGCCCAATCAACCTGAAATTTGCTCAGAATGATTGTCTTGATAAAATTTCGAACAACTTTGAAATTGGGTCATCTGGGGTCAAAAACTAGGTCATGGGGTCAAATCTTACAAAAACATTATGTGCACTCTAGAGGCCACATTTTTTGCCCAATCGACCTGAAAATTGATCAGAATTATGGTCTTGATAAAATCTCGGACAAGTTCGAAATTGGGTCATCTGGGGTCAAAAACTAGGTCACGGGGTCAAATCTTAGAAAAACCTTGTGTGCACTCTAGAGGCCACATTTTTTGCCCAATCAACCTGAAATTTGCTCAGAATGATTGTCTTGGTGAAATCTCGGACAAATTCGAAATTGGGTCATCTGGGGGTCAAAAACTAGGTCACGGGGTCAAATCTTAGAAAAACATTGTGTGCACTCTAGAGGCCACATTTTTTGCCCAATCAACCTGAAAATTGATCAGAATGATTGTCTTGATCAATTCTAGGACAAGATCGAAATTGGGTCATCTGGGGTCATAGACTAGGTCATGAGGTAAAATCTTTGTAAAACCTTGTGTGCACTCTAGAGGCCACATTTTTGCCCAATCATTCGGCAATCAACCCGAAAATTGATCAGAATGATTGTCTTGATCAATTCTAGGTCACGAGGTCAAATCTTAGTTAAACCTTGTGTGCACCCTAGATGTATACAAAAAAGTTATATTATATCAGGTGAGCGCTTCAGGGCCAATGGCCCTCTTGTTTCTTTAGACACATCTTTTCCGATGACATGTTGTTTTTCAAGAACTTGTGTATATTTCGAAAGGAAACAAACATTGCGCTATACGTCGATCGATGATTTAATCAAGGTATTGCGTGTGTACATCTTGCAATACAATGTCAATGGCAAATAATTTTGAGCTAAAACTAAACTTGGTTTACTGTTATGTTTTGCTTAACCGTCAGTGTTGTTATAAAATCTCGTAACTACGGCTTGAATCAAGCCGTAGTTACGACATGTTATAATAACACCCAGGCCCGTAGGAAGCAATTTCATATGGGGGCTAAAACCCTTGTCCTGAATATTGGGGGGGGGGGAGGGGCTAATTTTGATTTTCCCAAAATTTTCAGTGTATAATTAAGAAAATTCGGCATTTTTGGCCAACATGGGGGGGGGGGGCTTAGTCCCCCTAGCCCCCCTGTTCCTACGGGCCTGACACGAAATACTATTGTTTTCCGAAATTACGTCACGGTCAACTGGATAAAATTGTTTCACATTATTGTCAGAGTTTGTCATGAATCTTCTTGATAATTCCTGCTTTAGCTAGCAATATAGACGAAGATTAGACTGCTCGAATATGCAGTCTGACTTTAGTCTCTAGGTACAATTCGTCGGTCTTTAACTCATTACCGAACGACAAAATTATAGGGCGATCCAAATTGAAAGATCCTGCAGACGACAATTTGAAGTGAATGGAAATTTAAGGTCTTCTTGGATAAAAAAAAATTGTGAGAAATGAAGAAATTGCTTTTCACAAGCAATTTCTTCATTTTCCATGATGTTTTCCATGGCCATTATTTTGTGGGGAGTAATCAATGGCCATTATTTTGTGGGGAGTAATTTTAAGAGAGTCATTGTGTGGTAATGGGTTAACCTGGGTTTTATTGTGATAATTACATTTTTAAAGGGACATTTCATTCCAATTTCAATTTTTTAAAGTATGTCTTGATGCCAAGATTGGTTATTCTAATGAGTATGAATACTATTAGTTTTTTAAGTTGTTGCCAAATAAGCGAGAAACACACATTTAAAGTTGAGACATAATCGATAAATTGCATATAAATCCGAACTGTTGTCCACAACAATTTGTTCAATTTTAACACAAAAATATAAATTTCTCGTAAACGGCGCAATATTTTTGCTTGGAATTTTCAGAATTTTCATAAGGAAATATGCTCTTTCAGATAAAAATAAAAGTAAAATTTATGACAAAAAATTCTGAAATGTCACTTTAAATCCCAAATAGAAAGCGCTTAAGAAAATTTGAAGCAAAAGAACCAGCGATATCATATAACCATACTTTCATTCTTTTCGCAATGTTCTGTGGGTTATATTGTTTACAAATCCGTTCGTTTTCAAGATCATTTTTTGTTGTCTACAGTAGTTCTCAAATCGAAGTAGTTGAATCTTTGGGGGGGGGGGATTAAAAGACGCTTAGTTGGTTGTCATTAGTACAGTCTTATAATCTGCATCTTATATTATATAATTATGACCAGATGGCACGAATACATGAAGGGAAAGGGAAACATTTTCCATTTTTCTGTTCGATATTTCTTTATGTCTAGAAAATGTTTTTTGTAAAACAAATGAAAACATATAAATCTAATTTTGATTCCATTTTTCTCATTTCAGGTTCAAAAACCATGCGAGTAAATTCGTTACCTAGGTGACCGTGAGCAGTTCTCGTGAATTTTGCAGGTAAACAATTATTATTAGCTCACCTGAGCACGAAGTGCTCGAGGGGAGCTATTGTGGTCACTCACCGTCCGTCGTCCGTCTGTCCGTCTGTCCGTCTGTCCGTCCACAATTTCTTCAAACACCTTCTTCTCCAAAACTAATTGGCCAATTTTGACCAAACTTGGCAGGAATGTTCCTTGAGTGACCCTTCTCAAAACTTGTTCGCGGATTTTTGATTCGTCAAAAAATGTGGGCGTGGCAGGGCGGGGCTATTCGCACTTAGAGAAATCCTAAGAAAATTCTTTAAAAATCAACCATTATTCCAATTTGAACCAAACTTGGCAGAATTGTTCCTTGAGTGACCCTTCTCAAAATTTGTTCTCAGATTTTTGATTCGTCAAAAAACGTGGCCGTGGCAGGGAGAAAGGGGCTTATCAGACTTAGAAAAATCATAAGAAAATTCTTTAAAAATCAACCATTGGGCCAATTTGAACCAGACTTTGCAGGGATGTGCCTTAAGCCATTCTTTTTAAAATTTGTTCACAAATATTTTCATTTGTAAAAAATTGTGGCCGTGGCAGGGAGAAAGGGGCTTATCAGACTTAGAGAAATCATAAGAAAATTCTTTAAAAATTAACCATTGGGCCCATTTGAAGCAGACTTTGCAGGAATGTTCTTTGAGTCTCTCTTTTCAAAATTTATTCACAAATTTTTACATTTGTCAAAAAATGACGGCGTGGCAGGGAGGAAGGGGCTTATCAGCCTTAGAGAAATCCTAAGAAAATTCTTTAAAAATCAACCAATGGGCCAATTTGAACCAAACTTGGCAGAATTGTTCCTTGAGTGACCATCTTCAACATTTGTTCATAACTTTATAGTTTTGTCAAAAAATGTGTGTGTGGCAGGGCAGGGCTTATCTAACCAAGAGAAATTGTTAAAAAAATCTTCAAAAATCTTCTTCTCCTTAACCATAGGGCCAATTAAAACCAAATTTGGCAGGGATGTTCCTTGGGTGACCCTTCTTAAGATTTGTTCGCGGATTTTTTATTCATTCAAAATTGTGGGCGTGGCAGGTCAGCATTTACCTGACTTGGAGAAAACATAAGAAAATTCTTTAAAAAATCAACCATTGGCCCAATTTGAAACACACTTGGCAGAAATATTCCTTGGGTGACTTTTTTCAAAAAAAATTCTCAAATTTTTTATTCGTCAGAAAAAATTGAGTGTGGCTTATTGGACTTACAGAAATCCTAAGAAAATTCTTTAAAAATCAACCATTGGCCCAATTTGAAGCAAACTTTACAGAAATGTTCCTTGAGTGACCCTTTTCAAAATATGTTGGCAAATTTTGTATTGGTAAAAAAAAGTGGGCATGGCAGGGTGTGGCTTATCAGACTTAGAGAAATCATAAGAACATTCTTTAAAAATCAAGCAAAGGGTCAATTTGAAACAAATTTGGCAAAAATGTTCCTTGAGTGACCCTTTTCAAAATATGTTTGCAAATTTTTGATTTGTCAAAAAAAGTGGGCGTGTCTTAAACTTCTTTCAGGTGAGCGATATAGGGCCATTCTGGCCCTCTTGTATACTTCTTATATCCAATATTTCTTATCATGGTTATGAGAAATTACTTTTCAATGAGCGGAATAACTATATAAGATTAGCATGTTGTTGTCTTTCACCAAAAACCTCGTAACTGCAGCTTAAAACAAACTGCAGTTACGAGACTTTTGTTGACAAGCAACAATACGATACTTTATCTAACATAATTTTTTCCTAAATGCATTCGTGTAACATATTTACATAATTATGACAAGAGACAAACCGACGAAAAGAAAGACAGACCCGGCGAGGAAGTGATTTGGGAAAGTTGGAGAGAGGAGACGAGAAATAGAGGAATGAAGGAGAGAAAAAATAACTTGTACGGAAAGAAAGAGACATGAATAGGAGAGGAAGTGAACAGCGAGAGATAGAAATTTAATATGGCTGGAATGTGGAGAACTGGAAAGGGCAGTCTTAGAGAGATAGAAACGCTGTTATAACACGGGTGGGCATCAGGGGTTTGCGTTTATTGGGGTTTTACGCCGTTGTCAACTTCTAAGGTCATATCGCGGCGGCTGGAGCACCTAACCGTGGGTTCCTGGTATTTCTCGCACCAGTACAACCATAATATCCAAACTAAGCCTCCAGCTAACGGCTAGATGTTTGGAACGTGTGGGAACTATCTCGCTAGATTACCGCTACCTCGATGGTCTGGGAAAAACACGAATGAGTTTTTGGGCAGGTAATCTATTCAGGAGAACAGAACATCTGAATTTTTTGCGTCATTGTTGTCAATTTGACCACCTGTTGCATCAAAGCATGTGATAGTGGTCCAAAACAGAAAATAAGCTACAATATCTGCCTCGAGATGCCTGTCGATATGTCAACACAGGGCGAAAATGCAATCCGCCAGTCCTGGGGTTGAAGTCGTCTTGCTCATATTTTCCACTATTTAATGGGGTATTCGGTCTTCATGCATTGCTTAAGCATAGTCACATTGCACTGCATCGCCAGATTTCTAAGTAATGCGCTCTTTGAAAGAAAAACCAAATAAAAGCGAGAGCTCACATTTGTTTGTTTATCCAAATAATGGGAATTTCCACTACCTCGACAGTTTCCGGATGTGGCGTGGGAACAAATTTACGTTAACACATTTTCGAGGTAGCTCCTCTGATGCCCACCCGTGTATAAGTGCATAAGCAAATTAAATCCATGTAGATATGCGTCAAATAAACTCCGTTTTCTCGGAATATGACGTTTTTTCTGAGATAGCTTTCAAAAATATTATTCTATATTGAATGAAAAAGAAAATTGGTTATCAATTTTTCCTTAATCTTCTATTTTCCTTATATGTTATGATATGGAATTGACATAAAATGTTTTTGAAAAAAAACTGATACTAGCCTTCAGAGTTTCGACAGACTGTGTTCAAAGTACAAATGGCCGGTAGAACGTTTCAGAGCATCGTGGGCATCTTATAGAATTCCATAATTTATTTACGCATAGTTGGAATAACGCAGATTTTTTATTGCGACAGTAACAGCTACAATGCGTAATTTATGCATGCATTGTGGTATTTTATTTTGAAAAACAAATTGTTTTTATTTACAAGTTTTGTATTCAAAAATAGAAACGACTAGACTCAATTATTTATTTACAAATTCCATTTAAGTTTTCATGTTTCATAATTGCGTTCTGTTATATGAGCCCAATCTGAGATTTTAATAGCATTCAATGCTATGAAGCAGACCGAACGAATAGGCGGGCTTGATTCTAGAAATTTGAGACCAACACATTTATAATGGAAAATAGTTCGGATCTTAATCCGCCTGCGGTCGGATTAAGATCCGCACTATTTTCCCTTATAAATGCATTACTCATAGAAATCATAAGAGAGAAAAATAGGTCATGATCAGATTAATGCATGAAGGCAAAACCTGATCTGGATCCATATTGATCACAAATGCATTAAGGTAGTCTAACCCTAACGATATTCGCGCGAAGTCGGAATTATTCGGGGCACGAAAACATCCGATGTCGCGTGAATCTAATTAGGATTGAACTACCTTACGGAACCCCAGTTTATAGAACCAGGCCCCGGTTTCTCGAAAAAACTTAAGTATGTTCCCATGCTCAAATCTGAGCATCGTGCTCAAATCGCACGAAATCCACGTGAACTTCAATTGAATACCAATCAACGTTGATTGGTATTGAATAGAAGTTGAGCATGAACTCATGAGAATATACTTAAGTTTTTTTTTCGAGAAACCGGGGCCTGGTCCAACAGTTTTTCCACGAACGATTGTTCATTATGTTTATATCGATTAAAGGACGAAATATTGATTACCTATCAATAATGGTCTTTTGTAATTCAATTCCAGTAAAAAACTGAAAGCAGCAAATGTGTGACAATTAAGTTGAAACCCTTGTCCAGAATTGAAAAAGTTTAACCGGTAGTGCCATTACATGGAAATGGCTAAACTTTTTCAAAACGGCAAAATTAAAAAAAAGAAAATGAAAAGTTGCAGTGAATTAGCACATAGCTTAACAAGAAAAACACGGTTCTTAATAAGATTTGATTTGATTTAATATCCAAACCGAGCCTCCACCTGCTCTCTTACATAGATGATTCACACCCATTTGTGAGAGACAAATGACTTTTGTCGAATGTCAGAATGGATACTGGCCGAGCCGGGGTTCGATCTCACGACCCTTGGATTGAGAGACTCCGACGTAACCGACTGGCCTATTGGGGCTCGGCGGTTCTTAATAAGATGATAAGACTGTAAAACCAGACTTCTTTGGGCTAATGTCGGTCTCAAGATCAGTAAAAGAAATATTTCCTATATTCTAGCTTATCGTCGTTGTAAATGCAAAACCTCGTATCTCGTTTTTGGAAAATTTTAAAGGGCAGTTAAAAAGTGTAATAACTTTTCCCAAACTTAAATGTTTTACTTGAAAATTGGACATATTGTTCACAAATGATTTGTCATTAATACTGATCAGTAAAAATATCTCAAAACCAGCAAGAATTGTCTTTAACTGGGCACACAAGTTTGTATTTTGAAAATCGCAAGAATCGACATACGAGGTTTTGCATTTACACCGACGTTATGCTCATTTTCTAACGCTTCTCAGTCGAAGAAAGTACCAGAATGTTAATGCTTCATTTCACACACTAATTGGATGTGTATCATAGAAGATTATCCGAGGATTAGTTAAGCTAGACCACGCCGACCTAGAAAATGGGAAAATGATGATTAGTTTGTAGATGTTTCCAATATTGTTTCTTAAAGTGACATTTCACATTTAGTTCATTTTTTAAAAGTATGTGTTGATGCAAAGATTGTTAATTCTAATGCGTAGAAATGTTATCAGTTTGTTGAAGTTGTTATTTATAAGCGTAAAATATGCGATTAAAGTTGAGACAGGAATGACAAATTCTATATAAATCTGAACTGTTGTCCACAACAATTTGTTTAATTTTAGCACAAAAATTATATATATTTCTCCTAAACGGTTCAATAGTTTGACTTGAAATTTTCAGAATTTTCATAAGAAAAGATGCTCTTTCAGATAGAATAAAGGTAAATTTTGTGTAAAAATAATTGTGAAATGTCACTTTAAAGTACTTAACGTCTTTCACAAAGAATTCATGGTTTGAACTATAGTACTTTAACATCGGCCAGATTGGCCGATTGTTAGATTTGCATTCTGATCAAGTATTTGAATCTGTGCAACAAAGAGGGAACTGGTAAAACGGAAGACACCAAGGCTCGTGAGTGCTTGTCCAATGTCCAATTCCTCCATTTTGCATTGTGTGGAAACTAAACTCGTTTCTCACAAAATCCTTGCCTATTGTGACGTAATCAAGATTTAGCTGAGCCCCGTGTTTGTGAGCCAACAGTTCCTCCTTTGTCATAAATATTTTCCGAAACTTGGTAAAAACTGAGAATTGGCTGGGAAATGCCCCATTCCAATACATGTGCTATTTAATCAAGTGTCTGACAAAAATCCGTGCCTATTCTGTAGTAATCAAGATTCAAGAGGGCCTTCTGTCTATGAACTATTGATTTGTACAAAAAAACAAATACGCAGAGGATGTCAAGTTGTCGGCCAAATTAAAAAAAAACACTAAATCTGGTTCTTAAACAGAGTAAACAAAGTAGAGAAATTGCTCAAATTGAGTAATTTCTCTTCTTTGTTTATTATGTTTTCACCATTCAATGATACAATATTGAGAAAAATTCTGACAAAAATCCGTGCCTTTTCTGTCGTAATCAAGATTCAAGAGCGTATTCTGTCTATGAACTATTGATTTGTTCCACAAAAAACAAATACGCAGAAGACGATATCTGTTACGCCGCCTTAAAGACTTCCCCCACAAATATCGTAGTCTGTGAATATTCGTCTGTTCAACCCTTTACCAAACAAGACCTGATTTTGACGTCCCTAATCGAATTGAGTTGGGAAAACATTGAAACAAAAGAAGAAACTGCTGATAACCAGCAGTTTCTCCTTTTGTCTCAATATTTTCTATGCCATATTTTACACAAATTCTATCTTTTATAACAATCCATTTTGTCATTTTTTACAGTTTTTGAAGTGGATCACCCTAAAATTTTGTCGTTTGGGAAAGGGTTTACCCTTTACCAAGACAAACGGCGGAATTTCAAGTCGATTAAATATAAAGCTGCTACAGACGAAAAAGGCGATATTGAAAAGATCATATTTATGTATAATATTATAGCAGGGAAAATATTGAGGCGAAAGAAGAATCGCTGATTTTTAGCTCCACTGGCCGAAGGCCAGCGGGCTATTGTCATGGCGTTGTGTCCGTCGTGCGTCCGTGCGTGCGTGCGTGCGTGCGTCCGTCCGTTAACTTTTTCTTTAAACATCTTCTCCTCTTATACCAGTGGGCCAATTTTGACCAAACTTGGCAGGAATGTTCCTTGGATGACCCTTTTCAAAACTTGTTCGTGAATTTTTGATTCGTCAAAAAATGTGGGCGTGGCAGGGCGGGGCTTATCAGACTTAGAGAAATCATAAGAAAATTCTTTAAAAATCAACCATTGGGCCAATTTGAACCAAACCTGGCAGGAATGTGCCCTGAGTCATTCTTTTCAAAATTTGTTTACAAATTTTTACATTTGTCAAAAAATGTGGCCGTGGCAGGGAGAAAGGCGCTTATCAGACTTAAAGAAATCATAAGAAAATTCTTTAAAAATCAACCATAGGGCCAATTTGAACCAAACCTGGCAGGAATGTGCCTTGAGTCATTCTTTTCAAAATTTGTTCACAAATTTTTACATTTGTCAAAAAATGTGGCCGTGGCAGGGAGAAAGGGGCTTATCAGACTTAAGGAAATCATAAGAAAATTCTTTAAAAATCAACCATTGGGCCAATTTGAGCCAAACCTGGCAGGAATGTGCCTTGAGTCATTCTCTTCCAAATTTGTTCACAAATTTTTACATTTGTCAAAAAAAGTGGGCGTGGCGGGGAGAAAGGGGCTTATCAGACTTAAAGAAATCATAAGAAAATTCTTTAAAAATCAACCATAGGGCCAATTTGAACCAGACTTTGCAGGAATGTTCTTTGAGTCTCTCTTTTCAAAATTTATTCACAATTTTTTACATTTGTCAAAAAATATGGCCGTGGCAGGGAGGAAGGGGCTTATCAGACTTAAAGAAATCATAAGAAAATTCTTAAAAAATCAACCAGTGCGCCCAATTGAACCAAACTTTGCAGGAATGTGCCTTTAGAGTTCTATTTAAAATTTGTTCACAAATTTTTATATTTGTCAAAAAAATGTGGCCGTGGCAGGGAGAAAGGGGCTTATCAGACTTAGAGAAATCATAAGAAAATTCTTTAAAAATCAACCATAAGGCCAATTTGAACCAGACTTTGCAAGAATGTTCTTTGAGTCTCTCTTCAAAATTTATTCACAAATATCAAGATTTGGCTGCCGCTGTGTAAGGCTTACAAGAAATCATGGGATAATTCTTCCACTTTAACCAGTGGAGCGATTCAGGCCCTCCTGGGCCTCTTGTCTTCTTTTGTCTCAATGTTTTTACAAATCCCTTTGTATTATGGACGTCAAGAATGGGTCTTGTTTGGGAAACGGTTGAAACTGATAATTGAAATTCATGAGCGAATTTATTAGTTCTCATCCTTTCAAGAATAGCGAATTACATTAAAAGCAATACTTTAAAAGCAATACTTTAACGTGCGTCAAGTCGTTGTCGTCGTCAAACTTTTGAGCTAATGTGATCGTTTTTTGTCCGTCGTCCGTCCGTCCGTCTATAAACAATTTGGTGTTTACACTCTAGCATCTACAAATATAAGCCAATCTTGACCAAACTTGCTCAAAACATGTATGACCATGAGCTCTCGGATGAGTTCGATTTTGGGTCAGATCAGACGTAGACTGTACAGTCTGAATTGAATTTTTTCTCAAAAGTATTTTGAATGGGTTGAGGTGACCACGGGTTGAGCGGTAATTATTAGCTTCACTGGCCTTTCAGACCAGTGGGCTATTGTCATGGCGGTGTGTCCGTCGTGCGTGCGTGCGTCCGTCCGTACGTCCGTCCGTAAACCTTTTTCTTTAAAAATCTTCTTCTCAAACACTTCTGGATGGATTTCAACCAAACTTCACACGAATGATCCTTTTGTGACCCTCTCTCAGATTCCTTCAAAGAATTTGGATTGAACTAGAATAACATGAGTTATCTGCCCTTCTATGTCAAAAGTAGCTGGTTTGACTTTATTTTACTCTAGAATCTACAAATATTGACCAATCAAGACAAAACTTGGCAAGAATATATATAAGCATTGTATCCTGCCTGTGTGTAATTTTCAGCTTTATTGAAATCTGACATCATGAGTTATGTGCCATTGAAATTGACAAATTTGCCATTTTCGACTTTGTTTTCTCTCTAACAACCACAAATGTTAACCAATCAAGATGATTTTTGGAAAGAATATTGTTGACAACAAGATCTTGCTTATGTGTAATTTTCAACATGATCACATTGTTACAATCTGAGTTATGTGCCCTTGAAATTGACAAAATTTCAGTTTTCGACACTTTTTTTCACTCTTGCAGGCATGAATATTGACTAATATAGACAAAATTCAAACAGAATGATATTGACTATAAGATCTTGCATGAGTTTAATTTTCGGCTGGATTATAAACTTACATACTGAACTATGTGTCCTTGAATTTGGCAAAATCACAGGTTTCAATTTTATTATCGCTCTAACATCCCAAAAATATTAATCAATCGTTTACTTTCTTTTTGCTTTGACCACATGATTGCTGCTGCTTACTTTGTTTTTTTTTTTTTTTTTTTTTTTTTTTTTTTTTTTTTTTTTTTTTTTTTTTTTTGCTGTAAAAACCGCTTAGTATTGAAAAATCAAAGCTTGAATTAAATATTAAAAGAAGTTCAGGCCTGTGGAGCGACTCAAGACCTTCAGGTCTTTCTAGTTTTTCACCCATTGATCTTTTTTACACTGCACAAACTTCACAATACCCTATGTATCACAGTATTGTATGGTATGGGTTATGCTAACAAATTAAATCGCAATGTCGGACACATTCACATTTCCAGCAAAGCAAAGGACTTTCACCAATGACGCGGTACTTCTTTTTCTCGGTAAATTCGGCCCGCATCAATTTCGTATTCACACCAAGAAGCTTAAAGAATACAAACTAAGTCTGTCTGTCATTCTGATTTTACATTTATTGGATTGTGGATTATTTTGGACATTTTGTCGCTTGGCTGTTGCTTGGTTTTGATGCAGGGATGAAATTTGAATCAGAAAGACACAGAAAACGCTCACATGACTCTATTGGATTGATGAATTGATACACACGTTTGACGTCTTTAATGGAAAGATCTTGTGACAATATTGAGGGAAAAGAAGAAAATGCTAATGATCAGCATTTTCTTCTTTTCTCTCAATATTTTCAATGTTTTCTATATCTTTACTTACGAATGAAATGCATTTTGCTTTACTTCCCTTTAGTCTATAACTTAAATAGACGAAGCGGGGATATTTTTCTCGGCAAATTCGGTCCACATCAATTTCGTATTCACGCCAAGAAGCTTAAATAATACAAACTAAGTCTGTCTGTCATTTTGATTTTACATTTATTGGATTGTAGATTATTTTGGACATTCTGCTGCTTGGTTTTGATGCAGACGTAGTCCGTATTTGAATAAGAAATCAGAGGGAAATCTTTGAAATGATAGCTTAGATTGATTTTGCTTTTCAAGATTGTTTTCGTTTTTGTTTCCGATGTTCCTAGATACATGTTATGTATCGCACAATGTATAGCGATACAGAACTTTTTTAGGATGTTTTAAAATGTTTTAATAATAAAATACTTAGAATAGTGAACCAGGAAAATGTCTAATCATTGATAATCAAAATGTGACCCGTCACGCTAAAAGGGACCTTATATGAAGTGTGAAAAATATCGTCCCTAGTCAGTCTGCGCAGTCCGCGCAGCCAGACTAGGGCCGACACTTTTCACTTTTATGTAATTTACTAAATTCAGAATGTTTTCCCCATCTTGCTATATGTTCATTTTTTGCATACAGGATCTGGTTAATCTGTGCCGAGTCTGACAAGTTTGTCAAAATTTGGATTTTTGAGTTCGGATAATGTCCCTTTTTGCGTGACGGGTCACAAATGATTCAAAATGGCAGTAATAAAAACGACGCTTGGGTCGTGTTATCCCGAAAACACCAGACAACTACTTCAGGTAGTCCATCCATAATGAAAATCACGTGGTGTCGAAATTATTCGGGCGACGTCGTAAACATTCGGCGTTGGAACGTCCCACCGCAGAATGTTTATGGCGTTTTTCGAAAAGGTTCGAACACACATGTACTCATTCGTAACGATTTTTAACGACGTAACACGTTAAATGCCAACGTTGCGTGAATCACATTAAGGGTTGACTACCTTAACCGAATTGAATATAATTTATTACGGTGACATGTATGACATCATTCTTGTTTTGTTACGACAGGGTACTCTAATTAAAACACTAATCTTTCTGACAAGTGGGCTGTTTCGCTTGAAGCACATTAACCCTTTCCCAAACGGCAAATTTTCAAAATTTCCATTCAAAAGCTGCTGCCGCAAACGACAAATGGGCCTTGTTTAAGATAGAATTTGTGTATAATATAGCATGGAAAATATTGAGGCAAAAGGAGAAACTGCTGATCATCAGCAGTTTCTTATTTTGCCTCAATGTTTTCCCAAACCTAATATATTAGGGACGTCAAAACCAGGTCTTGTTTGGAAAAGGGTTAAATAGTACTCCTGTACGTTGACATTTGGCCTACTTGAACACCTACTTTACAACTGCCTTTAACCCTATTCCAAGCAAGACTACTTGAACACCTACTTTACAACTGCCTTTAACCCTATTCCATACAAGATCTGGTTTTGGCGTACCTGAAAGGTTAGGATTGGGAAAATATTGAGGCAAAAGTAGAAAATGCTGGTGACCAGCATTTTCTTCTTTTGTCTCAATATTTTTATGTTTTATTGTACACACATCATCTCTTTTTCAACATCGACTTTGTTGTCTGTGACAGCTTTAAAGTTTTAAAAATCACCCTAAAATTTTGCCATTGTTGGTAAGGGTTAACAGTACAATGTTCGCCATAAGCTATAGCGTGCCCAATAGAATAGATAAAATCCAACAACACAATTGTACTTATCAGAGTGGCCTTTGGAAGCATTGAGAGAAAACAATAAAAATATTAATAGAAAAAATAAGGATTGCTCTTTTCATCTAGGGTTTTCTAAAGGCATATTTCGTATAGTTTTGCCAACCAAGTATTGTTTGGGAAAAGGACAAACAAAAGATGATATAATTTTATCATATTTTAAAGAAGCTTAAAAACACTCATTTGACAAGAAGGTGACTTGAAGTACCATCTGAAAAGACAATTTCAACTTCAAGCCAACTCAGTAGTATGAAAGGCCTATTTCAGCATTAAGAGGTCCTACACGAACGTTTATCAATATAATATATTTAATTTTTACCAACTTATTTCATTTCCCTTTTGACAAAGTAAGTTTTTTCTTGAGAGACCATTGTGCAATGTAAAATTCTTTGAAACAAAATGACAAATTGTACCAGTAGCAGGCCTAAACAGCCTGTCCATACGTTGTTAACTATACTGAACCTCAGAAATAACCCACCACTTTCTCTTAATTTATATTTTTTTCAACAAAATCATTCATTTTGTTGACACGGTATTATATCCACCAGGCACTAGCACGTGTGGTAAACAGAGAAACTAGCTCCAAAAAGAGGAAGTTGCATAGAGCGAAAATTTGTAGGTCACGAACACATTTTCTAAAATTATTTCTTTTAAAGCGACTTTTTCAGAAATCCGATGGTGCTGTAATATGAAGATATGGTCGAAGTTTGTTGTGCACGAGAGTATACTGTATTAGTAGCAGGGTTTTAATACAATCGCTGAAAAACATTCCAAAATCGAAAGTAAAAAAGTTTTTACTTTCGATTTTGAAATGTTTTTCAACGATTGTATTCAAACTCTGCTTACTAACACCGTATATTCTCGTGCACAACAAACTTCGACCATTTCTTCATATTACAGCATCCTCGGATTTTTTAAAAACTCGTGGTAAAAGAAATAATTGTAGAAAAAATGTGTTCGTGACCTACCTTTGTTTACAGTTTTTCGCTCTATGCAACTACCGCGGTAGAGGCCGGATGTCACGAGGCAACGAAATACCGTTGACTCTTTTTGGAGCTAGTTTCTCTGTTTACCACCCGTGACTAGGTATGCACACAACACACTCTTAAGCACAAAACCCATTCGTACGTGGCGTTAGCCATCCAAAATTGGTAAACAGGTTTTCTGTACGTGCCGCAGTATTGGCCTCGTCCACAAACCAGCTTACCGGTTCAAATGATACATGCAGTCGGTGACAGAACGAAAACGCCCAAACATTTCATCGATCGGACGTTTCCGATGAATCCCAGGTCTGACAAACGTAATCGTGCTATTTGGACGTTGCAGGCAGTGATGACGTCACGGGCTATTGCACACATGATATCATTTCATCACGAGACTATTGGCCGGCTTATAGAATGTCTCCAACAAAAGGGACAATGCTGAACTGCCCGGGAACGGGTGCGCCAAAAGTCCAAACTGCAGCTCAAAACGGGTAAGCATGTAAAGTGATACATGGAGAGTGGAGAATCATGCCAAAGGCCAAAATCCAAAATGTGATAATATCCATGCAACGACGAAGCACAGACTGTATTGCACGCACGCAGTACTGTGGCTTTCACTTCAGAGGGTAGTCACGTTTGCGCGCTTGTCACGTTCGATTGCTTTAAGGTAGCGAAACATTTTTTGACCAGAAAGGAATAAACTGATATCAGTTCGCGTTGTGGTTGTACGATTTGAAAAAGTAACATAATAAAAGTGGTGCGTCATTTTTAAGGTTTAGTATTTCTTGAGAGGTATTATGTTTGGCCAGTTGCAAAATAATTCAATTATTTACCGATAAAGATTGACGTTTGTTTAACACTTATTTCAAACACAACTATTCTATTGATAAGCTATCAGTCACAATATTTTAATCCCTTAAGTTAAATGGAGATTATACTCATAACTAAACAAACTAAGTTTTAAACAACCTCGAAGATATGAATTTCGTTATTAATAATGGGAAAGGACAAAAATATGTTGTTCATCAAAATTTTCTTTGTTTTATAGGCTATTTTCAATTATACATGTATAATGTATTTCGCTTTCCTTGCGTGGTATTTCGAAATTTTCACAAGGAATTGGTCCACATATAGTTATCGGTACCCCGTTTGCAGGAAGTTTTAAATCCAAGAAAAACATGAGGAAATTGCTGATACCGTTCTATATGTTTGAAGATGCACTTCAGGTCCGTAGGAACAGGGGGCTAGGGGGCTAAGCCCCCCCCCAAACTTGGCCAAAAATGCCGAATTTTCCTTAATTTACACTAAAAATTTAGGGAAAAACCAATTTCAGACACAAGGGCTTCAGCCACCCCAATATGAAATTGCTACCTTCGGGCCTGTACCTTTTTGTTCTATGCAGAAAAAACTTGAATCTAATCGAGCGATGTAAGGGGAAAGATTTATAAAATTATTGTCGCCTGTAGCTGCATTCAAAGTGTCTCTGCAATTAATTTTATTGTCGTTTGCTAATGGATAGAAATGACAAAGCAGTGTATAGTTACAGTTATCGTCGTGTGATGTTTTTGTGTGGTAGAGTACCTGATTTTCTTTTGGAAACTTGGCGTAACGCATTTAGTTTTATAGTCGTTTGTGAATGGATAGAAATGACAAAGCAGTGTAGTTACACTTTTTGCCACATCGCTGCTTTTAAACGAAAGCCTCGTATCTGCAGCTTGTAACAAGCTGCAGTTACGAGATTTTCGTTGAAAAGCAGCGAGAAGATTTTTTTGGTGGAAAAGCACCTGATTTTCTTTTTTGAAAATTGGCGTAACGTTCGACAGAGTTTCCAATATAATGGTCTCAGCAATTGACGCAATTATTTCATCGTGATGTGACAAAATGTCGAAATGCTCTACTAGTAAATAAACAAACAAACAAATCTAATCACTGAGTTATCAGCCCAAATGTCGAAACGACCCTATGTTTTATCACAAAATAAGATGATATCTGGCTGGTTTTACATCCTCAAAAATTACAATCTCTCTCCCCATCCCCACATTTCTCGTGAAAATGTAACCATTTGGTTACAAAGTTAAATGTAAACAGGTCTCATGATATCGTGAATGTACTATAAAACAAGAAAAATGTACCAATCACATTGAATACTTTCATGAGAGTGAGTATTGTGTACTAGACGTTTGAAAGGTCTTTCAATTTGGAAAACATGTGTGCTAAAAATTTGCCTTGTGGCACACACATTGGCTAAAATTAACATTTTGTAAACAAAACATGTCGTGAAAGGGTTTTCCGACACAAGAAGGAGAGGATAAATGAATTGTCAAACAAGATTAAAATTCCTGAACCCTTTATTAGCAAAACATTATTAGGTCACGATAATCCCCTGGGACTTTCATTCTTAAATTAGTGCAAAATAGTTCTTTCTTATCCAATATTTGAATTTGAAGACCTTGGAGGAGAGTGTTGGAAAATATTGGAATGATAATAGCATTTTCTACTATTTTTTTCAACGTTTTCTAGGCTACAAAATACCAAAGTCTTTATCAAGTAATTGAAGAATAATATTTTGAACTCCTTTTCATTCTATAAGGAGCAAACATTACCCACATACGTGCAAGGTACGCAGTTGATGCCCAAATCATGCTACAAAATACGTAACGGTATATTGAAGCCTAGCTCTTTTTATGACATTTTAAAAGTATATTAAATGCATCTTTTTTACGAATTGTTAAACATAGCCTACTTTCAAGGCCACAACCCTTCAAAATTACATTACAAGGTGTATGACATGACCTTGTACAAATTAATGTGCGCGACAGACGCATCCCGTTCGTGCGATTTACGTGACGTAACGTTTAACTAAGTGACGTCACGAGCACCTGCGATGCAAACCCTGAATCATTTGGAAGACCATATTCATAACAAGTTGAGGAAAGAAGTTAATACTGTCGCTTTTCTTAAAAAACCTCGTAACTGCAGCTTAAACAAGCTGCAGTTACGAGGTTTTTGAAGAAAAGTGACGATATGGTGATGACCATCATTTACGTCTTTTCCCTCAATGTTTCCTTTGATCTGAATAAGTACACAGAATTTGCTTGTTCGTCAATGTACATGCGTTATTGTCTCATCTCGTCTGCAAATTCTAACAATATTGACTCGTGCCAATGATTTAGAGTGCCAAAAAATGCCACAATTGTTGAATATCGTCTGGTCCTATTTAAATCAACTGTACATCGAAAAAAAAAAATAACCTATATCTCCGTGCCATATAGGCCTAACCACGAGTTCTAAGGAATGTCCCATATTTCAATTGTTGGCCAGAAAATTTTTGCAAAAATTTTCACTTGGTCCAGTGTTAACGAACGTCGTCAGTAAAAGGGTTATTCACTTTTACTTGATTTAAAAGTGCAATTTAATCTTTTAATGTGAAATGTGAAACGATGTGTTTCAAGATTAGTTAATGTCTCCGCCTACGTGTTTTGTGTTTTACATTTAACAAAATGTCTCACCATTTGAGGAAAAACTGTCGTGACCCCTGGGCCAGACTCATTAAAGTATCTAGGACCATTTTCTGTCCTACAAAATTTATGCACCTACTAAATTTTTAGGGCAAAAATATCATTTCATAGTACGCGAGAGACTGATAATAGGAGGCGCGTTCTTTAGAGCGAGATATCTTGAGATATCTTGAGATTTCTTAGGATGTTTTTGGATAAAGCGTTCTTTAGAGCAAGATTCTTAAGACGTTCAATGGGAGGCGCCATTACCCTATACTTCATGCGGAACCCATCGGTCAACTCCGTAGAATAATATAAAAGTGGCTTGACCGTGTTGTTCCAAACACTCCATAATTCATAAACCGCGGTGTTTCGAATGCTCAATACTTTATACAAATGACGTCATGATGACGTCATTTGTTTAAATATGGAGCATTCGGAACAGCTCGGTCAAAGTCTTGGTCTTAAAAAACGCTTTATCCAAAATATGGTAAGAAATCTCATTTATAATCTCGCTCTACAGAACGCGGCTAGGATGTTCTTGTCTTAGGACATTTTGTAGGACAAAATAAGTAGGCCTACTTTGGTAAAACTGGCCTCTGGACAGGCTAGGTTGTACGCGCAGTCTAATCAGATTAAAAATTACTTCTGTTCTATTTCATATTTTTCAAATGGTAGCTGCATCTTGCTCGCCCGTTTTTAACCCATTACCAAACGACAAAATTTTGGACTTTTCCAAATTCAAAGATACTGCAGACGATAATTTCAAATGAATGAAATTTAAATATTTTTTGTCATTTTGGGTAGAAAACATTGTGGAGAATGAAGAAAGTGCTTGTCACAAGCAATTTCTTCATTTTCCACGCTGTTTTCCAAACCCACTACCTTGTTAGGTGTCAAAAAGAGTCAGTGTGTGATAATGGGTTAACACCGTATCTTACGTTCGAAAACTCGTGCCTCGAACGTATACGACGATGTTATACAGACTGGTTATCTTTTCAACTGTATTTGGTTTACTTATTTCATTTGGCTCCTTTCGATGCGTCGCGTGACAGAAATGTGACAAGAATTGTAAATAGATGTATAAATGTATAATTGTTTAATATATACATGATGTAAGCTACATCTCCCAAATGATACCTGTTTGGCGTCAATGATAAAAATGCATGGGATAATATTGAGAGAAAAGAGGAAAGTCGTGATAACCAGCATTTTCTTCTTTTGTCTCAATATTTTCTGTGCTGTTTAAGACACAAATTCTGTCTTTATCAACACCCACTGGGCAGCAGTTTTCAAATAAGAGGAGTACACATATTTTGCTGTGTATGAAGTGGTTAAATGTCCTTTGCATTCAGTCTATGTACGGATTACGATCAACTCACGAGTAGGTTGCACGTTCTCGCAGTTTGATCCTTGTCGGCACTCTTTTCTGCTTAGTCTGCAAGCTCCTTTTACACAGATATCGGTCACAGAAAAGTATGAGCAGACTTAAAAGCTATTGTAAATATGTGTAACAATGATTTTGTGGTCAACTTTTGAAGTTGTACAATGGATCTTGTTGTCATCGTTGTTTTGTTACATCAGGATAATGACAAGATAATACCTTTTTGACCTCCATGTTTTGTATGTAACAGACTGTCGCCATACTAGGTTGTCTGACTTAACCCTTTCCTAAACAAGACTTGATAAAATATAGAAGAAAATTAAGAAAATGCTGATGATCAGCATTTTTAGCTCACCTGAGCACAAAATGCTCAAGGTGAGCTATTGTGATCACTTTTTGTCCGTCGTCCGTCCGTCTGTCTGTCTGTCTGTCTGTCCGTCCGTCTGTCCGTCCACAATTTCGTGTTTACACTCTAGCATCTACAAATATAAGCCAATCTTGACCAAACTTGGTCAAACATGTATGGTCATAAGATCTTGAATGAGTTCGATTATGGGTCAGATCGAACTAGAAAGTCAGGAGTTATCTGCCCTTGAATGCGAAAAATACCTAGTTTTGACATTGTTTACACTCTAGCATTTACAATTATTGATCAATCAAGACAACTCTTGAACATAACGTTGCAAACTATAAGATCTCGGATGATTTCGATTTTCAGTCTGATCTGACTAGAAAGACGAGAGTTATGTGCCCTTGAATTCGACAAAATTGCCATTTTCGGCTGTTTTCGACTTTGCTTATACTCTAGAATCTACAATTATTCATCAATCAAGACAAAACTTGGACAAAATGTTGGGGACTATGAGATCTCAGATGAGTTTGATTTTCAGTCTTATCTGAATAGAAAGTCTACAATTATTGACCTAGAATCTACAATTATTGACCAATCAAGACAAATCCTGGACACAATTTTGGTTATTATAAGATCTCAGATGAGTTTGAATTTCATCCTGATCTGACTAGAAAGACGAGAGTTATGTGCCCTTGAATTTGATAAAATTGCTGTTTTCGGCTGTTTTCGACCTTGTTTATACTCTAGAATCTACAATTATTGATCAATCAAGACAAAACTTGGACACAATGTTGGGGATCATAAGATCGGGGATGAGTTTGATTTTCAGTCTAATCTGATAAAAAATCAAGAGTTATGTGCCCTTGAATTTGACAAAATTGCTGTTTTCGGCTGTTTTTGACCTTGTTTATACTCCAGAATCTACAATTATTTATCAAACAAGACAAATCTTGGACACAATGTTGAGCACCATAAGATCTTGGATGAGTTCGATTTTTACAACGTTATTGACCATAAGTTCGTTTTCAGTCCTAAAGTCATAATTATTTATTGAATTGAACAAAAGTGTTGCTCATATCATTTTGGTTCAGGTGAGCGATTTAGGACCATCATGGTCCTCTTGTCTTCTTTAGACTCAATATTTTCTGTGCTATGATGTACATGTATACTAATCCTATTCTTATTCACTTCCATTTTGTTGTCTGTAGCAGCTTTCAAATTCAACAACTTTAATTTTTTGTCATTTTGGGAAAGGGCTGATCCTTTCTCAAATGGCAAACAAATCAGACTGTCCCAATTTTAAAGCTACTTGCTTACTTACAACAAAATGGATGTAGATAGTGGATGTAGACGGGATTTCTGATAGACATGTCATAGAAAACATTGAGACAAAAGAAGGAAATGCTTGTTATCAGCATTTTCTTCTTTTGCCTCGACGTTTTCCTGATACTTTTCTATTAGGTGCGTCAAAACCCAGTCTTGATTGGCAGGTGGTTAAACATGTCATCTTTCATATTACATAACTTATAACATATTTTCATCCTGTTCATAAATTATGAAAAATATTTTCCTTGTTGATAGCCTGCAAAAATTTTGCAAATTTTCCTTACCCATATCCATATACAATTTAGGTCGTTTTGTTTTCTGAAATTCTTGTAAACTCTAAATAACAACTAAATAACAAGGACATTGAAAGCTACCCGTGTATTCAACTTTTTTGGGTCATGCAGTAAAAAATATAGTTCACCTGTCGTAAAAATAGTGATATAATTTGAATTCATTACGCATGTGTCATCTTTCGAACATCGCTAACAATTTTACCCTTACTTGAAGTTGTAACAAGTTATGAAGAAGCCGTAAGAGAACAACATGGATCTTGATCAGACTGTGCGTATGCACAGGCTGATCTGGATCCATGTTGGTCTCATATGCCATAACATAAGGGGCTCTTTAACTAAACCCCGGTTCATTTGAATTTATTATGCATGTAATCAAATTTCGAACTTAGCTAACAGTTTTGACTTTATACACACTGTATGATTGAATCTTTGATGTATAATTCATAAACGGATGAATATGTTAATAATTGTTTGCCATAATATTGTAAATTTGCCTTGTTAGAGCCGTACTTACGGTATTTTGGCGTGAAATGTACGATTTGATTTGGTTGGTTGCATTTATAGACCTACATCTACGCAGTTTTCACTAAAATATGATCCGTTGCATAAATGGGATTTTAGAGAATTAGAAAATTTAGAAAATAAAAAAGAGCGCATTTCCACAGATAGACGCTTTTGGACGCCCTACAAAATGAAGACTGGAAAACATCGTAGAAAATAGAGAAATTGCTTGTGGCAGGCAGTTTATTTCATTTCCCACAATGTTTTCCATAAAGAAAGACCAAAAATTATCGTCTTGTCTGCATCACTTTTGCGTTTGGACCAGTCTAAAGATTAGTCGTTGGTTTGGTAATGGGTTAAAATACGGGGAACTACTCTGGCAGAATGTATAACTGCTCTGTTGGTCCAAAACCAAGAAGTTTCCCTTTTGCATGTTCAATCTATTTTACTTCTTTGACAATGCATCTGTGTGGACAATTTTAATCTTGTTGGTCTATCGTCTACCTCAAATCATTGTAGAAGGGTGATAGGGAAAAAGCTAGTGTAGGAAAAAGAGAGTATGAGAGGTAGAGGCAGAGATAGATAGATATGAGTACAAGTGGACGAATCGACAAAACTTTGGACATGCGGACGGACCCTCTCGGACGGCATTTACAAAACAAAAAACCTACGAATTACAAAACGCATGTTTTCTATCTCTAATATCATTTCACACGTATAGAATGGAACTGAGAAAGTTCTTCAAATATAATTCAATTCTTTGCCAAAACAATTACATTGTATATAGATCTATCCCAGTTTTCAATTACAATTTTGGCTCTGTAAAAAATTTGGTAATGATTTATCTTTCCTTTGCTATACTGTGTACAATTTCTAATAGATGACGGTGATCAAGATCATCTTGTATTGGCAGTTTGGAGCTTCATCAATATATTGATAGAAACATTATTTTTCTCTTTTTAGTTAAACATTTCATGAAGCTGTTCTAAACGTTAGTAACTATTTTCATTTGTAAGAGAGAAAGGGGTTACTGATCATGTAAAATTGCTCAAATTGATCCTACACAATTTTCTCATGATTTGACTATGGGCGTATTCAGTCACAAAATTCTGAATAGATTAATTCTAAAATTCATTGCAAGTCATCTGATTGGACGAGACGCAGGCTTATGTCTCGGCCAATCAGGTGAATTGCTATGTAATTTTACAGTTTAACAAGGGAATACGAATTTACCATATTTATATTGTATTTGCAAAGGCCTGGTCACATACAATCCCACGTCCTCATCACGTCCACATGACGTCAAAAAATATGCTAAAGAACTGGCTATTTTTGGACGTGCTTCGGTCGTGATATGGACTATGGACGCGGAATCGTGTATGTGACCAGGCCTTAATTTTTCAGCTGCGGCGTTTAGATCGGTCTCAGAGAGGAATCTATCGCGCGAGAATGTTGCATTTATTCGTAAAAACGTAATCGAAACCGTAAACGTGTAACGAATTTGTATCATTAACTGAGAATGAGTCCCGTTCCGAACTGAGCATTTCCAAGTGCGAGCCAATGCTGCGTAGGCCTACGGTAACAGTTACTATTTCCTTACACATCTAAACGAAGATGCTTGCTTTCGGTTCGTCAAGTGCGGTTCATGCATAGCCTACCAACATGCGTAGTCTTTATAGAATTTCGGATGGAAATTAATTAAAAGAGCCTGGGTCAAAACTCGGTGAAAAAAAATCAAATGTTTTAAACTCTCCACTTTTCGTACGACCAAACGTGTCCTTCATTTTATTTTCATTAACGCAAAAAAACAATCTGACCCATGTCAATATGTCCGAGTGTTAATTACATACGTCTATGAATGTCAAATGTAATGGGAAAATTGCCGACGAGTATCAAAACGTCGTAACTACAGCATTTCAATGCTTTTCAACAAAAACATCGTAACTGCATCTTAAAACAGGCTGCAATTACGAGGTTTTCGTTTAACCCTTTCCTAAAGAAGATCTGATTTCGACGTCCATAATACAATTGTGTTTGGAAAACATTGAGGCAAAAGAAGAAAATGCTGATGATCAGCATTTTCTCCTTTTGCCTCAATATTTTCTGCGCTTTAATTTAAACAAATTCTATCCTTATCAACATCCATTTTTTCGTCAGCAGCAGCTTTTTAAGTGAACCGCCCTATTATTTAGCCGTTTGGGAAAGGGTTAAAACGATGATATACGTCCCAGTTCAAAAGTATTTTGTTCAGAGTTATACTGTCTAGTCCTGATCGATATCAAAATGAAAATATTATCATTTCAAATACAATAAAACATCTAGATCACGCGAAAATTGTCGATTGGGAAAGGGTTAAATGTATTTGCTTAAAGGTCAAAAGGTAAACAAAGTAGCATTTTAAAAGTCAGGGAATATTTGTATAAACTGTCTAGTCCTGATCGATATTAAAATGAAAGAACATTTCAAATACAATAAAACATCTGAATCACGCAAAAAATTCCAACTGGAAAAGGACTAGATCTGAAATGTTTTCAGTTAGAAGCCAAATGGTAAATCAAGTGACATCTTAAAGATCAGAGGGTATCAATTGTACAAGTATATCGCAAATTGGGGCCATCTCGGAAGAATGAAAAGTATCGACCCTAGTCAGCCTGCGTCAGCTGACGCAGGCTGACTTAGGGTCGAAACTTTTTACCCTTTAGAAGATGACTTTGTGATTGTCCTTTTTCGCATGACATGGTCACATTTGTATACCGTCTAGTTCAGATCAATATCAAAATGAAAATATTATCATTTCTGACACAATAAAACATCTGAATCACGCGAAAATTGTCAAACAAATTGCTCGTGTTTCTAAAACAAAGTCAATATATTCAAAACATGCTTTTACGGATCTTCCCTTTTACGTCCTTTCAGATATTTGAGCTTCTGATACAATTTTGTCCTTATTAACATTACAATAACCCAAACAGCAAAAGTCTGGATTCTTCCTATTTGGAATCTACTTCGGAATACAAAGTGAGTGCAGTCTAAGATATCATTTGTCTAAATTTAATTAGTATAGCACAGAAAATATAGATGCAAAACGAGAAAATTATGGTTATCAGCGCTTTTTTCTTCAGAAGCATGTTCTCGTTTTCTCTCTCTGTTTTCTTCTCCATTACATTTTAACACAAGTTCTGTCTGTGATAATATCAATCTTGTCGTCTGTAACGCCTATGAGTTTAGACCATTCTATAATTCTATGTATTAGATAGAGGCTGTATAGTAGATTCTACGTGATATAAACGTTCAAAAGGCGCAGCCTTTGAACGTTTATGTCGCGTAGAATCTACTATACAGACTCTATCTGACTAAGTGTTCTTCAGCCAATGAAAACATACGCTCTTCAAACCACACCTAAGACCGGAGCTACTATCAAGAAGACCTTACTGGAATTACATCATTTCCCCAAAATTACACCATTTTCCCAAAAATATTATATCATTTTTCATAACTTCACAGGAAACGGGGCGTGGTTTTGTATAAACTGACCGGCAGTGCGTTTATGTGAAATATAGCGCCGATATTTTCAAATATACTGCAATTTCATTGGTCAAAAAACTAGGACGAACACTAATGTCCGGGAAAGGACATTTCAGAACTCCAAGGCTTGCACCGGTCATACAAAGCAGTATTCATTGATAGGTGCACTTCGTCGCAATATGATTGAAAATTTGTTGAAAGCGACATTAATCAGATAGCAGCAAACTAAATTAAAGATTATCTAAACGTGAACATATTTTCTTACGTTTAATTAAATATGTAAATGAAAGTTTTTAAAGTAGGAAAACCCCGCTACTCAAATTCGGTTCGTTCGTATTACTAATTCATTGATTCGCATTAATTAAAACGCTAATTAGGCTTTGCGGCACGTTTTAACCCTTTTCCTTCAGAATAATGTTTCTCTCGTAGAAACTTTAATTGCAAGAAAAAGTTTCAAAAGAGTCGTATCATTGCCCTTAAGCCAAGATCTTCAAGAGAGATTTGTATACAATGCGATTTCAAAAAGATTTTGATAAACAATATAGATGTACAAAACATTATTGTGAAGAAAGAAGAAAATGCTATTCACCAACATTTTCCTCTCCTTTTCCAACATGTTTGCTGGTTACCAGCATTTCCCCCGTTTTTCCAACAATGTTTTGCGTCTTTCCTGACTGATAGTTTGCCATCTGTTGCACATTTAGTCACAAAGTTTTGTGGTAAGATCGATGGAAAATAAGTTCAGAAAAATGTATGAGTAAAAAGACCGCAACCACTAACATGCCGCTCTTTCAAGATTTGTCGTCTGCTAGCAAATTTACGACAATTAAATCCGATAATTTTGATTGATCTATTGTATGATCAATACATAAAAAACAGACAGCTTTGGTCAATAAATGCACAACAAAATGTCATTTATCACACCTAATCTCCAGTCGAAATAAAAAACCGCATACCGAGCAAAATGAAATTAATTGAAAAGGCAGTGTAGTTTTCCGTAATCTATATTAAGAAGTACAGATCACGTGACTGGAAAGGAATGTATTCATTGGTTCATTGACTAAATTACACCGTATTCGGCTATGTTTATGTTATGTATGCCGATATTGGAGTATTCGGCTTAAGATGTCGGGAAAATTGTATCGGGATGGCGACAAACTGGGGCTTTGCGTCGTGGATCTAATCGCAGGCTCGGAAATGGCGTGCTGTGATAATATTATATGGAGTTAATTTGTGGAATAGGAGATTGTAATAGCTCTTGGGATCGATCGGCGACGATTTTATCGGATATTTTCTGTGCTATATAATGTGTTGATCGGTTGTGTACAGGTAGATAATGTGTAAACGTTGACATATTTACCGATATTTACACGATCACAGCCCGGCCTGTCATCAAATTCTAAATTTGTCATCGGTGAAATATTAGTTTATTTACCTTATTTACCTATAAACATGGATCGCGTGCCCGGGGGAGGGGCCCCGGACGGCGCATTTGAGCGCTTCCTGACTGCAGCGATTGCTACAATTATTACCATAATGTTTTCATGGAGGCTGTTGCAGGAAGAAAATGAAGCATCTGGGGCAAATGAGAGGTCAAGGTCAAATGTACAAGTACCAACAGCATATAACTACCACAGCGAAGCACGCGCACGATTTCAAAAGATGGCAAAAGATCGGGGATCAAACTCAACCCCAAGGTCCCCAAACCAATATGATATCAGCTTGGACGAACTTGACGACAGCGAGACAGAAAATAATGTCAACAATTCGGGATCAATGTTATCTGAGAATAGATCTAAAGTGCGCGAAACCGTTAAATATGACCGGGTTGACCCAATTTTATCCCCATCCCTCGGGGCTAGTCCGACCACACATTTATCGACAATAAATACCTCAACAGATTCGAACACAGGTGTCCCATCAGCCGGGGACGAGACCCTGACAACCTGGGATGATTTGGACTGGGAAGAGGAGTCTGGTCAGGAGCAACAGTTCGTGCTTAAAACCCGGAGATCGGTTCAAGACTTTGTACGGCCGAAACCTAATCCCGACACTCTTGATTTAACAAGCCATTCTGAATCTCGATCTAACGTCCAAACAAGCAGCCCTGGTCTGTCATTTTCACAGAGAATGGCAAACTTTGAATACTCTGATACTGGAGGAGATAGCGGTTATGTCGATCTGTATCCAGACGTAGACTCGGATCAGAGTGACGACTCGGAATCGAGCGACGAGGAACATGAGTACGAGATCCAAGTCTCAGATTCTGACTCGGACTCTCCGGATGAGCGGACGGGGTCGTTCTATGGCGTAACAGCATTGGACACAATTTTCGAGGAATTTGAAAGTGACATCGAGGACGAAGACGCTTTTGAAGATGATTGGAAAAATAGTGAAAAGGGTGAACAAATAAATCATGATAAGGGTGAACAATTACATGATGAAAGTTTACATATCAGGGATATGGGTAAATATTCGAGATATGAAAACAGCATTCCTTTAGATCGTGCGGTTAAGGACGATAGCAGTGACAAAAATGATAAAAATGACCCAAAAGTAGATAAATTTGAACCACACGAACGTTTAGAAAATTTGGACTCAGGTAATTCGTTTTTAATTGAGGACCGTAACCAACCCTTACAGGAAACTATTTATCACGCTGTGTCTAACCCTGTAACCGAAACTCCAGTTTCGCGTGTTCAGAACATAGATAATAGGATTGTGTCACCGTCAGAACTGTCATTACAAATTTCGGATAGGATTAAAACCAACCAAGCGGAAACATCCGAAAATAATACACCATCCGACACCCTTTCCGCTGCAGACGACAAAAATACACGTAATGCATCAAATAAACCATTGTTAAAAGACAATGAACATTCAAGTAGCAGTGTAAATAATACTGACTCATTAAATTCAGGTATTTCTCCCCAAAATAGCCCCCAAGGTAGGGAGGATACGCGTCAAATATCAAATATCAATAAACAGTATCATATGACAGAAAATAGTGTCTCTCCACGGGACGCAGAAAATAATGTGTCACAGTCAAATACCTCTATACAACAACAACAACAAGTGGATCATTCGTCACAGCCTAACACCCCTGCTTCACCCATACAAATTGAATTTTCAAAACTGCAGGAGAAAATGAAAATACCCCGGTTAGGTCAGTTACAAAGAGAGACAACTCCGTCGGACGTTACGGATGATTCGAGTAGCCTTCCTTCTTCACCTGTCCGTAATATTGCGTTAGATAACATAGCAGACGATAAATATTCTGATACGGAATCCTGCAGCAGTGAATCAGTGATTACCGTCATTAGCGTGAAATCTACGGAAAGTGAGCATTACCCAATCGAGCGTGACGACGTTACGCGGGACTCTTGTATAACCCCAGTACACGTAACGTCAGACGACGTTAACGCCGCGGGCGATACAGACAAATTAGCACGCATTAATACATCTGACAGCTCTTATGAACATACGTCGCTTGTTAGTGGCTTTCTAAACGACAGCCTAAATAGCTTACTCAGCGCGAACAATATAAACGAAATAGGTGACGATTCAGATTTAGATCTGTCTGATTTCGATAAACAAACAAGTCCACGTGACGTTAAACCATCGGACAACGTCGAATTAACGTCGACGTCAGTGCGTGATGAAAGCCAGCGGACGTCGGACGACACGAGCGAGCAGAGTGAAGGGTCCAGTAAAACGTCGTCTGCCGATTCTTTATCGTTAGTCTTAGCACGTGTACAGGAGACTAATCAAATAAACACAGAATTATCCAATCAAGCCGCCAATAATCCTGCTGACGAAGAACTGAGAATTGAGAGCCGAATTTCGGACGCATTGAAATCTCAAGATTTACGTATCCTGGACGACTCGGATCGGTTTATCGGATCAGGATCAGACAGCGGATCAGACAGCTCGGATCCGCCACTCCGTGAATATGACCCCGACGACGACGACTTGGCAGCATTCCAGTTTAACCAGGACATCGACAACGACTCGTTCTATCTGCTCGTCGGAGATGAAGGGAGTCTACGAAACTACGAGACATTCACGAACCTTAACTCTATCGGTCTGTCCTCCGAGTATAATGACGCATTTACCTCCCATACATTTCCCGAAGATGCTCGCGGGTTTACTTTTTCACGAACGGAAGATTTGGGCACCCAGTTTCGTAGGCAGACTTATTTCACAGACAGAGCAAATATGTCGGATGGTGAGTCGCCAAGCGAAAAGGGGCTATCTCCTATTGCGTCAGAAGATGAAGAAATTACGTGTTTAGCAGAAGACGAACCCTTAAACCTACAGCCATTTGAGAAAGAGGAAAATAAACCACAAACAAACAGACCGTCGTTACGTGAATACAAAGACGCTGATTTATCAACTGTCAAAATGACTCTACCTACAATACACTCGCTAGACAAAAGTGATTATCAGAAATCAATCGATTTTCAGAAATATATCATTCACCCTGAACGTAAACAAGAATCGATTGAATCACGTGATCATGAACAGTCAGCCTCACAAATCGGTGATAAAGACTCCGCGAAGATCGATAAAGAATTTATTGAGACAAAAGGACTGGAGATCGATACAGATCAATGGGTGGGCGATAGATCGAGTGTGAATGTTGTAAATAATAGAGTAGGTACTAATACCTCTGACGTTCCGCAAACCAAACCGACCGAAACCTCCATACTGCTGCCTCAAAATAGACACTTGGATGTAAACAACGCTGATAGTTTAAACAGTACAAGTGTGGATCAAGATCGGACTGAAAATGTCGCGTCACGGGACAATAGTGTGGGGAATAAGGGGAATATACACACTGAATCTGTGAGAAAAACTGATTTGAGTGATAAAGATAAGCTGAAACGGGACTCAAAAATAGAAACAAACGTTGATGACTTATTTAGTGAAAGTGATGTAAATATCGAAGTAAAAGGAGAAAATAAATCTAGCAGGGAGACATGTATAGATGATTTATTTGTTGAAAATGTTTCTAAAGAAAAAGCAAATTCACGGAAAGAAACGTGCATAGACGATATTTATGACGTCAAATCATTTGATAAAAAGGATAAATCTCAAACATCTTCATCGAGTGGAAAGGTTGAAACAAACATAGACGATCTGTTTGAAGAAATAAGTCAAAATGAACAGTCATTGAATTTGAGTAGCTCCCGTGAAACAAACATTGATGACATATTTGAAAATGCACAAACATCAGAAACAAAGGATAGAAAAGCAAATCACCCGCGTTTAAATTCGAAAGTTGAAACAAATGTGGATGATATATTCACACCTGTGACAGTAGCCCGATCTGAGTCTACACCTTATAAATCTAGCGCTCAATCTATCGAAACAAATGTGGACGATATAGGTTTCGAACCAAGGCCACAAACAACACCAGCTAAAACTAGTCACAGACGATCAGTTGAAACTTTTGTCGATGATTTGTTCAAGGATGTGGGTCTAGGGCATGAAAATGAAATAGTACCGAAAAAGCAAGAAAAGGTTAAAAGTGAAAATAAACTCTCGTACGAAACTTTTGTGGACGATTTATTCAGTGACGTTCTTTCATCGGACGATAAATGTAGTTCACTAGCGCGTGACAGTCCCGTACAAAGTTCATTAAGTGCAATACAACACGACAATTCCGCGGAATTAAGGAGTACCGCGAGTTTACAAAGTGTTTCCAAAAGTGTTCAAGGTGACAATTCTGCTGTAAAGCCAGACAAGCATTTTAACACAGACGCTGTGAAACATCCTAGTCTTACACAAATCGAGCGTGACATTGAAACAAACAAAACTAATGACCCTCGACCAAGTTCTGATAATAAACAAAGATCGATATCAGCGATAGATAATACAAATATTGATTTGGAATCAGATAACAAGTTAAATGTATCGACTACAGTGTCTACTAAAGAATGTCAAAATACTCAATCTATACAACCCAGCTCTTCTGCTGCCAAAAACAGACATCCTGAGATCGCCAAGTCTGATAACATTGAACCACAAATACATTCCGATACTGCCCACAATTCGCGATCTATCCCCAGTGCCTATCTACAGAACAATAGCAGACCAGGTGATAAAGGGAATGTAGATAATGATATAATTACACCAAGAAACAATGATAATGAGCTGCTTGTGAAAAGTGAAAATGAAAAAGAGCGAGCAATTAAAAATCCAACAAACAATGAGGACTATTCAGTGGATCGTAATTATAACGAGTTAAATGGACAAAAGCTTCATGTCATTGACTATAATGCTAATGTGTCGTTGCCAAAAAGTGGAGGTTTAAACAATGTTACAACCAGCGATAATTGGTCTGATCTTGGCCCATCTCCAGTGGAGTATATACGTGCAAAGACCAACACAGTTACGTTAGAACCGAACACAGAGCAGGCCGATTCAACCGACGATGAAAATGAAGAAAACTTTCCCAGTGATTCAGATAAAACTCATGGAATTACAAATGAAAGTGGGATAGAGTTAAAGATAGTGGAAGATTCGGATAGCTCTAACGTGGATATAACGCAATCAGATACGTTCAGTTCTATAGGTTCATGTTCGATCAACTCTGATGACGAATCATTGAGCAGCATAGAAGAGAGCTACAACAGCCTACAGAATAGTTACAACACGGCCAGGCTGCGAGGGCTGAGTGACTCGTCCATCAGTCGTGTGATTCGTGCCCATACCGTGAAGCCATCGGCGATCTTCGGAAAGTCGAAGGAATATCAGGGAGTTAAGCGACGTGTACATAAACATCAGCTGAAGAAATACACGTCGATTCTACAACAGCCGTTATTGCTTGACGCCCAAAACGTGACTCTACCAGAGACCCCGGAAAAGCCGATTTCTGTCACTCGGCTGAAAGTTTTGCAATCACGTCAGAAGTTTTTGAGTGCTGAAAACCTGTCCAACAACAGCTTCGAAGATCGATTTCTTCACTACAGAACGTCGTTTACGTCATCGACGCCACGTAAATACCTGAAACGTCATGAACGTCAAATAGCGGAACTACAATCAACGGAAAGTCTGCCCGCTGACATGTCCGCCATGGATTTCATGAACAATAGTTACGGTAGTTACACAAGTATGGACAGAATACATTCCTTACCGGTTTCACGTCAAATCGAGGAACTCTATCAGTCACGTTATAGTAGCGCCAACTCGTCTTTCGAGCGTCATGAATACAATAAGTTACACGCTAACTGTATATTTACGCCGGAAAAACGCGAAGAAATCCGACACACGACGAAATCGCTCGAGAATATGTTTGAGCAATTGCTCCGTTACGGTAGCGTATCCTCTCTCGCCGAGACCGATCTAGACGCGGCGGCGTCAGCGACGTCCCAGCACGGTCCTTTCCCACCAGATATTGATATCTCTGATTATGTTTCGTTTCAGTATCCACTCGGAAGGGCTGCAAGCATGAGTGCTTTAACTGGGTCAAGCGAAGGTCATCGGTTACCTAGGAAACCAAGACAAGGACGTTTTGCAAGTAGGAATGTTCCTAAATCTAAAAGTTTACAAACGTTAGAAACTAATTTAGACGACGTTTTCGCGGACGAGGATGAAATAGGCGGGGAGTTAAAGAAAACCCCGTCAGTTCACGAACTCAGGGTTTCAAATTCTTTAACAAAACTCAATGTCCCAGATTGGTTTAGAAAGTCTAGCTTTTCGAGAAGTGGAAGCACGCAGAGTTTGTTTACGTACGCCACGCGTCAAGGTTCCACGTCAACGTTAGGCTCTTCTATTTACCCCCCTAGTATAACAGCCTCACCCTTGTCGTCTGTAACCCCGGGGTCAGGGACGGTCATTATAAGTAAGCGAGTGACCGCAACCCCGAGCACGCCATCAACGGCTAAGTTGCTACGTGCCCCTCTACCCACTACCCCTGAAAAGTCACCTATTCATAATACCCCGGTATCTTTACCAAGTGATAGGTTTAGAAAATCAGATAAGAATCTCAAACCTATTGCTATAGTACCGTTTGCTAAACTACGCGAAATGTTCGAAAAGAAAGCTCAAGAAGATTTGCAAGCCAAGTCGCCGGTCACTAGTCCTACGAAAGAGAAACCGCCGGCTAAAGTTAGGTTCGAACAAATGACCCCCGTGAATGGGACAAGCTCCGCGCCCGTGCAACCCGTGCAGACACCCAAAAGGGAGACTTTAATAGACGATGAACCTGTGCAGCTTAATCGGACTGTTTCCCCGCCCCCTCCCGTGCCCGAACGTAAACCCATATTAGCGGATAGCGCGCGGAAAAGTGAAAGTGGACTATCAAATGCTCAACCTCGTGCTCGGATGCAAGTGCACTTTTCGGATGAAAAACCCCGTGTGGAGCAAGTGAGTAGATCCCAAGAGCAAAATAACACGAACACTGTCAGACAAAATGGTACCACCCCAAGCACAAATGTAAACAATTCAAAAGAAAAGCCCGTTAAAAAAGCCTCAGGCCTCCGGGCCGCGTTGCCATTGCCTCAGTTCAGATTCCGACGACCAGGAAAATTTATAACAAAATCGTCAACCCCGCCATCAGCATCATCAGCATCATCAGCGGCACAAGCTGCTAGTACACAGAGCAAGAAAGGTAAGACTATTTATACCAGTGACCTTCACCCCTCCAGTGACCTTGACCCCATGCATGACTCTGGATATTGTGATCAAACTTTTAATAATGACAATAAATGTGTGAGTAGTGTAGTCAAAGAACCGTGGTTGCATGCTCTTGAAACTAAAACTAAAATTGATGGGGAAACTTTGTTTGAATTTTTACAGAAACGACGGTATAGCAGTATCTTGGAGAATGGTTTTGCAGAACAAATGGAAGAATTGGAAGATCGTGGCATGGCGTTTAATTTCCCGATTGTCTCGCTTGGTAAACAATCCAACGGCGAAATTGGGTCACCGGACCGGGCACCAGATCTGCAAGTGGTTCTTACAAACGCTTACACACACAACAATGCGCCATATGATTACATGAACAACAAGCTTCGCAATGATGCTTCAATGGATGACATTCTAGACGGGCTGCTTTTGTTAGACGGGCACCGCACCGGACGGTTCCGTATGGACGAAAACGGCCGAATTGTTCCGAAACATCCCGAAGACTTTTCCCCGGATACTCCGCCGGGTTTCGCGCTAAAATCCGGATCTACTCTTTGTGATATGTATACTGACGATAACGATAATGTGTTCGATGAATATGATAGTGAATATGTGTTAGTCACGTGTGTAAACCCCGAGTGTAAAAGAGAAACAAACCTTAAAGAAGCGAAACAGTACTTCAAAACGTGTCATAGTTGCTTTACGTACTATTGTAGCCGAAAGTGTCGAAAGGACGATTGGACTCTGCACAAGAAAGTCTGCATCTACAGTCGAATTAACAGCGCGTGTAAGCACGTGATCAAGTTCATTAATCGGCAGCCCGAGCTGCAATATCAGTGCTCAAGAATCGCACGTCGTGGTTATCTCGCGCAGGGTCGCGGTTGCGTCATGTTCGCGTTTCCGGATATCAGTTCATCCGAGGATTTCTTAAGTTACGGGTTCGATTCTCTGTGGGTGCCGCCTGTGTATGTCAGTCTGCGAGAGTTGCCGAACGCGTCTATGTTAGGTAGCAAGCTCGAAGTTTTGTCCGAAACGTGTTTACATTACAACCCGGAACTTAAATACGTAATTCACGTCGCAATTGTCATTCCGCCCAAACTGCCGTCAAAACCGATCCCGCGTCGTATAGAATCGATAATACAAAAAAGTGCGAAACTTCGCTTGAGCCCGGCTCATATGCATCCACGGCAAGAAAACACTGACATACCATCCACTTTAATACTCACCGCGGTTCCCGGGAACCAGCACGCGGACGAACAAGATGGCCGCAAAACACGTGAACTGTGCTTCATTAATATTCAGCGGAAGTTACGTCAGAGGGGTGTAAGTTTGCGTCATCAATTCCCGGATGTGTACAATAGACTGATTGACTTTGTGTCGGACGCGAAGCATTTTTCACCCATGATCATCTACCCCTCGGACGGAAGGACGAACCGGAAGTTCATGTGTGTCATCATGCCCGAATCTGAACCGGAAATCGAGTGGATTCGCGACCCGAACTTGTTTCACGAACTTGACGTTTTTGAGGATGAGGAAATAACGACACCAAATTTGTCTTTAAATCTTCAAGAAGTGTTATTGTAAAATGTCGTCGGTCACGTTCGAAAACGTCGTAACTACAGCTTTTTCAAGCTGTAGTTAAGATATTTTCAAACGTTACCGTCAATATGGTATATGTTTTGTACACGATAGGGCTTTTAATAACGTTGTTAATTAGAAAGTTCAATCAGCAAGAAATTGATCTTTTGAAAACATTGAAAGAAAAGACGAAAATGCAAGAAAAAGTATTTTCTTCTTCTCTTATGAGTTTCTTACCTTTTTTCAAATATCTTTCCTGGTTGAAAAGCTTTCGCGTATCGTCTGCAAATCGTCTCAATTTTGAACAACATAAAATTTTGTCGTCTGCTTAATTTGAAACTGATAACATGTGATAAGTGTTTAATTATGTTATGTCCATTATTTTCAGCATCATTGATTTTAAATCTACATTAAGGTAGCACAACTAGTATCATACCAAGAGCAAAACCATACGTTTGTTAGATGCTGAATGATCCACATCTATAGACGCTTGTATTCGTTCAAAAACACAAATTTGTATTACTTGAAATATCATTATTCGTTGCTTTTCAACGAAAACCTCGTAACTGCAGCTTCGTTTCAGCTGCTGTTATGAGATTTTCGTTGAAAAGCAGCAAATTGTAACTACATAATGGTTGTGTTGCTTTACCTTTAGTCATTTTACATTATTTTGTGTTTCTCAAATTTTATGAGAATTTATTTCATGCATCTCGGCACGTCAAGAAGAGTCGTAATTTGTGAAAGAAGTAGCAAAACGTATCGACCCTGGTCAGCCTAAGTATGTTACGCAGCTATATACGAAGGTCGAACCATTTTGCATTTGGTTGTCTTTCCCATTTGATTGTCTTTCCCAGTGTATATCTATATCTTCAATGCTCATTGAAGTAAATAAATAACCACTTTGAAAATTCTAATTCGATTTTTAGACATGGATCGACTAGCAATGGATTAGATCTCTGTCTTAACATTGTAGTTAATCTACAGTTTACAATTAACCTTCTTTACGTGTCGAAATATTTGTTCGAAATATAACTTCATTTAGTTGTTTTGTTAAGGAATAAATGGCTGTGAAACAATATTGCAAACGTCATTGAGAATGATAGTTGTAGAAAACACTGTGTTAAAAGAAGAAAATGGTAATTATCATTTCTTCCTTTCCCACAATGTCTACTAAATTATTATCATCTGATTTAAATCTTTTTCGTGTTGTCTTAAATTGTGGTCTGAAAGATATTACATGTTCGACCAGTCTAAAGTTTAGCCGTTTGGAAAATGGTCAACTAGTTGTCAAACAAGAATAGGTTGTGTTTACATTTTTTGCCATGCTTGAGAGGCGTCCAAGGTTAAAAATGAATAAAAGTGATATTTTATGTTTTATTGTCTATTCATATGTATTTATGTTTAGTATAATTTATGTTACTATAGTGACTGTTAGTAGAAATATTTTTGTTCGTTGATGGAAATCGCTGCTTTTCAACGAAAACCTCGTAACTGCAGCTAGTTTTAAGCTGCAGTTACGAGGTTTTAGTTGAAAAGCGACGAAATGTGAACTTGTCAGCCCGCACAGTCCATTTAGGGATTTTTTGGTCGAAACCTAATTTTCTTTTTACAAAAATACTGTGCTTTTAAAATGTCATTTCTACTTTAGAATGAAGACATTTTTGGAAAACGAATTATCAACAAAGTCTAATCTCTCTTTTTCTTTCTTTTGAATTTGGGTAATCTTAATTACTAATTCGCAGTAACACTGTTTCTGGTGTTAACGTCTCTATCAGTGAAAGGTGTTGGACGCAATGATAGAAAATGGAAAAGAATGCCAAAATTCAACATTTTCTCATTTTCACCCAATATGTTCTGAAAAGTTCCACTCTTAAAGTTGGTTATAACAATCTTTTCGCAAGTCATTTCTTTGTCGCATGTCGTAAAGAACAATTGCATCGTTAGTGGTTTAAAATTAAACAAGTTTTAAATCTGGTTCAACACTAGTTTAACCCATTACCAAACGACAATTTTTAGGGTGGTCCAAATTGAAAGATCCTGCAGACGACAATTTCAAGAGAATGGAATTTTAAATTGTTAGGTCTTTTTGGACGGAAAACATTGTGCGAAATGAAGAAATTGCTTGTCACAAGCAATTTCTTCTTTTTCCACGATGTTTTCTAAGGCCATTATTTTGTGGGGAGTTAAAAAGAGTTATTGTGTGGTATTGGGTAAAATAACTTCAAGCTACTGTCTTGCCACTGGCATGCGAATGATTCTTAGTAGATCTATTGTCGTTTTAACAAAGCGAAAGCGAAACATCATGCCCTATGTTTGCCCGCATAAAAATCGATATCTAACTAGAGCAACGCAACTTTTCATTGTTATCTACAGATAGGCTATCTAGATAATCTGTTACATTATCCGATTTTTGTTGATATGAAAATTGTTTTCTAGTCGAGACTTTTGGTAAAATATGTTCGTTCAATGTTTAGACCAACTTTTAGCTGTGAATTTTGGAAAGGATAATTGTACATCGTCGCTTTTCAACACAAACCTCGTAACTGCAGCTTAAACAAGCTGCAGTTACGAGGTTTTCGTTGAAAAGCAGCGATATGAGCCTTGATCTTGAATACGAGCCCTCATGACAGGAGAGACAAACGTGGATCTAGATCGGCTTCATAATCACACCATCTGATCAAAATCCATGCTTTTCACAGATAGATTTTTCATAACCCATGTACAATGTAGCAACTTTCGAGAGTAATATGGAGCCAGATCAGACTACCTGTAAATGCAGGCTGATCTTGACCCATGGTGGACTCGGATGTCACAAGGGCACCCTGTCTAGATCCAGGCTCATATCGATGCTTTTCAACGAAAACCTCGTAACTGCAGCTTAAATCAAGCTGCAGTTACGAGGTTTTCGTTGAAAAGCGACGATATAATATATAATAATATTGCATGTAAAGTAGAAATATGAGCGAAGCGTAGAAAGAATGATAATTGGAGCAATTTTAGACTATAATTGGAAAGCTATTTTTCTTTGTAGGCCTACATTTAAAATATTGTGGTTTGGTAATTGGTAACATAAATGAAAGTAAAAAAAACTTGGTATTCATGTAGGAAGTCAAAAAATTTAAATGAAAATTGAAAGTCTGGCTTAGAATGGTAGAACGACTGCACTTTTGATATTGAATAAACGGAACATTCTTAAACAATCCTTTATTTTTAAAGTTTCTTTAAGAAAATAGTTATGTAAAGCAATGAAAGAGAGAAAACGAACTCCTATTTTCACCATATCATTTTTTCGCTTGATGTTCTCTTCGCTATTAGTTATGAAATTGTGATATACCGAATTTTGGTACCTATAATTTTGTAAGCACTTCGTCAAGGCTAAAATGATACTCGTTCGTTGATATTTATTTGCTAAAAGTTCGTATTTGCAACCTTGCCAATTAAATGACAAGATTGGATGGATAAAAGATAGATTTAGTTAGAATATAAACAATTTACTATATTTGCAGGTTGAATGAATTGTGTAGCCATGTATTAATGTTAAGTTTAACCCTCTCCCAAAATAAGACCTGTTTTACGTCCCTATTAAATATGCTTGGGAAAATATTGAGACTAAAACCGAAAATGCTGATAATCAGCTGTCCTCATTTTTGTCTTAATATTTTCTTGGTCTAATCGTTCATAAATACATTTATGAACATCAACTTCGTTGTCTGCAACGGCTTTCAGATTGGACCACCATAAATTTGTGCCGTATGGAAAATGGCTAAACCAATTTCGAACATTGCTAGATTTTTTTTCAGGAAAATGCATGGCTGCGACTTTCCTATCAGAATTAAAACAAAGTATTAGGAAAATATTGAAAAAAAAGAAAACGAGAACATGCTGGTCATCAGCATTTCCTATTTTTTCTCTTAGTATTTTCTAATATACACATTTATAGGCTACAAAGCAACTTGCAAAAATATCCCGATTTTTCGTCGTATGCAACTCCTTTCATTTCTTCCTTTCGACTTTGAAAGGGTTGAACGAACCTTACAGACGCTTTTCTACAGACACCCGGTAACTGCAGCTTAAAACAAGCTGCAGTTACGATGTTTGTGTTGAAAAGCGGAGTTATTATATATTATTTTACAACCCTGTTATGCTAGTTCCGTAATATTTTTTTGTGAAGACTTAGTCAATTTGGTTGTGTTTTATGTATTGAACGGTTGTGTGTCTATATTGTTTTGTTGATTATTTTGAAAAAATGTGTCTGTGAACTCTGTGATTAGGGTATTCTATAATTAAGCCATTACCAAACAGTTACACATTTTAACCCATTACCAGACAGCGAAATTTCGGGTTGGTCCAAATTCAAAAATGTTGCAGACGACAATTTCAAGTGAATGAAATTAAAAAAAAAGATTGGTTATTTTGGGTAGAAAACATTGTGGGAAATGAAGAAATTGCTTGTCACAAGCAATTTCTTCATTTTCCACAGTGTTTTCGAAAGCCTTTATATTTTTGGGAGTCAAAAAGAGTCAATGTGTGGTAATGGGTTAACGTCTCTTTTAGATATAGGTTAAGTAAATCTTGCAAGAAAAGATGAAAATGCTGATCGTCAGCATTTTCTCCTTTTCCTTGAAAGTTTTCTATGCTATGATATAGACATGTCTACAGCAACTATAGTTATGGAACAGTCTTTACTTTTGCTGTGTGAGAGATTTTTAAGCAAACATTGTAGGAAAGAAGATATTCTGCACAAACGTAAATATGTCATTTTCTAAAATGGTTTCACAGATTTTAGGTTAACATTAATTTTATACCTCTTAAACAGAGCCCAATTTGCATATCGTCGCTTTTATTCTTAACCCATTACCACACAATGACTCTTTTTGACTCCCCACAAAATAATGGCTATGGAAAACGTAGTGGAAAATGAAGAAATTGCTTGTGACAAGCAATTTCTTCATTTCCCATAATGTTTTCCATCCAAAAAGACCTAAAAATTAGAAATTCCATTCACTTAAAATTGTCGTCTGCAGGGTCGTTCAATTTGGACAAATCCAAAATTTTGTGGTTTGGTAATGGGTTAAACTCGTAACTACAACTTTTTTCGGAAGAAAAGCATCGATATCAACAAATTTATCCATTGCCAGACGATGTGATTTTAGGCTGGTCCAAATTGAAAGTTGCTGCAGACGACAACAAGAAATTATGTACTTAGTCCATTTTAAGTTTGAATGCAAAGAAAACAATGTGGGAAAAGAAGAAATGCTAAAAACCGACATTTTCCCCTGTTACCTCAATGTTTTAGAAAGCTTTCACTCTCATAGGCGTTTCAGCTCGTTAGTCTTGTGTGATAATGTATTCAATTGTTCAACCCTTTCCAAAACGACAATATTTAGAAAGTCACAAGTTTAAAATATCGCTGCTTTTCAACGAAAACCTCGTAACTTCAGCATTAAACAAGCTGCAGTTACGAGGTTTTCGTTGAAAATCGACGACATGCTTCATACATTAGATTTAATGTCAACGAAAACTAGACATTTCGCGCGAGGTAGAAAATATTGAAGGAAAAAGAGAAATCTAATTATCATCATTTTCTTCCTTTCCCTCCAATGTTTTCTCGTGCTGTTTTTCTGTTAGGGTCGTCAAATTTAGGTGTTGCTAGGGAAAGGGTTTATTCGTGTATTATACAATAGTCATCTTAAGTCAATGTTACATTTAATGAACGTTTGTTGAATATAAGTGACTGGGCAGAGAAATAGAATTGAAATTATTCTTGAAACTTCGTGTGTTTTTCGTTAAAATTTCGTTTACCCCTAAGGCTATAGTCCGACCGTTGTATTACAGCCACATGTTTACAAGTTTTACCTTTGTAAATAAACGAAAAAAAGTTCTTGATTTAATGTACAATTTTGCATGCGTTGGCTCGAATCTTGCAGGTGTGAGACACCTGCAAGATTCGAACCACCACATGCAAAATTATAGCTATTTTGAGTTTGACATTGTTTGGTTTACAAAATGTACGCCTAAATTTTGTAAACAGTTGCCATGATATTGTGACCGGACTATAATTAGACCTATTGCTGATAAAAAGAATTGTTACCCGTCAGGCAAAGAAGTACCAGAACAGAATGTAGCTAATCACAGTGGATAATCACGTGACACAGGTTTTCAGAAAATCATCAATATTTTTTTATCAACCGCATGCCGATCAACGCGACTCATAAGGTCGATTTTGATCGACTGGAGATCAATAAGAAGTAATTTTGTCGGGGGATTTTAGCGATTGAGTAGATCTTATAGGCAGTGGGAACACAGCCTAAATTCGGACTGGTAGGGACCCCTGACGCCCTGATGCCAACTTACATGTACCGCATGTCATATAGAAGCTACATGTAGGCTATAAGAGAACAACATGGGTTTTGATCAGACTGTGCGTATGCACAGGCTGATCTGGACCCATGTTGGTCTCAAATGCTATGACGGCCCTTTTTTACAGATCGTGGTATAATTAGAATATTGACGAACATCAACATAAAACCAGCCAACAAAATCAAGCCTGAGATAACATTATCTACGATATCACTACGGTTTGTAATCACGTGATACAACAATTTCAGAAAATCTGTGTGAATATTTGACCAATTTTGTCGTCTACTGTTCCTTTGAATATTGGCGACAGTGAGTTTGTCATTTTGGAAATGGTTCGAAAAGTTGATAGAAATCGACGACTGGGTATGTCGCACTGGGGAATCATGTGACACATTAATTGTGGAAAATTGTCAATACCTTTATTAATATGTGGCATATTTGAATTCGAAATTGCAGAGTTATTTGGCCTTGAATTTGACAAAATTGCCGTTTTTTATTTTGTTTTTACTCTAAGAATCACAATTAGTGACCAACCAAGACAAAATTTGGACACGATGTTGGTGAACTCAGTCTTTAACCTTTTCCCAAACAAGACCAGAGCCGCGTTCTTTAGAGCGAGATTTCTTGAGATATCTTGAGATTTCTTAAGATGTTTTAGGATAAAGCGCTCTTTTGAGCAAGATTTTTAACACGATCACTGCGAGCCGCCATTACTCTATAGTTATTTCGGAACCCCTCGGTAAATTCTGTAGAATCTATATGGGAGAGAATTGACCGAGTTGTTCCGAATGCTCCATGATTAAAAAACAGCGGAGTTCCGAAAGCTCCATACTTCATACAAATGACGTGATGATGACGTCATTTGTATGAAGTATGGAACATTCCGAACACCTCGCTTATAATCTCGGTCTCAAAGACGCTGTATCAAAAATATCTTAAGAAATCTTAAAAAATCTCGCTCTAAAGAACGCGGCTCTGGCCCTGGATTCTCGAAAAATCTTAAGTAGCCTACGTTCTCATGCTCAAATCTGAGCACCGTGCTCAAATCGCACGAAATCCATGTGAACTTCAATCGAATACCCTTCAACGTATGAGAGTATCCCTTAAATTCCCTTTGAAGTTGAGCATGTTCTCATGAGTATATACTCAAGTTTTTTCGAGAAACCGGGGCCTTCTTTTGACGTCCCTAACAGAAAGGGCTTGGGAAAACATTGAGACAAAAGAAGAAACTGCTGATAACCAGCAGTTTCTCCTTTTGCCTCAACATTTTCTGTACTTTTTTCTACATGAATCCTGTCATAATCAACATACGTTGGCAGTGGCTTTCAAATTGGACCATCCTAAAATTTTATCGTTTGGGAAAGGGTTAAGTCACAAATACTAATTGATTCAAACAAGACTGCGACCTATGTCATTTTGGTTCAGGTTAGCGATTTAGGACCATCATGGTCCTCTTGTTTATCAGATGATGTTTAAAAGATCTACTATGTCCAATAAATCACTGAAGTATTTCCACCTTCTCTGTTTCAAAACGTGTTCAAATCCGCCAAGTTTTAATAAAGGTATCAACTGACGATTTTCTGCAATTGTTGTGTCACGTGATTCCCCACCGTGCCATACGTAGTCCTCAATTTCTATCAACTTGTCAAAATCCTTTCCTAAATGACAAAATCACTTACTCTCCCACATTCAGATGAACATAATATGATTAGACGGCAAAAAAACTCTTCCGGGAACAAAGCTTGTATGTTTATCGAGAGAGAATTGAGGTAACATTGGAATTGTTTGATATCAGCAATTTTCTTTCTTTTTTATTATATGTGTCGCAGAATTTAATCATCTTCCAAACAAGACCTGGTTTTGAGGGGTCGAAAAGAATTTGTTTGAGAAAACATTGAGGCAAATGAAGAAAATGCTGATAATCAGCATTTTCTCCTTTTGCCTCAATATTTTCTGGGATATATTGTACATGAATCGCGTCTGTATCATCATCCAGTTGTCGTCCGCAGCAGCTTTTCGTTTCTACGATCCTAAAATTTTGATGTTTGAGAAAGGGTTAATTGGGTCGTCTACACTGTTTTACGGGGATCAAACCCGGGTATTTTCCGAAAATTGTTACATGAGCAAAATTAGGTTACATGAACAAAGATAAAATTTCCAATTTGCTAATTAATAAATCATTTCTAAATATAACGCTGCATTGAAAAAAGAAATTCGTCATGAGAAAAGGGACTGCGATTCCAAATTTGAACAAAGAATCTTTATAGGAATGTTTGTCGTTTGGGAAGGATTTAGTGCATAGGCCTACATGGGCAAAATTAGGTTGTTCATTAATCATTTCTAAATATAACGTTACGTCGATATTCCTTTATCTAGAATCTATGGAAGCATATTTGTGCCACAACTTAACCACTCAATATAACGTGAAAATAATGTAGGATTTCTCAAAAAAAAAATTTTTTTCGCGAAAACAGATAAATTTTCACGAATTTTTTTTATCTTAACACGAATTCATTCTGTTAATGCTCTAAACTGCCACAACATAAAGATAAAGTTTTCATGAAAATAATGGGGGATTTCACGAAAACAGATTTCTTTTCTCGAAAACAGATAACTTTTTCATGAAAATATTAGAGGATTTCAAAAACAATAGGGCACCTCCTTGGGTCAAGGGCAACAACTGTGTGAAGTATGATGATCCTAAGTCAACCGCGGTTCTCGAGTTAGAGCACGGAAACGGATTTTTTCGGATTTTTAACAAAGTCCGATTGTGACCTTGACCTTTGACCTTTCTGACCCAAAAACAATAGGGCACCTCCTTGGGTCAAGGGCAACAACTGTGTGAAGTATGATGATCCTAAGTCAACCGCGGTTCTCGAGTTAGAGCACGGAAACGGATTTTTTCGGATTTTTAACAAAGTCCGATTGTGACCTTGACCTTTGACCTTTCTGACCCAAAAACAATAGGGCACCTCCTTGGGTCAAGGGCAACAACTGTGTGAAGTTTGATGATCCTAGGTCAACCAGTTCTTGAGTTAGAGCACGGAAACGAAAAAGTCTACGGAGGGATGGACGGACGGACGGATGGACGGACGGATGGACAGACAGACTGACATGGTGAAACCAGTATACCCCCCTCTACTTCGTAGGTGGGGGGTATAACAAGACCGGGTTTTGACGTCCCTAACAGAAAGGGCTTCGGAAAACATTGAGGCAAAAGAAGAAAATGCTGATAATCAGTATTTTCTCCTTTTGCCTCAATATTTTCCATGGTATATTGTACACAAGTTCAACCTTTATTAATATCAATTTTGTCATCTCCAGCAGCTTTCAAATTGGACTGGTTGGTATATTTGGGCTGTTTGGGAAAGGGTTAACCCAATACCAAACGGCAAAATTTTAGGGTGGTCCAAATTCAGAGATGCTGCAGACGACAATTTCAAGTGAATGAAGTTTTGCATTTTTTGGTCTTTTGTGGCAGAAAACATTGTAGGAAATGAAGAAATTGCTACTCACAAGCAATTTCTTCATTTTCCATGATGTTTTTCAAAGACAGTATCTTATTGGGAGTCAAAAAGAGTCTCTGTGTGGTAATGGGTTAAGAGGAATTCCAGAGACCATTGTTTTCTCCTTTTCTCTTGATGTTTTGATTCCCACATATTGACGCACAAGATTAAGGCTTTGGAAAACATTGTGACAATTTCTTCATTTCCCAATGTTTTCTGACCAGAAAGACCATAAAAATCAATGCTGAAGCAATATTTCAAATTCACAATTAGATTTTAGCTGTTTAAATAATCAAAGCAGATGGAAGCAGGGATCTATTTTTAGATAACTGGCATCTTTCGCGAAATTTTAAGTTTTCTTAAAAGTTATCTGAAAAGAATATTATTTTATCTTTAAGTTTTGGCAGTTTAGAGCACTAACAGGAATAAATTCGTGTTAAGATAATTGTTTTTTTTTTCATGAAAATTTATCTGTTTTCGCGAAAAAGTTTTTTTTTTTGCGAAATCCTCCATTATTTTCACGTTATATTAATTAAGTGATTAAGTGGTGGCACAAATATGCTTCCATACAAACCTCATGGCGTTTTCGGGAAATCCAAGACCTACTTTCAGTTTGGTGTCCGCCAATCCAAGACTAGCACGTTTAATTTTGATATCATGTGATATGCTTATTGAATAAATTGGGCTACTTTGGCATTGCTTTCCAATTTAGGTTGACTTATGCACATAAGTAGATCTACTGCCAGTAATTCGGGTAAGTTAGGTATTTGATCAAAGTTTGTTTCTTATAATATATCCTTTCCCAAATAGTAACATTCTTACATTTGACAAATGTCATTTGTCTCTCACCAATGGGTGTGAATCATCTATGTGAGAGAGCAGCTGGAGGCTCGGTTTGGATATTGAGGTACTGGTGCCAGAAATACCAGGAACCCACGGTTAGGAGCTCCAGCCGCCGCGATATGACCATAGAAGTTGAAAACGGCGTAAAACCCCAATAAAATCAAATCCAAATACAGTCGACACTCGTTATGTCGACATCGGATAAGTCGAATTTCCGCTTATGTCGAAGTGAAAGTCTGGCCCTGTCCTCACCGATGGATATCAAAACGTTAAATAAAATAATTTCGAAATAAATATAGCCATTGAAATATAGTAGGAAAAGGATAGAAATTGCTCGTTTCGAGCAATTTCTTTCCTTTTCCTACTATATTTCAATTATTAACGCACTGGATGAGCAACGAAAATGGTCAAATGGCATTCAATTCGAAATTGCACAAAATCGGATGAGTCAAACTCCGGATATGTCGAGCTAATTTGACGGCCCCTCTGACTTCGACATAACGAGTGTCGACTGTAGTAACATTTAGACTGCACTTATGTGAAAGCTGCTGTAGTCTACAACAATGGCGTAGCACCCTTTAAACGTAATTACGCACGTGCGTAGGCCTGACGTTAAACATCACGAATAGGTCGTAGGTTACTTTGATTTGTTTTTAGGCTCAGTTTTGCCGTTTTTGTCTCGAAATGCAAATATAATGAAACAAGTCTAACAAATCAAACTTTTCTCGGGGGAGACCTTCGAACCCCCTTAAGAGCGGGGATACGCCCTCTTGTGCTCTCCCCCTCTCGGGCCTACGGAGCTGGGCCCCGTTTTACTAACGAACGTACGATTATTTTTTGCGTAATTACTTGTAAAAACAAAATCTGATTGGCCTAATCCGATTTTTCGTGCAATCGGATGCCTTGTTACACAGTTTACACAAACATATGATAGTAAGTTCGATAGTAAAACGGGGCCCTGGTGCGTAATATGAATAAATTTCTGGCTACGCCCATTTACAAAATGTATGTTGACAAAGTAAGAATTTTTGAGATATAAAGCTCTGAAAAGTTTGAGGAATCTAAATGAGCCGGGATCTGGAAAAAGTCCCTTATAGCATATTAGACGGCTATGTTTTTAGATATTGTTGTGCCTATGTGCAGTCTGAGATAGGTCCATGTTATTCTTATATGGTTGAGCTACAGACCATGACGAGGATATTGAAGAACAACATGGTTTCTCATTGGACCGCGTGTAGCCTATACGCAGGCTGATCTGGAACCTGGTTGGGATCACAAACCTAACAGGACCTTTTTTCCAGATCCTGGCTCAAATAGATCTACCAAATTATGATTAGTACTAGGCCAAACTGCTTTCCATGAATTCCGTGTACCGGAAATGCATTCACATATAATTATAAACAGTCATGATAGGCATTCTATTTGTTAAAGAGAGTACGTTTCTTGGATTTAAACATCAGTCGGGCTTAGCGCGAAAGTAGTGCTCGTGCATTATATTTTGATATGCACCAGAACATTGTGGAAACAGTCAGGTTTTGCACAGTTGTGTGGTAGCCTACCAGGTTGTCATTTTTATATTGAGAACTTCTTTCCCATAAACTTTAGCTGGAAAAGAGGAATCTGGGTAGGTAAAAAATAGATACAAATTTGGTTTATGAGGATGAAATAAATTTAATGCCATCTATCAATTCAGGTTGATCAGTTGATGCACAATTTTGAAAAAATATATACTGACACGCAAAAGAAAGTCTGCACTTGTTTCCAGCAACATATTATTCACTTCCCAAAGCAAAATAATATCACATGTGGTATCAAAATTTACAAAAAAAATATTATCAATAGCATGGTTATACTTTGACTGAAATTTGAACATTGCTAATAGACGTTTGCTGTACGCGTAAATACCAAAAAAGTGAAAAGTAACAGTTGCACACTCGCGGCATTAAATCCCACTCTCTTTCACAGAGGCTCTTTCATATCACCTCTGTTATGGGAGCGTAGGATTATGAAAATAGTCCCATTTTAATTAAGAGGAATAATGAAAATAGTCCCATTTTAATTAGATCAATACTTAAATTTGAGAGCAATTCTGCTGCAAACAGAATAATATTTTCTTTCTCTGATGTAGGCCTATATTACAAGAATAAAGATGTTATCCTTCGGTGGACCACGATTCGTGGACTCTAGCCGATGTAGCCCCTTGCAGAGATGATAATATGTGAAGAGCAACGAACGACCACTTTGCGGGGAGAATGATTCAATTCGTGTGGAGTTTCCATTCCCGCTGACGTCATTAGACATTATGACAGATTTGTCAGGTGTATCGATCCGTAAACGTGGGGGGAATGCCAGCCACTGAGTTGATTTATAGCCTATCAATTACAAGACAAAACCCACAATCAAATGTAAACCCACATTAACAAAATGCAACGAGATTGCTACTTTTATTTTTCACCCTCTATAATTCACACGTAAAGCAAACGCGTGTTAATGGCCAAATTTTGGTTAAATGTAAACCATACTTCAGTTAATTCATTTTTGTAACTTTTGATACTACATAATTATTATTTTTATTTCGCTTTGATTAGTGTACACTATTTTGCCGTAACCAAATTTACATTTTCTTTTGCGTGTCAGTATATTCTATCTGTTTGTCTATTTGACTATCTATCAAGAGTTTAACTATAAATTACTATAACTGAATCTGTGCAATAAGCCCTCGAACCATTTTATAAATATTCGAAGTATATTTTCTTTAAACAGGAAAATCAACAAATCATGTCGTTCGAATGTACATATTGTGGGGAGAGCCGATTTGCAAATCTAGCCCAATCAAATTGTCACGTTTCTAAAAACCACGCAGCCTATGCTTGTACTTGCAATAAAAGGTTTACCACAGAAAAGGGGTTGAAAAACCATCAGGATTACAAGAAAACAAACGAAAAGCAATTCACATGCCCCTGTTGCTGTCGATCTTTTTCTAACCAAAGATCCATTTTTGACCACCAACGAATGAAGAATCATTGGACCGAAGGAGAAAAGGAAAGAGCACAAAAGGCTACTGGAAAGTACTATTGTCACGATAAATGTAAGAGGAGTTTCAAAACAGAAGAAGGACTTCGTGATCATGTTGCATCGCATGGCCACCCGGACGACAAACACAGATGCTACGATTGTTTCAGACCATTTGCTGGTGCTGACGCTTTATCCCAACACCATAAAGATACGAATCATAAAGCAAGAACAGGGAACAGAAACGAATGGGTTAACGCGTTTTATGGGAACAAGGTAAAGGTAGATGCAACAGAGAAAAAAGATGCTGTACGAAATGTGTCAAACATAATGAAAGGCATAATAGGCCACGTAAGAAACCAACCAGGTGGGAAAATGTACTCACCTGATATCAGAAAAGCTGGGAATAATGCCGCAAAGACTAAAATAGGAAAGCCAAATGAATTCGACACCAACGTTCCACTAGCTGTCACCGGAACAAAAGAAATAACAAGGGGAAAGGTAGACTACAAATACGAAGACATTCCAAATACGGGTCACGTAAGTCCGTTTCTGTCAAATTACTTAATGTTTAAAAAGGTGTTAGATCTGCTAAATTGACAATAAACATAGAAAACACCATGCACCATGACCAGAATGGTGCGCAATGGGATAAAATGAAACAAATTTTCTCTTTCCATATCCAGATTCAAATGCACTTTAAATAATCTTGTCACTACAATTTCATTTGAAACATGTGATCTTTTCCCATCTATGGGGCTCGATAAATAGCCAAATGTTGGAAAATCGTTTTAATTAAGTTATCTTCACCTTTAATGAATTGATATACATGTAAGTACGAGTATATTTATGCAGTTTCTAGAAAGCAGACTCTAGCGAGATTAAGGGAGAGTTGTAAGAACTTATCTCCCAATCAATTTAGAATAAACACGTTTAAAATAGACTGGTAAATTTTTCGAAACTTTGTTGTAGGGGGCACCAGCGGCAAACAATATGAACGTTGACAGAAAAATCGTTGACCTTCCAAAAGGTTTTGAGCAGGAGATTCCAATGGGTAGAGCCGTCGTAAATGTGGATACAGCTAAAGTTCCAGATCATCTAGTACATAACGGACAAATTGTACCGAGAGCAGTTAAGCGTGATATGTATAATAAGGTCGATGCAGCCATTCGGGATTTGGGAATACGCGGTAAGTTCGAAAGTTCTAACACATGGAACTTCTAACCAAAATATCAAAGGCCTTTAGCTTTAAACCTTAAATCGAGATCCCGTCTTCATATTACGTTCGCTGTTGATACGCACCGTAAAATCATTTGAACAAATAAACATCAGTGTATAATGTACTTTGGGTACATGCCTTGAACATATCTGACAGTGCAACAAAGTAATGAAATTACTTGACCGAAATCGAAAGCACATAAATGTCTGCAAATATATATGTATAGTTGTACTAACGACACCCTCCACTATAAAACAAAACAAAGAACTCTGGACAATGGTAATATTTGTGCAAAAAGGACAAAGGGGTCGGTGGTACATATACCTCTGAACTAAGATAATTATTCTATATGTATAATCGTTCTATTCCAGATAACGTGCATCTTGCACGTGATGCCCACGGTCCAGCTATAACCTTGACAGTCAAACAACCAGGCTCTCATGACATCAACGTTGATATAGTCCCAACACATCCGTCGTCTGTTCCTGTGTCCGTGTACGGGTGGCCACGCCCAGACACGCACAGAGCGTTCACAGAAGACCAAATCCAGGATGTTAAGAATGCCGGACTTCACTTGGTACCCAAAGGCGACACCACTTGGTGCATTTCGCACTCCAAAGCAGAGAAGGCGTTGTTTGAAACCTTGGATAGGGGTAACGGTTGCAGAAAAGAGGTTCTAAAGTGTATGAAGAAGATGGCTGCTGATGCTACTGCCCGATCGCCTGATGGCTACCCAGGAATTACTTCTCATATACTTAAGGTAAGCTGGCGTAAAGGACATTGGGGCTAACGACCTACCGCCCACTATATTTCTCTGCTTTATCATATTTGACAGAGAATTCAGGAGATAAAAAGGAACGTGCAACAATACAATACGTAAGGCTAATTAACACAAAGTGATCCTAAAACAAACTGGTACATTGTAGGCCCTATCTTGTGTAATTTCGGAACTTTACATAATTTACAACAGACAACCAAAGTCGGTGCTTAGGTAAAATATAAACTGCCCTTTTCAGTGTTCTTTTTTGATACCACATCTCTTTTTACCCCCTGACAGTATGGATAAAACCGTATAAGCTTCAGAAAAGAACATCTCTCGTGTTGCTGAAATTTATAACATATTTTCAGAAGACTAATAGGTAGACCAGTTTACTTCAAATCTGAAATAGTTCATTCTTGCCTTAAAATGGTAGATAGCCCATTTTATCTACAACATACAAGATGTTTCTTTTCAGTTTCTTGACATTTTAGCTTCGTAACGTCAGAACGCTGTTACGATGTCATTGTGTTGACATATCTTGTCGTTTCTTTACAATTCAAACTATCTTAACCTTTTCCCAAACGTCTAAATTTGAAGGTGATCCACTTCAAAAACTGACACTAATGACAAATTGGATGTTATTAAAGATAGGATTTGTGCAAAATATGACACAGAAAATATTGAGACAAAAGGAGAAACTGCGGGTTATCAGCAGTTTCTTCTTTTGTTTCAATGTTTTCCCAAGCCTTTTCTAATCGGGACGTCAAAAACAGGTCTTGTTTGGGAAAGGGTTAAAATGGTGTCGTTTTGGAAAGGGAAACTTAAAATATCATTGAACTAAACTAAATATATCTATAAGTTATTTCATCGTTGTTTTGTGCAGAATCAGCTACTATGGACATGCGAGAACAAACACGAACCCGGATATTGGCAGAAGGGGAACATTGCAGAACGTCTTGTTGACGGATTGGGAGATTTAGAGCATGCGCTTCGTGCCGGGAAACTTCCTAACTACTTCAACACTTCGGAAAACGTGCTAGCTGGGAAAGATCGGGGAGTGCTGGGCCGCTTGGCTGATGACGTTCGTGAATTCAAGATGAGAGTCATACATATAGATAATTAGCCATATTTCAGATTACATATTTTTCATTTGATGCAAATTCAATGAAATGGCAGAATACATACATACAATATTGATTATTTTACGATTGAGCGTGTTTTTTCTTTTTGGAAAATTGGTCTTTGCGTTTTGAACCACTGTTGATACAGATCAGCCGTTAATGCACGCGGACTGATCAAAACTCGTGTAAATCTCTTACTCTTGCCTGATTCTTTTCCATTAACAATTTCTTAATATGTCAGAGATCAGCATGGAAATAAGCATACGGAACCTTAATGACTGATACAAGATGAACTCTGCTCATAATGTATTTTCAACCATTAACAATGGCAATTTGAGTTCTTAAGCTCTCTATTCTACTAAAATGCCAAAATAAACCTGAATATTGTAAACTTTAGTTTCCCCAGTGTTTTCCCAAAGTACTTCTACAATAGATGTCAAACAATAATTGAACTGTGCACTGTGGGACACCAAGATGTAGGCCTATTTTCCCTATTTGAATATATAAAAATTCTATGTTTGTGGTATTGAAATTTTTGCTTTTAATTGTATGAAGTTGTTGCTCTTTTTGCTCATGTTGGTATCTTTTTTTAGATAAGTTGTTGATTTCAATAAATTGCCTTTTGAAAATAAGTCTCCATTTTTCTAAGACAACGTTGAAGTAAAACGACCAAAGGATGCCGTACAAGACGGGTGTGATTTCCGATCCTACCGCTTTGACCAAGTCACAATGACAATGGCGCTTCTTTAAAAAAAAAAGACAACGGCGCTTCTTTGCACGGCGAGTAATCATATGACAAAACAACATTAATTTCAGAAAATATTTAAGGTAATCCTCCCCTAATATTTGATGGGATTCACGCGACGTCGGAATTGTTCGGGCGCGGTCGTAAACATTCGGCGGTGGAACTTTCCACCGCCGAACGTTTAAGACAGCGCCCGAATAACTTGGGATATGCTATATAACGACGACGCTCGAAAAAAATCCGATGATTTATCAATCTCAAAATGGCCATATCAGGCCAGTAGGAAGCAATTTCATAGGGGGGCTAAAGCCCTTGTCCTGAATATTGGGGGGCTAATTAGGATTTTCCCAAAATTTTCAGTGTAAAATTAAGAAAATTCGGCATTTTTGGCTAACTTTTGGGGGGTTAGCCCCCCCCCCCTAGCACCCCCTGTTCCTACGGGCCTGCATATTACGGGTATTCTACCTTAATGAATCTACATAAGTATTTCAAATACGTGACCGTCTTGGGGTTGGTTTGAAGCACAGAAAGTGTAGGCCTACAAATAACATGAATTTAAGGGTCATGGCGACTCCTTTAAACAGAACCCCATGAAAAGGTAATTGACAAGCTAACATATTTTGCTCGTCAATAGCTTTTTTCTTGTGCTGTTTAATAGATTCACCACACCAAAAACATCCGATTTGTTTTCGTCTTCTCTGCTTCAAAGCATTTATAAATCGAACATGTGTTAAATTATCGCATGTTATTGACAATTTTCTGCAATTCACCAAACGCCGGCTGTCAATCAAAACCATCGATAAGCCAATGGACGATCAGAAAAATGCCGCATCACCATTGTTTGTCTTAAGTTATTCGTTACACGTACAATAGTCCCAGCCGAAATTGACAGTGACGTAGGCTGATGTTTACTGCTGCAAAACCAATCAATTCGTCTGATTTGCACCGTTACAAATACGGACAGAGTTGATTGGTTGTCAAGTAGTAAACATTAGCCTACGTCACTGTTATTTTCGGCTGGTACTATAGTAGTATTGTATCGATCTATCGACTGACAATCAAAACAATCGACATGCCAATGTCCCCCATTGTTTGTCTTATATTCTACTTTGGGCGGAGCGATCTATCGATTGGCGTTTGGTCAATTGCTGTTGTGTCATGCGATCCCCCGTCGTAGTCATTTGTCCCGGCGAAATGAGCAGTTTGTTACTAGGATTGGTTGTTGCCCAATTGTTCACCCATGAACATGATGAGGAATCACGTGACACAAAATTTTCGATATAATTATCTGTTAATATAAACCCGATTTAAAACAGAAGTTTAAAGCAGAAAAGGCGGAAAACGGCAGGAATGTGCTGAATGCAGAGGACCTTTATTGCTTTTTTGGCTTTTTTTAACTAATAAAAAGTTATTGACGACCAACCAAAATGTTGGTTGGTCGTCAATAACTTTTTATCAGCTGACGTTTTCAATATCTACTACACCAAGCTAATTTCTGACGTTTCACCACATTCTCTGCGTATATATAAAATAATTAATTCATAATTAATAATTATAAATAATTAAAAAAATTCGGAAATCGTGGTGTCTCGTGATTCTTTGCCACGAGAAAGGTCGCATATTAAGTTATACCCTGATAACCGGGCATATTTAGGCAGTCAAGATAAATTATCAAGTAATTTAGGGCAACGTGGTATCGCTGGGATATTTAGAATGTTGCTAAATATAGAATAAGGTCCTTGTCGTTAAATCGTCGTTTTTTCTTAAAATATCAATCCAGTATCCCTTTCCCAAACGAGACCTGTTTTGACGTCCCTAATTAAAAGGCTTGTGAAAACATTGAAACAAAAGAAGAAAATGCTGATAATCAGCATTTTCTCCTTTTGCCTCAATATTTTCCAGGCTTTATTTCACACAATTGTTTATTATCATCATTTTATGTCGTCTGCAACTTCTTTTAAATTCGACCAACCTCAAATTTTGTCGTTTGGGAAAGGTGTATGACGCCGCTTAACGCAAAGCCGGGTGCGTAAAAGAATAGTCGTATTTTAGGATCTAGGCCCCGAGTCTTATCACGGTACCAATCCTCTTGGGGGGTTGGTCATATATTACGTGTATATTCGACAGGCCTACACCAATGTCAAAATGGCCTAGATAAATCAAATGGATGGGAGACGCTTGGTCAAATTGCATGAAAATTTGGCCTTGAAGAAAAAGGCTTTGAAAATTTGATCAATGTTTTTGATTTACATTAATCAAATTACAATTTCTGCTAAATTGCTTTACATTTACCTGGTCTTATTATCGTGCGTGCATGCAGTATCATCCTGTTTGGACTGATTTACTTAATCAAAAAAGTGGAACTGTACTTGCTGTAGTACATGCATAAGGGGACCTATATTCAAAACACTAGTTTTAAGATTACTTGTTAATAGTTAAAGATTAATTGACTCAAGCCCGTCGTATGAGGGAAAGAGAAAGTCACAAAGATAAATTTACGCTGATAGAAGATTTCAGTAGTAACTGAGCAAGGTCTATCAGTTGCTATAAGGTCATGCTCGTATTTAGTAGATAACAAAGTAGTGAATGTTAAATATTAGATTTAGTTTCGTTACTTTCAAGGACTGAATTTTTTTTAAAAAAAATGTCTGGGGATAAAAGTTTACCTACCGCAAGTGAAGGCAATATTGCATTCAACTTCAATGGCGTCTTCCGCGAGGTACATTCCGAGACGTCCAGGAATAAACTTCACGCGGCTCAAGCGTTGATCGCTGAAAACAAGTGGGACGATGCAGTCAAGTTGCTTCAGGAAGCCGTCTCGGAGTCTGCAGACGATCATGACGTCAGGAATCTAAAAATAGTCATCTCGGAAGTTGATATGTATAGAGCGCGAGCCATACCGGAAGGAACCAAATCCGCTGAGGTCATCGACTGGCAGGAAATAAATGGACGTCCGGTCAAGAAATATTTCGAGAAATTCGATGGAATTCCGCAAAGTATATTCTTATTGAAGAACAGCAATAATGACACTGTCTTAGTTGGACGTAGAATTTTGTCCCATCAGTTTGTGGCAAACAAGATCCGGGAACTACACTGTAGTCACGTGACGGCTAGCATGATTCTGGGGAAACTGGTCGATCAGCGATTAAAAGAAGATGGCGTAGCGCTCTTTTACAGAGAAATCAACTATGCAGAGAAACTTCGCATAATGGATGACATACTGGATACCGGCCTTAATAACTTTGAACTTGTTTATCCATTCCCAGCGCTGATCGGCGCATCGAAAGACGAGATCCAGTCACCGGAAGAAGGTTGGGAGATTGACGAAAAACTCGCGCTTTCTCTCGGAGAAGGCGAGGTTTACCTCCGTGAGTTCAGCATCCGGTATTTGAAATCGCTAGACAGAAATGACTTACGTTTGTTCGATTGCGCATGCTCTACTGGTCAGTTCCTATTTACGATGAAGCAAGGCGTGGATGGATGCTATACAATCGGAAGTGACCTCAGCGCACACATGGTCAAGTTTGCAGAAAAACGAGTAGACGAAATTTACTGCGCAAACGCATTAGAACCTAAAGTTCCACCCAGAAGTGTTGACGTCGTTTTCATTCGATTCATAAACTCAGAAGTTGTGAAGACGGAAATCGCCACGATATTCCTGAAGCCGCTAACAGAATGTTTGAAAAAGGGCGGGTCATTGATTATCTTTGGCCACACCCCTGTGCTGACGTCAGCGGCTGAGATTAGCATGTTGATGCCCAACTTGAAAATAATGCAGTGTTTGGGCGGTGCTAAAGAATGGAAAGGAATCTTTCAGTACTATGTTTGCAAACGTCTGGACTGATTAAAAATATTGCAAATATTGTCACGGAAAATTAGAACAACAGTTACCGAACAGAATTTGACCATATTGCAAGCATATACATTCTGGTATTTCTATGCTGTCCTGAAAACCGCTCAGGTACATACGGATCAGCATTTGCATCATTTACCTTTGTGTGTTTTCTTATAACCATTGTCATTGTCAAATTAAATCGGATAGTACAGAATATAGTCTTACTCGTATGACTGTCATCCTCAAAAACATTTACTATTTCTTCATACGCTATAATTATGTAGCGTATAAGATGGTCTTCGTGGTTTCAAAATATTGATTAGGTGCTGAGGTACTCTCTTAAGAACAGAGCACATTATCTCTACATTCCATTTCGATGGAATGAGCTCTGTTCTCGTGGGGTCATTTCACGTCTAATCTCGGGGCCTTGGCGGGATTTCAGTATCCAATCGTTCGCTCTACACAACTAAACAATTTAAAAAGCTGATACAAACTTTCATTGGCTGACGCTTCAAATTACCGGCTTCAGCCAAAAATAGAAGCGACGTAATGTATACGTAATCAAACAAGATCAAACTGAACGATTTTGATTCGATAATTCAAATGTTACTGCATGCTTCAGCCAAAAATAAAAGCGACGTAATGATCATGCAAGATAAAACTGAATGATTTTGATTCGATAATTCAAATGATGTGCTATAATTAGATTATGACGACCAAATAGGCTGTTGGCGTACCGAAAACTGCAGAGGTCATATTTGATGGTTTAATCAATATATACCTCGGCTATGGAGAGTAGTGCTGAGGTAGCCTATATGCTACTCTCCAAATGCCGAGGTCTATTGAATAACCATCAAATATGACCTCTGCCGTTTTTGGTACACCAACAGCCTATTTGGTCGTCATAATCTAATTATAGCACATCATTTGAACTATCGAATCAAAATCAATGAGTTTTATCTTGCATGATCATAAACGTATACATTACGTCGCTTCTATTTTTAGCTGAAGCCGGTAACATTTGAATTATCGAATCAAACTCATTCAGTTTTATCTTGTTTGATTACGTATACATTATGTCGCTTCTATTTTTGGCTGAAGCCGGTAATTTGAAGCGTCAGCCAATGAAAACTTGTATCAAAAATTTCAATTGTTTATCAGTTTATTGTCAACGATTGGATACCCAAATCCCGCCAAGGCCCCGAGATTAGACGTGAAATGACCCCGCGAGAACAGAGCTCATTCTATCGAAATGGAATGAAGAGATAATGTGCTCTGTTCGTAAGAGAGTACCTATATGCTGTCTGATGATAATTTTCCGGGATCAGCATGAGCTTATTGACGGAAACTGGTAGATAAAACGTCTGTTACAAGTTTGTTCATGCTATGCACATCCCATCTTCGCAAGCCAATGATACTACCTCCACTTTCTTCGTAAGGAACAAAGCTGAGGCAGAATCCTTTGCTTGCGATGATGTGCATTTCAAAACTAAGGAATTATATACCCATGTATAATTGACCTGTAAATATCACTAAATAAATGTTTTATACATACCATATTCGTATTATTAAAACATAAAATGTACGATTTAAAAAGACGCACGACGGGTTGTAAGAGAGGCTTAATAAATATGAGACAATCATAGAGTGACATCGGCTATATTATTTTAAGCGTTAACCGCCATTTCGAAAAGCAAGACAATCTAGCCGAACTCAAGTTAACCCAATCCCAAACAAGACCTGGTTTTAACGTTCCTATTAGAAAGGGATTTGGAAAACATTGAGACAAAAGAAGAAAATGCTGATGATCAGCATTTTCTTCTTTTGCCTCGACATTTTCATGGCTATGTTATACGCAATCCTGTCCCTATTAGCACCATTTTGTCGCCTGCAGCAGCTTTCAAATTGAACCACCCTAACATTTTGTCGTCTGGGAGAGGGTTAAGACTTTCAAAATGCGTTCCTTCGCGGCAAGGAAACTATGGACAAAGAACGATCTAATGCCCCCTCCCTTTTTTGCGCTTTAAGCACCCAAAAAAGAATTAAACCTTTCCCAAACGACAAAAAAAGACTTTCAGGGGCTACAGACCGCAAAATACATGCTGACAAAAATAAGATTAGTGCAGGACATAGCACTGAAAATATTGCGACAAAGGGAGAAAATGATGAAAATCAGTATTTTGTTCTTTTGTCTTAATGTTTTCTAATGCCTCATTTAGTAGGGACTTCAAAACAAGGTATTGTCTGGGTTAGGATAAATATCAGCCCATGTGAACATCTACTCTATACGGAGCCACAAGCTATATATCGTCGCTTTTAATCGAAAACCCCGTAACTGCAGTATGCTTTTAGCTGCAGTTACGAGGTTTTCGTTGAAAAGCGACGATATCCACGATTCGGCCACGGAACGAGACGGGATGGACTTGCCAAGATTGTACCTAAATGAATATGGACACGGTCGATAATCACGTGACACAACCATTTCAGAAAATCTTCAATAATTTTGTTAATACGGGACTGATTTGAGTTCAGATAGAAGCATAGAAGGTGGACGGTCGTCATGCATTCTAGATGGACTTGTTTTTTTAGTTTTTTTTGTTGTTGTTGTTTCTTTTTTTAATAATCAGCTGATAAAAAAGTTATTGAAGATCAACGAAAATTTTGGTTGATCTTTAATAACCTATAATTTTATCAGTTGATTTAAAAAAAAAAAAAATACACCACATTTTCCCATCTTTTCTGCTTCAAACCGAATGCAAATTGGTCAAGTATTAACAAAGATATTGATGATTTTCTGAAATTCTGAGTCACGTAATTAACCATCGTGGTGGAGAGGAAGACGGATCGAAGAGTGTAATGTAGCCTAGATGGTTCTTTAGTTCCTTCGACATTACTTTAAACTTACCTGTTTTACATCGATTAGGAAGCAAGTGTTTTTTTTTCATCCCTCTCCATTCTGCTTCATGGAAATACACCATTACTCGCGACGAATGTGTGGGCCAATGAGAAACCAAGAACTACCCCCGCTACCGGGAGTCGAAATTGGAACTTCTTGGTCGCAAGGACAGATGTGGAGATTTAGTGATGATATGAGACATGGAGAAGGGGTTGATAGGTAAATTGCAGTGTCCCAAATGGCAGCTGACATTACCGGATGGAAGCAATGCCAGTGACGATATCATAACGCATCAAGAAAGGCAGACGTTGCCTACATAGATGTCTACAGTGGTATGAAATGGTAAGGATCCAGGCATTTTTTCCAGAAGGGGGTATTTTCCCCTTTCTTTCTTTTTTTCCATTCCTTTTTTTCCCTTCTTTTTTGGGGTGGGGTGGGATGGGGTCGACTGCATTGGAGCATGGAGAATTCTTTACAAAAATTCCTTTGATAAGCAAAAATGGAATTATTTCGAGGGGCCACACATGGTCGCCACTGTAAAGAATAAGAGTAACATAACCTGGGTGGAATCTGATCCGGAACCATATTAGTTATGCAATGGTTTTTCAAACCCTTTCTCAAACGACAAAATGTTACACTTGTCCGATTCGAAAGCTGCTGCAGACAACTTGTAAAATGAGTGTTGCTCAAGATTGGATTTGTGTACACAGTACAATATAGCTTAGAAAATATTGGGCGCACCTCTGGTATACCGGGCGCAATAAATGTTGTGATATGTTTTTGGCTAATTAATGATGGGGAACTGCCGTCCCGCACACCCCTGCTCCTTTTTTTCTTGACACTTTTTTCGATTATTTTGACATGAATTGTGATTATTATCTCAAACCCTAACCCAAACCATATAAAATAGGCTTGGACAGGATTTGCGCCCGGTAAACCAAAGACTACCCAAATATTGTGACAAAAGAGTAAAATGTTGGTCATTCGCATTCTCTTCTTTTGCGGGGGGGGGGGGGGGGGCAAAGTTATGAAAAATCCAGTCTATTCTATTCTTAAAATCCAGTCTAGATAAAAAATTCTAGTGTTAGTTTCGGAAACCAAATTAGTTTGTTTTTCTGCAATATCTTGTAACCATAAAATCAAAGTATACTTTATGTTACATATTTACTGCTTTATAAATATTTTATTCTAATATTTATGGCAAAAAAATATCCTCTTTTGATGTCAAATTCGATATCCGAAAATTTTACTTGAGAGTTATTTCAAAATGGTTGCGTTCGTCGAAAAAGCGTTTTGCAAATAATTTTCTGCTTTGACAGCGTCTTTTACATTGATTGACAGGATGTCTTCTCTCGAAACTTGGGTCAATGACAAGTTGCATGACATTCTTGGAATATCAGACAAGTATATAGCCCAATATTTGATTGGTTTGGCACAAAAATCCAAAAGTTCAGATGAATATTTACAGAAATTGAGAGACACAGGGACAATTGACGTTGATGATTCAGTTGTTTCCTTCTCCAAACAGTTGTGGAATAAGGTGAGGTTTATTTAAGTCAGGGCTCTTGGAAACGACAGTACTGTCGTCTGAGACGACAAGTTTTCTCAGCGGACGACAAAAAATCCTATCAAAGGAGTCCACGGGACGACAACTTTTTTTTAAGGCACGCGTCCGTGACCCGTTACCTATCAGCATTATACAACAAGTACACAGTCATTGTCTATGATAATAAGCTGTCAATTAACTACTTCCTAAGCTTCAATCAGCCACAATTCATGAAAAATCGATAATGACCATATCTAAGTGATACCTAAGTCGGGTAGACAGCAGTGGTAGGCGTGGCGTTAATTACCGCTAACAGCCAATCAGAATCAATTATCGGTAGACGTTGTAAAGTGGAGTCTGAGTCTCAATGAATGTTAATTAGTCCTTGCCTGACAATGTTATTAAACGATTGCGAAAGCAGTAACTTTTGATTGAAACAGTTGATTGACAAATCAATTAATCTCTCGGTAATTGAATTAAATTGTTTACCTAAATAGTGATTTATTTTCCCGATTGATATTCTGAGCAATTGACCTGCTCAATCATTTGTTTTCTTCTTTTTTAATTGAGTTTCATACTTTTATTAACCAGTTGATTTATCGTAAATTTGAATGAGGTTATGAAGGGACTTACTTGGTAAAGAAAATCCAATGATCAACTTTTTAAGTATCCATTTAAACTTTCCATAACATCACATAGGCTTATATGTCTTTTGTGTTAAATTTGTCAGCATATGACTGAGTATTGATTTTTCTTGGGACACTGCTATCCGGGTAGACTAACCTTTTTCGGTACAGTGACCCTTTACCTTGTAAGCTTCTATCCTTTTAGAACAACTAGCAATTTTACCCGTCTCGAAATTTGACCTTTGACCTCGATGACCTTGACCCCTCGATGACCTTGACCTATCCGGGGCTGCCCTCCACCCAATCCCGTCCCGTAACCCGTAAGCAATCCCGTCCCGTAACCCGTAAAAACGATACCCGTAACCCGTAAAAACATAAATTTGACCTTTGACCTCGATGACCTTGACCTTTCAAAAAAATGAACCCCTCAAGCTAATACCCGGGGCCGCCCTCCACCTTCCCTCCAAGTTTGGTGAAGATCGGCCCAAGGACCTGGGAGGAGTAGGGGAACAAACGGACAAACATTGCTCAAATTATAGTATGATTTAGTGGGGAAGCTCTTTCTGTATTTTGATTAACTGCAAAAACATGATCCCTTATTTATTTTTTTACTGTTCCAAATTGAGAGATATCATTCACAAAAAGATGCAAATTTCAAGAAAATATTTTTTTCATCATAGAGAATCTAGATCTAGTTTTCTTTTATCTTTTTTTTTTATCAATTGCAATTTTCAAAGCTTGAATTTTTTTTTGGATATCACATTGAAAGCAGCATTTAGAAAAGAATATTCAATTCAACCAAAACCTGCATTTTCCCTTATCAACCCATCACCAGATGACGAAATTTTATAATACTAGCAATTTTACCCGTCTCGAAATTTGACCTTTGACCTCGATGACCTTGACCTATCCGGGGCTGACCTTTGACCTCGATGACCTTGACCTATCCGGGGCTGCACTCCACCTAATCCCGTCCCGTAACCCGTAAGCAATCCCGTCCCGTAACTAAGCAATCCCGTCCCGTAACCCGTAAAAACGATAAATTTGACCTTTGACCTCGATGACCTTGACCTTTCAAAAAATGAACCCCTCAAGCTAATATCCGGGGCCGCCCTCCACCTTCCCTCCAAGTTTGGTGAAGATCGGCCCAAGGACCTGGGAGGAGTAGGGGAACAAACAGACAAACAGACAAACAGACAAACGTTGCTCAAATTATAGTATGATTCCAAATTGAAAGTGGATGCAGAAAACTAAATAGATGTTGATAAAGATGGACTTGTACAATATTCTAGCATGGAAAATATTGAGGCAAATAGACGAAATGCTGCTTATCTTCTTTTGTCACGATGCTTTTGCAAAATTTTATCTTCTTTGGCTTCAAAGCTTCAATTTCAGGGAATGGGTTAAGAGAAAAATATCACCCTTGGCTTTGTAGGCCTAATCTAAAATCCTTGTAAATACTGTCTGTAAAAGTTTGTCATTTTGCGAAAACATTTGACTTCAGAGCGGTAAAGAATCCACTTTCATAATGATGGAATCCAAATTTCCTGTGTGGAATCCAACTTTTTCTAAAGTTGGATTCCTGGAATCCTACTTTCAAAATCCTACTGAGAGCTCTGTAAGTGTTAGAATACTGTGATAAAGTTATTTTCTGATCTCAAAATGTTGGAAATTTTGACTGTGTCATCAAAATTGATGTCAAAAGAAAATGAATTTTGAAAACTTATTCAGATTGTCTAGTTTCTTTCCTATCTCTGAGGATTTTGGTTTTCACCTCATCAAAATCTTCAACATTTTGTCTTGAATGAAATTGAACAATTGATGTTGCCTCCTTGATTCCATATGGTGTATTCCTGTGGGTCACTTAGCTGCAATATCGTAGCTCCACAATCTTGATGATAGGTTTTTGTTATAATCAAAATTCTAAAAGGTTTCGGTTACATTATTGCATCAATGGGACACTGAATAGTCTGTACCACTGGGTTAGCAACCTGACATGAATCAACCGAAAAAGTGAAAGGACACATCATGTTTGGGATAAGTTAATCTATTGGTCGTACATTTCATTGTTTATTTGATAGGTTCCTCATGCAGCTGTGAAAGAAAGTGCTGCTAGAGCCTATGAGAGGGCAGCTATTGAACAACAAAAGAAAAACAGCAGCTATCAACTTTTGTCTGATGATGATGTTGACGATGAGCCGTACACTAAACCAATCAAGGTACAACTTTTATGACAACTGCATTGTAGCTTTTAAAGTAGTCTACCCCTAGTAGTATTTGTGCGATGTTGACAACATTTGATGGTGGAACTTTCCACCGCCGATTCGAATGCGTACGACCTCGCCCGAACAAGTTCGGATACATAACGATGATGCTCGAAAAATTCCAATGTTTTATGAACCTCAAAATGGCCAGATTACTGGTATTCTACCTTAAACACTTTTCCAGACAACCAAAATTGAGCTTGCTCTGATTTGAAAGCTGCTGGAAAAATCCAAATGAATATGAACCCAATACCAAACAGCAAAAATTTGACTTGTCCAACTTCAAAGATGTTGCAGACGACGATTAACAATGAATAAAATTTTACATTTCTTGGTCTTACTAGGTAGAAAAAATTGAGGAAAAATGAAGAAATTGCTTGTGACAAGCAATTTCTTCATTTCCACAATGTTTTCTCAAAACCTTTTCCTGAAAAATGTCACAAAGCATCAATTTGTGGGAATGGGTTAATAAAAGAATGGGTAAATGAAAGAAAGTTCGACTAGAGCCTATGAGAGGGCAGCAATTGAACAACAAAAGAAAAACAGCAGTTATCAACTTTTGTCTGATGATAATGTTGACGAAGAGCCGTACACTAAACCAATCAAGGTACAACTTTTTATGAAAATTGCATTGTACCTTAACCCATTTCCAAACAACTAAATATTGGGTTGGTCCAAATTAGAAGTTGTTGTAGACTATAATTTGGGTAGAAATCATTGTGAAAAAAGAAAAAAATTGCTTGTCACTAGCTTTTTCTTCATTTTCCGCAATTAACCTGTAGCGAGTCAAAAAGAGTCATTGTGTTGGATTGGGTCGGGTCTTTTGACAATTTCTCAAACAGAAACAAAAATTAAGTTGCTCCAATTCTAAAGCTGCTGCAGAAAAGCAAATGGATTTTGATAAAGATGGGATTAAAGCTTTATGTACAGTAGCACAGAAAACTTTCAGGCAATAAAAGAAAATGCTGATTATCAGAATTGTCTTCTTTCTACTCAATATTTTCCATCATACACATCAAAACCAGGTTTTGTTTGGAAAAGGTAAAATATAATGAGTGTGAAATACCCTTAACATGATTTAGATTGAACACACAATTACTTGACAATTTTTTACATGTTACCCTTAGAAAAGAGCAATGTAAGTAACTTTGATATTGCCTCTGGAATCATGTTTTCATCAGTTTGTACAAGTACAAAAACTCTTTATTGACTCTAGGTACATTGTTGTACAACATGAGACATGCATAAGATGATCATAATTAACATAATCCAATTAAGATGGGAACTTAAATAAGATTATCATAATTAACATAATCCAATTAGGATGGGAGCACATGATTTGTCCTACAGCCTTTGTAAGTTATTTCATTATTATATTGGCGTAATAGTTGCGTGGCTATATTTTGGGAAAATACATACATTTCATTTTGCCACAATTTTGGTCATATACTTTGATTTCAGAGGGTGCACAAGCATGGGTCAGACTGTATGGTTGCACAGTTTGATTCATCCTCGGGCGTCCTATTTTACTCGATGTCAATTGATTTTTATGCCCCTGTATCGAGAGATTGGGGGCATATTGTTTTACTCATGTCCGTCTGTCTGTCTGTCTGTCCGTCTGTCTGTCCGTCCATCTGTCCGAAAACTTAACCTGAAAACTTAACCTTTGCCATTTCTCCAAAACTACCGCGGCCTTAGCGCAGTTGGTAGCGCATCTGACCCTCATTCGAGAGGTCCTGGGTTCGATACCCGGCCGCGGCTGATACCCTTTCTGACAAAATTGTCACCCACCAATGGGTTTGAAATCGTTAACCTAAGTGGGCGAGCAGCTGGAGGCTCGGTAAGGGTGTTGTGGTAGTACTGGTTTGAGAAACAACAGGAATCCATGGGTAGGTGCTCCAGCCGCCGCGATATGACCATGGCAGTTGAAAACGGCGTAAAACCCCAATAAACTCAAACTCATTTCTCCAAAACTATTTGACAGACAAAGCTCAAATTTGGTATGCAACTTCCTTTCAATGATATCTATCTGTTCCAAGCAATTTGACCTCCCTCAAGGTCATCCGTTAACCCTTATCAATCTTTTACTCTACGAAAACTTAACATTTTAGAAAAATGGCCATTTCGGGGGCATTTGTGTTTCACAAACACATCTTGTTATATTTGAGATTCAGGCTGTTGGGTGCCCAGAAAGCGCACATGTCGTGTTGCTCTTTGAATAAACACAATTTTTAGCTCCACTGGCCGAAGGCCAGCGGGCTATTGTCATGGCGTTGTGTCCATCCGTGCGTGCGTCCGTCCGTGTGTCCGTCCGTTAACTTTTTCTTTAAACATCTTCTCCTCTTATACCAGTGGGCCAATTTTGACCAAACTTGGCAGGAATGTTCCTTGGGTGACCCTTTTCAAAACTTGTTCGCGAATTTTTGATTTGTCAAAAAATGTGGGCGTGGCAGGGAGAAAGGGGCTTATCAGACTTAGAGAAATCATAAGAAAATTCTTTAAAAATCAACCATTGGGCCATGTTGAACCAAACCTGGCAGGAATGTGCCTTGAGTCATTCTTTTCAAAATTTGTTCACAAATTTTTACATTTGTCAAAAAATGTGGCCGTGGCGGGGAGAAAGGGGCTTATCAGACTTAAAGAAATCATAAGAAAATTCTTTAAAAATCAACCATTGGGCCAATTTGAGCCAAACCTTGCAGGATTGTGCCTTGAGTCTCTCTTTTCAAAATTTATTCACAATTTTTGACATTTGTCAAAAAATGTGGCCGTGGCAGGGAGAAAGGGGCTTATCAGACTTAAAGAAATCATAAGAAAATTCTTTAAAAATCAACCATTGGGCCAATTTGAACTAAACCTGGCAGGAATGTTCTTTGAGTCTCTCTTTTCAAAATTTATTCACAATTTTTGACATTTGTCAAAAAATGTGGCCATGGCAGGGAGGAAGGGGCTTATCAGACTTAAAGAAATCATAAGAAAATTCTTAAAAAATCAACCAGTGTGCCCAATTGAACCAAACTTTGCAGGAATGTGCCTTTAGTCGTTCTTTTTAAAATTTGTTCACAAATTTTTATATTTGTCAAAAAAAATGTGGCCGTGGCAGGGAGAAAGGGGCTTATCAGACTTAGTGAAATCATAAGAAAATTCTTTAAAAATCAACCATAAGGCCAATTTGAACCAGACTTTGCAAGAATGTTCTTTGAGTCTCTCTTCAAAATTTATTCATAAATATCAAGATTTGGCTGCGGCTGTGTAAGGCTTACAAGAAATCATGGGATAATTCTTCCACTTTAACCAGTGGAGCGATTCAGGCCCTCCTGGGCCTCTTGTTCAATCTGTTTCAGAAAGGAAAATCTGACAAGAAATCCAGACATCTTAGGAAAAGGAAAGAAGAAAGTTCAGATAGTGAAGAGTAGGTTTAGATTTCCTATGATTTTAACCCATTACCAGTCGACGAAATTTCAAACTAGTCCAAATTCAAAGAAGTTGCAGACGACATGTTTCAAGTGAATAAAATTTTACATTTTTTGGTCATTTTGTATAGAAAACATTGTGGGAAATGAAGAAATTGCTTGTCACAAGCAATTTCTTCATTTTCCACAATGTTTTCTAAAGCCTTTATTTTGTGGGGAGTCAAAAGGCGTCACTGTGTGGTAATGGGTTAAAATCCTTTCTTTATAAATAAATTGAAATGTTTCAAACAACAATTATGAAAATTCAATCTATTAGACTATCAGACTTCTTAAATCTATTCAGCTGAAGTTAGGTTAAGATTATTGAAGATATACAAAATTAGATTTGAGCCAGGATCTGGAAAAACGTCCCTTATAGCATTTGAGACACCCAGATTTCAAGGTCAGGCTGTGCCTAGATGCTGTCTAGCCAGCATTCGTTTTACCCTCAAATGGTTGCTACAGACCATGTGGAAGCTATTGGAGAACAACATGGTTCCTGGTCAGACTGCGTGTATACGCAGGCTGATCTGGAACCATGGTGTTCTCAAATGCTATAAGGGACGTTTTTCCAGATCCTTGCTCATTTATATTTTTACCAAACATTTTGTTTCCTACTGGTATACATAGATTCAGAGCAGATAGTTTTTGTTCTACACCCTAAGTTTCACATCAAGTTTTGTTCTATTTGTTTCAGTGAACCAGTGGTTGTGTCAAAGCATAGAAGAAAACAAACCAATATGGATCAAGATGATGATGATGATGATGATGATGATGATGATGATGAGTTTGACAAGATTGAAGATGAGAGACAGAAAGATCTGGAAGAAAGAGATGCTTTTGCTGAAAGATTGAAGGAAAAGGATAAAGAGAAAACAAGACAAGTTATGTCCAAGTCAGACAAAAAGGTAAAAAAAGTTTGTAATTATAATACACAAGTACGGCCATTTATATGAAACATTATTATAGATTTACCAAATAGAGTGACTGACCAAAGATAGGCTAGGTCTTAAACATAGGGATGTACGGTTATTGATTTGAAATTAAAATGGATAATTTACTGATGTAAAACGATGTATCTATCACTTCTACATACAGTCGACACTCGTTATGTCGACATCAGATAAGTCGAATATTCGCTTAAGTCGAAGTTCAAATCTGGTCCCGTCCTCATCTATTGACATATTTTTTTTCAAAACAAATTATTTTCGAACTGAATATAGCCATTGAAATTTAGTAGAAAAAGGATAGAAATTGCTCGACACGAGCAATTTCTTTCCTTTATCTTCTATATTTCAATAATATTCGTACTTGCTAAGTTTCAAAAACGGTCAAATATCAAATATCTCGAAGCCGAACAAAATCGGATGAGTCAAACTCCGGATATGTCGAGGTATTTTGACGGCCCCTACGACTTCGGCACAACGAGTGTCGACTGTAGTTTATCGGGTAAATTACTAGTATTTGTTACCACATGTATCTGTTCAAACAAGGTCCGATGATTTATAAGATTGTAGAAGGTGAGAAGTTATAAAATTGCATGACTGTGTTATTTCAAATGTATGGGGAAAATAGAAGAAAATCCCTAGCTGACATTTTGACATTGGTTTTCCCTGATACTTTATTTTATGCAGACAAATTCACTGTTATGATAAAATCGTGAATACACATAACTCTATTACTTACCAGGCTTATGGGGAAAATAGAAGGAAATCCTTAGCTGGCATTTTGACATTGGTTTTTCCTGATACTTTATTTTATGTAGACAAATTCACTGTTATGGTAAAATCATGAATACTTATAACTCTATTACTTACCAGGCTTATGAAGAAGCCAAGAAGAAGCTTCAAATGGAAACAGAAGACAGGAAGAAGATCATGCCCGAGATCCGTAAAAAATCTCGCAGAGATTATCTGAAGAAGAGGCAGGCGGACAAACTGGAGGAGTTAGAGGGAGATATTATGGATGAAGAATATCTGTTTGGGGATCAAAAGTAAGTGGTTAACCATTTCACAAAAAAACTGGGTCTTTTAACTATTCTATAACTTTTTCAAAATTTTGTTTTAAGGTTTATTTACTCATTCTAGAGCAAAATAATACAGCAATGTTATACATATTTCCTTTTTATTTCAGCCTATTATGAGTTGAAATCAGCTTATTACATCCTGAAGCACCTAATTTCTTGAAATTGTGTGTTAATGTTTACGAACTGAGAATGAAAACACCACTTTCTAGCCATACGAAATGCATCAAATTACACACACTTGTAAATACACTTCACATAAATTGATTCACCGTGCCGGATTTCAAGATAATGCTTCAAGAAGAAAATAATTTACAAACATTATTTTACTCTATATTCATATGCAAGGGAGGTAATTTTAAACATTTTTGTCAAATATTTCCATAAGTATGCATTAATTCAAAATTCTAAACCATACAGAATGCTAATGTTTGTATTTGGAATGGAAATGTAACACAGTTTAGGAATTACTGGCACTTTTCAAATTTAACCTCTGGCTCTGCATTTCATTCTCAGTTCGTAAACCTTAAGTTCATAGATAATGCATTTAGTTGAGCATATATGCCTCCCAATTGAGAGATAGTGGTGAGGGTTGGATGATTCAGTTCACATTTAAGATAACTATTTCATGTGTACCTATATTCCAATCACAAACACATATATCCTGTTCTTTTAATAGTTTAACAGAGAGAGAAAGGAGAGACTTGGATTATAAGAAGAGAATATTAAAGTTGGCAAAGGAGCACAAATCAGCCGGGGAAGTGGAGAAAAGAAATAGATACTATATACCGAAGGAAGATGAAAAACAGTCAGATAAATATGTAGAAGAGGAGGGGCCAATTGGTTTGTAATTTTCAGATAGCCCTTCCCAAAGAAGACCTGGTTTTGACAACTTTAAATTTTAAAGAAAAGGTTTTGGAAAACATTGAGGCAAAAGAAGAAAAGCTGATAATCAGCGTTTTATCCTTTTGCCTAAATATTTTCTCTGCTACAGCATACACTTATTAAAACTTTATCAACACCAATTTTATACACAAAGGAAGATGAAAAACAATCAGATAAATATGTAGAAGAGGAGGGATCTATTGGTTTGTAATTTTCAGTTAGCCCTTTCCCAAACAAGACCTGGTTATGACGAATTTCAATTTTAAAGAAAAGGTTTTCGAAAACATTCAGGTAAGAAAAGAAAATGCTGATAATCAGCATTTTCTCCTTTTGCCTAAATATTTTCTGTGCTATAGCATACACTAATTTAATTTTTATCAACACAAATTCTATATACCAAAGAAGTATAAAAAACAGTCAGATAAATATGTAGAAGAGGAGGGACCTGTAGGTAAGAATAGTTGTCAAATTCTGATGTGTGAAAATTTACCTTGCATTGTTGAAGTATGGCATAAATATCTACAATTATTGTAAAGTAAGTCTTTAATGCAAAATGATTAACTCTTTCCCAAACACTGATATCTTTTTATGCATCTCAGAGTTGTGCTGTGGAACACATTGAGGCAAAGAAATGAAATGCTGATAACCAACATTTTCTCCTTTTGTCTCAATATTTTCTATGCTATAATGTAAATCTTTCCTTTATCAAAATCTATTTTGTTGTCTTCAGCAGCTGTCAATTTGGAACAGTCTAAATGTTTGCTGTTTTGTAAAAGGATAAACCCATTACCAAACGGCAATATTTTCGTCTTGTCCAAATTCAAAGATGTTGCAGACGATAATTTAAAGTGAATGGATTTTTTCATATTTTGGTATTTCTATTGAGAAAATATTGTGGGAAATGAAGAAATTGCTTGTCACAAGCAATTTCTTCTTTTTCCACAATGTTTTCCCAAGCCATTTTCTCGTGAGGAGTCAAAAAGAGTAACTGTGTGGTAATGGGTTGACTAAGTTTTGGTATGCATGATAGGAATCTATTGATTACAATTATGCTTCTAAGATTAAAACATGTCGTAAACGTTTCATAAATTTGCTTCTAAGATTAAAACATGTCGTAAACGTTTCACAAATTTAGAACAACATCCTTTTCACCCAGATCTGTTACAAAGCTCATTAAGGTCTCTTACAAAACTGCTGTTTAACCCTTTCCCAAACAAGACCTGGTTTTGGTGTCCCTAGTAGAAAAGGCTTCGGAAAACATTGAGACAAAAGAAGAAATTGCTGATAATCAGCAATTTCTTTTTTTGTCTCAATATTTTCTGTGCTCTAGTTTACACAAATACAGCTCCTATCAACATCTATTTTGATATTTGCAGTGGATTTCTAATTTGGGAAAGGGTTGAAGTTTACAACATGTCTTTCTACATTTTAGGTCCGAATGCAGAACAAATGAAGTGGGAAGAAGAGCATGTGGGGGCCGCGTTGATGTCATTTGGTGCTCGAGACTCGAAACAGAAAGCTAGGGAGAAAAACAAAGTGAAGGAATATGAAGTATTGATGGATGATGAAATAGAATTTGTACAGGCTTTACAGATGCCCGGTACCATCTCTGATAAAGTAAGAGAGTTTACCTATTTGTTATAACTTATAAGTGAGGATAACACAGGACATTAAAACAACAAAAAACATGTCATTAATTGCCCCGTAAACTCATGTTGTGGTAATTCATTAGAATTGTCTATTTCATGGCTCGTCGGTTCAATTTGAATAGTCTATCTTGTTGGGTTCATTCTAATTCTAGAGGTAAGTGATAAAATTAACTTGTTTTGTGTAAAGTTTAGTGGAAGAATAAAAATGTTAGGGCTGAAAAATGAAATGAGAAAAAGTAAAAGAATTTGAAGCGTTAGTAAACGATGAAGTAGACTTTATACATGATTTGCATATGCCTGGAGCAATGTCAGATAAAGTAAGAGAGATTACTTGGTTGATTTTTTTGTCCAAAACATAAGATATTTCGCAAATATGTAAGATTCTTGTATATTTAGTTACCCATTATATGTTATACTTCAGTAGAATCATTTAAGCTTATTTTTCCATGGTTAGGAGTCTCTAGTAATAAACATCAATTACATTTTGTCCTTTATTCATTTTTGAATGTTGCTTTATTGATTCGAACTGAAAATAATTTTGCAGTCAGATTTCAACCATATTATTTGAATGAAAATTTTTGATCATTCACTGTCAATTCAGATTAGGCACTGTTAATTGAATTCATGTTTGAGTAAATTAAACTTAACATGGCTAGATATTATGTTAACATTTGTGACCCGTCGCGCTAAAAGGGACCTTATATGAAGTGTGAAAAATATCGACCCTAGTCAGTCTGCGCAGCCCGCGCAGCCAGACTAGGGCCGACACTTTTCACTTGTATGTAACTTTCTAAATCTGGAATGTTTTCCCTATCTTACTATATGTTCATTTTTCGCATACGAGATCTGGTTGACCTGTGGTGAGTGTGACAAGTTTGTCCAAATTTGTATGTTTGGAGTTCGGATAAGGTCCCTTTTAGCGTGACAGGTCACATTTTTTTTGTCAGGAAAGAAAACATCGAGAGAGGGAGGAGCCGGAATTGTCCGAATCACAGAAGAAGAAACTGTCAATCAAAGAGACACAAAGAAGTTTGCCCATCTATCCTTTTAAACAAAGTTTGATAGAGGCTGTTGAACAGTTTCAAGTGTTAATCATTGAAGGAGAGACTGGTTCCGGAAAAACTACACAGGTTCCACAGTATTTACATGAAGCTGTAAGTTGATTTAATTTAAATTACATGCTTTTGCTTTTTGCAGGCAGTATAGACTAAGATCAGACTGCATAAACATGCAGTCAGATCTTAGTCAATACTGTCTGCTAAATATTACTGTTTTACGATCTATAGATCGATTGAGGCTGTTGAACAGTTTCAAGTGTTAATCATTGAAGGAGAGACTGGTTCCGGAAAAACTACACAGGTTCCACAGTATTTACATGAAGCTGTAAGTTGATTTAATTTAAATTACACGCTTTTTCTTTTTGCAGGCAGTATAGACTAAGATCAGACTGCATAAACATGCAGTCAGATCTTAGTCAATACTGTCTGCTAAATATTACTGTTTTACGATCTATAGATCGATTGAGGCTGTTGAACAGTTTCAAGTGTTAATCATTGAAGGAGAGACTGGGTCAGGGAAAACTACACAAGTGCCACAATATTTACACGAAGCTGTAAGTATTTATATGTGCCTGAATGAATGGGTGCTTATTTAAACACCATGAATTGATTGAGGCTCACGCTTGCCAATCATTATATTGTCGCTGTAAATGCAAAACCTCATATGTCGATTGGTGCAATTTTCAAAGTACAAACTTGTGTGCCCAGTGTAGACGATTCTCGCAGGTTTTGAGATATTTAAATAATTTTTATTGATCAGTATTATTGACACACTATTTGTGAACAATATATCCAAATTTCAAGTAAGACATTTCAGTTTGGGAAAAGTTATTACACTTATTTCCCTCCCCTTTAAAAAATTTCAAAACCGAGATTCCAGGTTTTGCATTTACAACGACGATATATGCTTTTAGCATTTCTGTCAACAATTGTAGAAAGCTTATTGACAATTTAGGCGAATGTTGGGATAAGTCTGATCAGTTGGCTGTAGGTTGCTCGATTGATTATGATTCAGCTTGCATGATCTTTGATGGTACTTATTATACCACCAATCTATGAAGTTTCATCATGTCTGTCTGTCTGCCCATCGGATCCATCAATCCATAGACTTTTTCGTTTCTGTGCTCCAACTTAAGAAATGGTTGACCTAGGATGACGATACTTTACACAGGTGTTACCCTAGGAGGTTTCCTATTGTTTTTGGGAAGGTCAAGGTCACAATTGCACTATGTTTGAAATCTGTTTCCTTGCTCCAACTGAAGAACTATTAGATCTGTAGCTCTTTTTCAGTGACAAGATGTAAGTGGGGGTATTTGTCAACTTTACGACAGTTCTAACTTTGACTGTAAAATGAACAAGTTTAATTAAATGTTTATGCAATATTTAATGGAATGTATGATTTTGTGTTGCAATCAGAGGCAAAATATTTGGTTTATTGAAGAAAAATATTCAAAGCTTCATTGCACATCTTGGGCAATATTTTATATTATTTTGTGTTTTTGTCCATTTATTCTAGGGCTTCTGTAATGATGGTAAGAAAGTAGGATGTACACAACCTAGACGAGTGGCTGCTATGTCAGTGGCTGCTAGAGTGGCAGAGGAAATGGGATTCAAACTCGGAAATGAGGTGAGAAAAGCTCATTCTTAATTTGATGACAAAACAATACATCAAACATGATGTGATTGAAAAAGAAGGATGACAATTGTCTAGGCGAACAAGTTTAAAGAATAAAAAATATTTACCCATGTTTACTAAAGGTGTTCAATTCATTTAGATTGACCTTTCCAATGTCCTTGAATTATCTAATTTATGAGTGTTATTGAAAACTGTTGTTTCTACAATACAGTTTAGAACATCATGAAATTGACATTCTGAGTGGAATGGGAATGTTTTATGAGCGAATGAATGGATGAATGGAATGAGCGTTTGGAATGATTTTGTGTATCTAAAAAATCAATAACACGCCCACATTAATCGTACAACCAATCAGACGTGATCTTTAAATAGTAACAGCTCGATATTGGAAATTTACCAATATTATAGGTATGAAGGTTTATCGATAAAACACCCACGATAATATTTTGGCCAATGAAATGCCTTCTTTTTATAACAACCAATTAAACCAGTGAACGTTTATTGAGTGATGTTTTTTTGAGCGTTTTGAATGTTTTTGTGATCGGAATGAATGAACGCTGGAGTGGAATGATTTTGATCGGAATGGAATGGTATAAATGTCAATTTCATGATGTTCTCAACTGTACATTTTGCTTTACAGTACTTTTGTGCTGACCCCTAATATGAACTGTTGCACTAAATTTTGCATTTAAGCTATCAAAACATTTCTCATGCACTTTCAATAGAGAACCCGATGCCTTATTAGTCCCCTACCGGTGTTCACACCGGAGGGGACTATAGGTTTGCCCTCCGTCTGTCCGTCCGTCCGTCTGTCCGTCCGTCTGTCCGTCCGTCTGTCCGTCCGTCTGTCCGCTCAAATCTGGATCCCGCGATAACTTAATAACTAAGCAAGCGTTTTTGATGAAAGTTGGTATATGACTAGATGGCAATGTGTACATTATGCACATCATTTTATTTTTGTTTTTCGACTTAAATTGAGGTTGCTATGGTTACAGAAATAGTGGAAATATGGCCAAAAATGGGATCCTGCGATAAGATAATAACTAAGCAAGCTAGTTTGATGAGACTTGGTATATGACTATATGGCAATGTGTAGATTATGCACATCATTTTATTTTTGTTTTTAGACTAAAATTGTTGTTGCTATGGTTACGGAAATAGTGAAAATATGGCAAAAAATATTGGATCCTGCGATAAGTTAATAAGTAAGCAAGCTAATTTGATGAGACTTGGTATATGACTAGATGGCAATGTGTAGATTATGCACATCATTTTATCTTTGTTCTTTGACGAAAAGTGCGGTTGCTATGGTAACGGAAATAGTGAAAATATGGCAAAAAATGGATCCTGCAATAACTTAATAACTAAGCAAGCTAACTTGATGAAACCTGTTAAAATGTAAAAAAATGTATAAGCCATGTTAGTCAGGGTGGTGATGCAGCAGTATTAATCACCTCCAGTTGGGCTAACATTTCATATGTTTGACAATTATTTTGATGACTTGTTCATCTTAATCTATTAATGATTACCATATTGAGTCAATGTGAAGCCGGTAGGGGACTTTATGTGTTGCATACAACACCAGATACTTGTCAAATATAGAAGGCAATACTAGGATTCAGGCTTTGTCAAAAAATATCAACTATTTTAGATCTATTGAAGACATATGCTAAAAATAAATGATTTCTGTAGAGATTGGATGCCATATGATTTGTTAACAGACCATCTCATTCCTAGTTATGATTGATGTATGTTTATTTGCTACTTGCAGGTTGGGTATAGTATTCGATTTGAAGACTGCACCTCAGAGAGGACCCTCATCAAATACATGACTGATGGTATGTTACTCAGAGAGTTCTTGAGTGAGCCTGACTTACAAGGATACAGGTAAATTTTGAATTGTCAAAAGACTACGAGGCAATTTGGCTTTGTAGATACTCTAATGATAACAATATAACTGAAATAGTGACACAGATTGTAGAGTTGCCATTAAAGTGACATTTCACAATAGTTTTTAATAAATTTTACTTTTATTTTTATCTGAAAGAGCATATTTTCTTGTGAAAATTCTGAAAATTTCTAGCCAAAATATTGCACCATTTACGAGAAATATATATTTCTTTGCTAAAATTTATCAAATTGTTGTCCACAACAGTTAGGATTTATATGTAATTTGCCATTTCTGTCTCAACTTTAAATGCACATTTTTCGCTTATAAATAACAACTTCAAAATACTGATAGCATTTATACGAATTAGAATAACCAACTTTTGAATGAAGACATACTTTAAAAAAATGAAATTGGAATGTTATGTCCCTTTAAGGTAAGATAAATTATTTTATTGCAGGCATTTTCCTTCCACTAAATTAATAATTCACCCTGTTTAAGAGAAAACCTTTCCTGTAAACTGAATCACCTATCTTTCCAGAGGCGCGTTCTTTAGAGCGAGATTTTGTAAGATTTCTTAAGATGTTTTTGATAAAGCGTTTTAAGGCCGAGATTATAAGCGAGGTGTTCCAAATGTTCCATACTTCATACAAATGACGTCATCATGACGTCATTTGTATGAAGTATAGAGCATTCTGAACTCCGCGGTTTATGAATTATGGAGCATTCGGAACAACTCGATCAATTCTATCCCATATAGATTCTACAGAATTTACCGAAGGGTTCCGAAAGAAGTATAGAGCAATGGCGGCTCCCATTGAGCGTCTTAAAAATCTTGCTCTAAAGAACGCTTTATCCTAAAATATCTTAAGAAATCTCAAGATATCTCAAGAAATCTCGCTCTAAAGAATGCGGCTCAGTTAGGATAACACTTATATTTGTTTCAGTTCGATCTCCCACTGATGATATATTCAGTAACTTAATATCAGAACATGATATATGTACAGTTGAGAACATCATGAAATTGACATTAATTCCATTCAATTCCGATCAAAATCATTCCATTCAAACGTTCATTCATTCCGCTCACAAAACCATTCATAGCGCTCAATGAACGTTAAAAACGCTCACAGGTTTAATTGGTTGTTATAAAAAGAAGGCATTTCATTGGCTGAAATATTATCGTGGGCGTATTTATCGATAAACCTTCATACCTATAATATTGGTAAATTTCCGATATCGAGCTGTTACTATTTTAAGATCACGTTTGATTGGTTGGAAGGTTATCGTAGGCGTGTTATCGATTTTTTAGATACACAAAATCATTCAAAACGCTCATTCCATTCATCCGTTCATTCGCTCATAAAACATTCCCATTCCACTCAGAATGTCAATTTCATGATGTTCTCAACTGTACTGTTCTCCTCGTCCAAAGCAAAAATGTGCAAACCTAATTGATGACTGTATTCTTTTCCTTTCAGTGTGTTGATCATTGATGAAGCCCATGAACGTACACTTCACACTGATGTTTTGTTTGGTTTGGTAAAGGATATAGCCAGATTTAGACCAGATCTAAAGCTACTCATCTCTAGTGCTACATTGGATGCGGAGAAGTTTTCTGAATTCTTTGATGATGCTCCTGTATTTAGAATCCCTGGTAGAAGGTTTCCTGTAGATATTTATTATACTAAGGTATGGTTATAATTGATCAAACTTTTAGCAAGAACCAGTCAATTGTTAATTCCCTTAATTCATGGCTCTTACACATATAACATTTTCAGATAATAAGATTTAATAATACATTATTCAAAACTGCAAGTGCAGATGATAAGCTCTTCTCTAAGCCATTCAAAAGAAGATGAATTGCTGTCAAAAATAGGAAGACTATGCAGTCAAAGAAGAAAATGCCTGTTAACACTCAGTTCCATTAAGATAAATTTGCATTAAATGAATATAGTATATCGAGGGTTTGGTGCAAAACTATTGTAACTACCTTTTGTAAAATTTTACAGGAGAGGCAAAAAACTTACTGTCTTTCTCAAAGTTAAAGAGGAAAAATGTTTTTAAAAATCTAAATATTTTTTTAAGTATAAATAATTGAAACCTAATATTAGTACACATAATGTATTCCTTCCTAAAGATTCAGAAAATGTAAAAAAGTGAAAATCTGAAAAATATGTAGTTACAATAGTTTTGCACTGAGCCCTCGATATGGCCTTGAAAACATGCCAGGGTTGGGATGCAATGGTTAGGCACTTTCTTCAGTTTATTGATATGATTGAAATACAGTTATTGTTTAAAGCAGTTATGATAACACACATCTTTGCAGGCCCCGGAAGCTGACTATATAGATGCAGCAGTAGTATCGGTGTTACAAATCCATTGTTCACAGCCTAGTGGGGATATACTGGTGTTTCTAACTGGTCAAGAGGAGATTGAGACTGCCAATGAAATGTTAATGGTAAGTGCACAAAAGCTCATTCAAAGCTGGCTATTTCACATTCCATACCCGTAAAGATTGAAATAAAGTGACTTTATGAAAAATGACATTTTAACCTTCACTAATAAATACGTTATTAAAAACGACAACAACAATGATTATTGTCGCTAGATTCATCTCTGAAATGATATTGAAGTCATTATACCCCACACCTACGAAGTAGAGGGGGGTATATTGGTTTCACCGTGTCTGTCTGTCTGTCTGTCCGTCCATCTGTATGTCCGTAGACTTTTTCGTTTCCGTGCTCTAAGTCAAGAACCGGTTGAGCAAGGATTATGAAACTTTACACAGTTGTTGCCCATGATCCAAAGACCGAGATTATAAGCGAGGTGTTCCAAATGTACCCTATTGTTTTTGGGTCACGAAGGTCAAAGGTGAAGGTCACAATTGGACTTTGTTTAAAATCTGTTTCCATGCTCAGGATCATGAAACTTTACACAATTATTGCCCATGACCAAGGAGGTGCCCTATTGTTTTGGGGTCATGAAGTCAAAGGTCAAGGTCACAATTGGACTTTGTTTAAAGTCTGTTTCAGTGCTCTAAATCAAGAACCGGTTGACATAGGATCATGAAACTTTACACAGTAGTTGCCCATGACACAAGGAGGTGCCCTATCGTTTTTGGGTCACAAAGGTCAATGGTCCAGGTCACAATTGGACTTTGTTTAAAACATGTTTCTGTTCTCCAACTAAACAACCTTTTGACCTATGGCACTTTTTCAGTGACAAGGTGCTAGTAGGGGGGTATTTGTCCGCATTGCGACAGTTCTAGTGGATATTGAGTTGGTTATGCAGTTCTTTTAATTGAAAATGGGGTTACATTCAGAAGTTAACTCATTCCTTCATATGATGCCCTTTGATGTTCCATGAGATAATGGATTTACAAAAACATCATGGAAAATGAAGAAATTGCTTGTGACAATGTTCTCTGCCCCAAATGATGAAACCTGGTAAAATTCTATTTATTGAAATGTTGTATGTTTCAATTTGGGTCAGTCCAAATGTAATGTCTTAATTGATAAGTGCTCAAGATTTTGGAGTACAGTTGTAAACTACTATGTTTTGTTTTTCTCTATTCTATAGGAGAGAACAAGAAAATTGGGCTCAAAGATTAAAGAACTTATTATCTGTCCAATTTATGCCAACTTGCCATCCGACATGCAGTCAAAGATATTTGACCCAACCCCTCCCGGTGCACGGAAAGTTGTTTTGGCGACAAACATAGCAGAGACATCGTTGACTATCGATGGTATAAAATATGTGATAGATCCAGGGTTCTGTAAACAAGATAGTTATAATGCTAGAACTGGAATGGAGTCTTTGGTGGTCACTCCGGTGTCAAAGGTAGGTTGAATTAAAATTATCCCAAACGACATATTTTAAGGTGATCCACTTCAAAAACTGCCATAAGAGATGAAACGGGTGTTATAAAAGATAGGATTTGTGTAAAATATGGCACAGAAAATATTGAGACAAAAGGAGAAACTGCTGGATATCAGCAGTTTCTTCTTTCGTCTCAATGTTTTTCCAAGCCATTTCTATTAGGGACGTCAAAACCAGGTCTTGTTTGGGAAAGGGTTAAAATTAACTTCATGTGCCATGTTACCAAATCTATTACACTTCACAGCTCATTAATTTTGTGATAGTGGTACTCTATCAATTGTGGGTTGAAAGATTGATAAGACCCATTCACCAAATATTCTTGCTTTGGTACTATAGACATAGATCAGGCTGCACATTTTTGCATCTGATCTTTGTCTATAGTACCTGTTTGTGGGTATTTATTGCAAGGATTTTAAACTTTTTGACTGCCAAGGCAAATGGTCCCTTATATACCAGAGGCAAATTTACACAGGTAATAATTTACCCTTACACCATTTTGGCAGACAAACGCTAAAAAGTAGGCAAACATTGTAAACATTCTACATGCATAGCATATTCCAATCATATAACCATGCAATATACTAGCATTTTTTATGAGTAGTATAGCTGTTCAAGGGAAAAAGACGTCTCTTATGGTATTTGCGGAGCACTTTTTGCGATTGAAATATCCGTAACTATAGGTAGTTAAAAGGTAAATTATTTACTTCGAGCCTTGCTCGAGAATATGTTAGAAACAGGCTTTTGTAAACAAGATAGTTATAATGCTAGAACTGGAATGGAGTCTTTGTTGGTTACACCTGTGTCAAAGGTTTGTGAAAGTTAATTCAATTTAACCTATTACCACCCAGTGAGGCTTTTTTATGCCTCAAGACACTTGCTTGGGAAAACATTGTGGAAAATGAATAAATTGCTTGTCACAGGCAACTTCTTCATTTCCCACAATGTGCTCTACCATGAAAAACAAAAATGTAAAATTTCTTTCACTTTGAAATGTTATCTGCTGCATCTTTGAATTTCGATCAGTCTAAATTTTGTCGTCTGGTAATGGGTTTACCCTTTCTCAGACAATGTCTGATATAGCAGGTAAACAATTACAATAAAAGCAAATTTTCAGAATTTCTAAGATATCATGAAAACATACATTTTCCTAACTATGACAGTGTCTCTGCACTCTAGGAGTAAACCCTAAGAAAACTCATCACTAAACATATGCTGGCCTCCTAGTGAAACCTTTAAAACCCTTTAATTTCAGAGCAAACCTTTAAAACATTTACATTTTCCCAGAAAACCTTTAAAAAGCCAAAATAACCTGTAATTCTCTCTCAAAATCTTTACATTTGCTCTGACTGGTTGCCGTCCAAGGTTTAAGCAATTCTGCATTTTCCCTTCTTTTATATATTGTATGTATTGTCTTACAATGCAGATATCTTCAGGAGCCACCAAATCTGACCTAAATTTTCAAAATTTTCTTGGGGGAGACCCCCCCCCCCCCCCCCCCCCTTATTAGAGGGTTGCATAAAAATGACTTGTTATGATTGTGTTTTTTCCGACGAATATTGCCTTTATTTACTCTTTATTTTATCACATTTTACAATAAAAGGCCTTTATCTTTCACACATAAGAACCTTTATAAACCTTTATTTCTGTTTTGGTCTGCTAGAAGGCATGCATATGTAACTACCTACTACATGTATTTGATGGTCCAAAAGACCATACATTCAAGAACAATTGAATTGTCATTCATAAATCAATATCTTTCTTGAATAATGATAAAAAAAATATTTGTAATTCTAAATGTTTCAGGCCTCAGCCAATCAGCGTGCAGGTAGAGCAGGACGGACATCTGCGGGCAAATGTTTCCGACTGTACACCGCCTTGGCGTACAAAAATGAACTTGAAGAATATGTTGATATCATTTATTTCATAGTTTTTAAGTCCACTCAATTCAGAATGATGCAATTTTTTCCCTAACAAATAACATCTTTCATGTTTTGTGATAGGTTTTAGAAAAAAAAAACCCACACACACAATAATGCCTTTTGACTCTTCAAAGGATAAAGGCTTTGGAAAACATTAAGGAAAATGAAGAAATTGCTTGTGACAAGCAATTTCTTCATTTCCCACAATGTTTTGTAATCTAACGTACTTAAAAATGTAAAATTTCATTGACTTATAATTGTCATCTGCAACCCCTTTGATTTTGAGCAAGTCTAAAATGTTGTTGTTTGGTAATGGGTTGATATTCTTAATGTTTCAGGCCTCAGCCAACCAGCGGGCAGGTAGAGCAGGAAGGACATCTGCGGGCAAATGTTTCCGTCTTTACACAGCCTGGGCGTACAAAAATGAACTTGAAGACAATACAATTCCAGAAATACAGCGGACTAATCTCGGAAATGTTGTGTTATTGTTGAAAAGTTTAGGAATTAATGATCTCATTCATTTTGACTTTATGGACCCTCCTCCTCATGAGACTTTAGTGCTGGCGCTAGAGCAGTTATATGCCCTCGGGGCATTAAATCATAAAGGGGAGTTAACGAAACTTGGTAGAAGAATGGCAGAATTTCCAGTAGATCCCATGTTGTCCAAGATGATACTGGCATCAGAAAAGTAAGTTTAATCCATGCTCAAACATTGACACTTTTTGACATACAGCAAAATACAGGTTTTGGGAAAACATTGAGGAAAATCAAGAAATTGCCTTAGACAAGCAGTTTCTCAATTCCCCACAATGTTTTTATGCAAAAATGCAAAAAAGTAAAAATCCATGCACTTTAATATTGTTTGTCTGCAGTACATTTGAATTTGGAACAAGTCTAAGTTTAAAACTGTCTAACACTTTGATTCCAGCACTGTCGCCCTGAATAAATCAGAATTGTTTGAAATATAATTATTCTTTTTTAACTGTTGAAATAAAATCAGTGGATTTATTATATTAAGATTAGAATTAAGAAAACTTCTGACTGACTAGATGTTTTATTTTTCTACATCAACTTGCAATTTCTCCAAAGTGATAGTGATGTTTTATATGCCACCATATTGAAAGATTGGGGGCACATTATTTTTACATGTGTCCGTCTGTCTGTCAGAAAACATAACATTGCCCATTTCGGGGGCATTTGTGTTTCACAAACACATCTTGGTTTCCATCAAAGCTACAGATAATAGGGGGCAGTGAATTTCAAAAATTAAATACATGTATCTTTATTGTTTATCAAACCTTATGTTGTTGATACTCATGGATATGATTCAAATGAGTAGATCTACCCACAACATAGGGTTTTGATTTCAAATAACTTAAGAATATGTTTACACCCTTTTATCTGTTGCTCTGTTTCAATTAAGTTATTTTACACCATATAATATGTGACCCATCAGGCTAAAAGGGACCTTATCGGAAGTGTGAAAAATATCGACCCTAGTCAGTCTGCACAGTCTGCGCAGCCAGACTAGGGCCGACACTTTTCACTTTTATGCAATTTTCTGAAACTAGAATGTTTTCCCTATCTTACTATACTGTATGTTAATTTTTCGCACACAGGTTCTGGTTGACCTGTGCTTAGTCTGACAAGTTTGTCAAAATTTGGATTTTTGGAGTTCAGATAAAGTCCCTTTTAGCGTGACAGGTCACATATTCTCTTTATTTAATTCAGGTACAAGTGCTCAAAAGAAATAGTCACCATCACAGCTATGTTATCAGTGAACAATTCCATATTTTACCGTCCTAAAGACAAAGTGGTGCATGCGGACACGGCAAGACAAAACTTTTTTCTCCCTGGTGGTGATCACATCACACTAATGAATGTTTATAATCAGTGGGAAGAGACAGGTTATTCTACACAGTGGTGTTACGAGAACTTTATACAGCATCGGTCAATGAAGCGAGCGAGAGATGTGCGAGATCAGATTGAAGGGTTGATGGAGAGAGTAGAGATTGAAATGAGTACAAACCCTCTAGATTCTGTTGCAATAAGAAAGGTGGGCAAGATGATATTTGTTTGAATGCTAATTTGTCATTTTAACCCATTCTTACATAATGACTCCCTTTGATGCCTCACTAGGTAGGCTAGGATTTAGAATATTTTTAGAATAATAGCTTGGCATTTAAACCCATTCCTACATAATGACTCCCTTTGATGCTTCACTAGATAAAGGCTTTGTAAAACATTGTGGAAAATGAAGAAATTGCTTGTGACAAGCAATTTTTTCATTTCCCACAATGTTTTCTAGCCAAATGAACTAGGAAATGAACAAGGCAAGAGATGTGCAAGATCAAATTGAAGGATTAATGGAGAGGGTCTAGATAGAAATGAGCACAAACCCTCTAGATTCTGTCGCAATTAGAAAGGTAGGCATGAGAATATATATTTGAATGCTAAATTGGCATATTGGCATTTAAACCATTTCGGCATGATACTTTTTCAAGGCCCCACTAGAGATAGTTTTGGAAAACAGTGTGGAAAATGAAGAAATTGCTTGTCACAAGCAATTTCTTCATTTCACACAATGTTTTCTAACCAAATATACTAGGAAATGAAGTGGGCAAGCTATGTGAGAGATCAGATTGAAGGTGTAATGGAGAGGGTCGAGATTGAAATGAGCACGAACCCTCTCGATTCTGTTGCAATAAGAAAGGTAGGTGTAAGAATATTTCTTTGAATTCTTACATGATATTTCAAATTGCTCATTAGAAAAAAATATTTTTTCTTGCTTTCTTCCATTTGCAAAATCGAGGGACTGTGTTACCCTTTCCCAAACAAGATTTGGTTTTGACAACTGCTTCATGAAATGTTTTGGAAAACATTGAGGCAAAAGAAGAAAATGCTGATAAACAGCATTTTCTCCTTTTGCGGCAATATTTTCTCTGCTACGCTGTAAACTAATTCCCTTTTCATTAAAACCTATTTTGGCATCTGCGGCAGCCTTCAAATTGATTCACCATAAATTATCATTATTTGGAAAAAGGTCAAGAAAACCATTAACCCTTTCCCAAACAAGACCTGGTTTTGACGTCCCTAATAGAAACAGCTTGGGAAAACATTGAGACAAATGAAGAAACTGCTGATAACCAGCAGTTTCTCCTTTTGCCTCGATATTTTCTTGGCTAGAACATTGACATTTGGGCCATTTGTGATCATTTACTTTGTCGTCTGGTGCAGCTTTCAAATTGGACTTCCCTAAAAATGTGCTGTTTGGGAAACCAAGAAATCATTACGATAAAATTCTGTATTTCAGGCCATCACAGCAGGGTTCTTCTACCATACTGCAAAGCTAGACAAGGGGGGTAACTACCGTACTGTAAAACACAATCAGACTGTAATGATACATCCCAACAGTTCGTTGTTTGAAGACAGACCTAAATGGTTGATCTACCATGAACTAGTGTTTACTACCAAGGAATTCATGAGACAGGTTTGTGTAGTATTTGTCGTTGTTTTTGTGCTTGGTTATTCTACCATAGTGCAAAGCTAGACAAGGGGGGTAATTATCGAACAGTAAAACAGAATTAGACTGTGATGATACATCCCAATAGTTCATTGTTTGAAGATAGACCTAAATGGTTGATATATCATGAACTGGTGTTTACTACCAAGGAATTTATGAGACAGGTACACACATTTGATATCAAATCATTTCCTTAAGGTAGTCCACCCTTACAGAGATTTACATGACGTCTGAGAAATTTGGGTATCTTCCTAAACGAATAGGTTTGGATGTGTAACAATTGTAAACAGTGTCACAATAAAATTCCGATGTCACATGAATCTTATTCGGGGTAGACCAAGAAGAGAAGACATTTTGATTACCACAGATATGGAGGTAGTATAGACTAAGATCAGACTGCATGTAAATGCAGGCTGATCTTAGTCTACACTGCCTGCTTCTGCAGGAATACCTATTCAAAACACTATTCCATTGAAAACATGCACCAATGAACATGATGTGGATTGTTTCCAAACTTGTGATTACCACAGAAAAGCAGGCAGTATAGTTAAAGATCAGACTGCATGTAAATGCGTGAATATCAATAGGGTTTGAATATCCTAACCTCAATGTTCACATTATGGATGTCAAGTACATATACAGAACTTGTTTGTGAAAGCATTAAACTCTAAGCTATAACATAGGAATAATCTGATTCATTTAGTACTTATGTTGCCAATTGCATTCCTTTCAATTTGGAACCGTCTAAAAATTTAATGTTTTGGAAAGGGTAAATCTTTTAAGTTGTATATGTAGCCTGCCCCAAAATTTCCTGTGTTTGTATTCTCATGCACTACCATTTATTGTCGACTATCTCATATCATTTCAGACAATAGAGATAGAGAATGGTTGGTTGTTAGAGGTGGCTCCACATTATTACAAATCTAAAGAACTAGAAGATGGGTCAGGGAAGAAAATGCCAAAGAATACTGGAAAATCTAGAGACGATGCAATACGGAAATACTGATGTTCTCATGATCAACATAATTAACCCTTTCCCAAACAAAATTTCCCGTGTTTGTATTCTCCTACAGTTCCAATTATTGTCGACTATCTCATATCATTTCAGACAATAGAGATAGAGAATGGCTGGTTGTTAGAGGTGGCTCCACATTATTACAAATCTAAAGAACTAGAAGATGGATCAGGAAAGAAAATGCCAAAGAATACTGGAAAATCTAGAGATGACGTTACTCGGAAATACTGAAGTTATTCAAAATCATCATAATTGAGTGGGAGATCTGGAAAAAGAGCTATGAACCCTAAGTTTCCCAAACAAGACCTGGTTTTGACATCCCTAATTGAATCGGCTTAGGAAAACATTGAAACAAAAGAAGAAACTGCTGTAACCAGCAGTTTCTCCTTTTGTCTCAATATTTTCTATGCCATATTTTACACATATTCTATCTTCAATAAGATCTATTTTGTCATTTGTGGCACTTTTGGAAGTGGATCACCCTAAAATTTTGCCGTTTGGGAAAGGATTAATTTATGATGCAGGATATGGAAAGGCTCTTATAGCATTTTAAACCATCATGCCTAACCCATCACCAGATGGCAAAATTTTAGACTCTTTCAAATTCAAAGATGATGCAGATGACAATTTCAAGTGAATGGAATATTAAATGATTTGGTCTTCTGGTAGAAAACATTGTGTGAAATGTGGAAATTGCTTGTCACAAACAAACAATATTGTTTTTGCCATGTCCGTCCGTCCGTCCGTCAGTCCGTCCGTCCGTCCGTCCGTCCGACATTCGTTTCCGCGCTATTTCTTGGAAACTATAGACCGGATTTCGATGAAACTTGGCACACAGCTTCACTACAAAGAGGACATGCGCATATCGTCGGGGTTACCCGGTTCGACCATTGAATTCAGAGTTACTGCCCCTGACTGTTTAAGCCATATACATACAGAGTGATATTCGTTTCCGCGCTATTTCTTGAAAACTATAGATCGGATTTCGATGAAACTTGGCACACAGCTTCACTACAAAGTGGACATGCGCATATCGTCGGGGTTACCCGGTTCCACCGCCGAATTTAGAGTTACTGCCCCTGACTGTTTTAGCCATATACATACAGAGTGATATTCGTTTCCGCGCTATTTCTTGAAAACTATAAACCGGATTTCAATGAAACTTGGCACACAGCTTTACTACAATGAGGACATGTGGTTCGACCGCCGAATTTAGAGTTACTGCCCCGTTTTAGCCATATACATACAGTGATATTCGTTTCCGCGCTATTTCTTGGAAACTATAGACCGGATTTCGATGAAACTTGGCACACAGCTTCACTACAAAGTGGACATGCGCATATTGTCGGGGTTACCCGGTTCGACCGCCGAATTCAGAGTTACTGCCCCTGACTGTTTAAGCCATAGACATACAGAGTGATATTTGTTTCCGCGCTATTTCTTGAAAACTGTAGACCGGATTTCGATGAAACTTGGCACACAGCTTCACTACAAAGTGGACATGCGCATATCGTCGGGGTTACCCGGTTCCACCGCCGAATTTAGAGTTACTGCCCCTGACTGTTTTAGCCATATACATACAGAGTGATATTCGTTTCCGCGCTATTTCTTGAAAACTATAAACCGGATTTCAATGAAACTTGGCACACAGCTTTACTTCAATGAGGACATGCGCATATCGTCTGGGTTACCCGGTTCGACCGTTGAATTCAGAGTTACTGCCCCTGACTGTTTAAGCCATATACTTACAGAGTGATATTCGTTTCCGCGCTATTTCTTGAAAACTGTAGACCGGATTTCGATGAAACTTGGCACACAGCTTCACTACAAAGTGGACATGCGCATATCGTCGGGGTTACCCGGTTCGACCGCCGAATTTAGAGTTACTGCCCCTGACTGTTTTAGCCATATACATACAGAGTGATATTCGTTTCCGCGCTATTTCTTGAAAGCTATAGACTGGATTTCAATGAAACTTGGCTCACAGCTTTACTACAATGAGGACATGCGCATATCGTCGGGGTTACTGGGTTCGACTGTCGAATTCAGAGTTACTGCCCCTGACTGTTTAAGCCATATACATACAGAGTGATATTCGTTTCCGCGCTATTTCTTGAAAACTGTAGACCGGATTACGATGAAACTTGGCACACAGCTTCACTACAAAGTGGACATGCGCATATCTTCGGGGTTACCCAGTTCGACCGCCGAATTTACAGTTACTGCCCCTAACTGTTTAAGCCATATACATACAGAGTGATATTCGTTTCCGCGCTATTTCTTGAAAACTATAGATCGGATTTCGATGAAACTTGGCTCACAGCTTCACTACAAAGTGGACATGCGCATATTGTCGGGGTTACCCGGTTCGACCGTCGAATTTAGAGTTACTGCCCCTGATTGTTTTAGCCATATACATACAGAGTGATATTCGTTTCCATGCTTTTTCTTTAAAACTATAGACCGGATTTCAATGAAACTTGGCACACAGCTTTACTACAATGAGGACATGCGCATATCGTCGGGGTTACCCGGTTCTACCGCCGAATTTAGAGTTACTGCCCCTGACTGTTTTAGCCATATACATACAGAGTGATATTCGTTCTGTTGAAGCCATATACATACAGAGTGATATTCGTTCTGTTGAAGCCATATACATTGAGAGTTATATTCATTTCCGCGCTACTTTATTGACAATGAAAATATGTTCGGCGGGGGATATCAATTCAACAAATTTGCTTGTTTTCCACAACGTTTTCTAAAGCCTCAATATTGTGGGGTGTCAAAATGTGTGATGATGGGTTAAAGATAAGGTTGTGCCAAAGTGCTGTCTGATCTGGATCCATACTGCTGCTTTGCATTTAACCCTTGTCCGAACAAGACCTGGTTTTGACGTCCCTAATAGAATAGGTTTGGGAAAACATTGAAACAAAAGAAGAAACTGCTGATAACCAGCAGTTTCTCCTTTTGTCTCAATACTTTCTGTGCCATATTTTACACAAATGTTATCTTTACAAACATCCATTTTGTCGTTTGTGGCAGTTTTTCAAATTTTGCCGTTTGGGAAAGGGTTAAAGCTGGTCATACAGAAGCTGCTATTGAAATGGATCTTGATCAGACTGTGTATGAGTAGGCCGATCTGGATCCATGTGTCAAATGCCATTAGAGCCCCTTTTCCAGATCCTGACAATTTGAACTTGAACCTTTAACCTTTCCCAATCAGCAACAATTTGGGTTGTTCCAATCTGAAAGGAGTTGCAGAACACAACATTTAAGACAAAAGGAGAAAATGCTGATTATCAGCATTTTGTTCATTTTCCTCAATATTTTCTCAAGCTCATTTCTTAAAACAGCAAAACCAGTTCTTGTTTTGGGAAAGGGTTAAGAGTAGGCCCGTAGGAACAGGGGGGGGGGGGGGGGGGGGGCTAATGTTGGCCAAAAATGCTGAATTTTCTTCATTTCACTATACCAAACGACAAAATTTTAGGGTTTTACAAATTGAAAGATGCTACAGATGACAATTTCTTGTGAATTGATTGTTAAATTTTATTTTCTGGAGTCTTTTGGGGTGGAATACATTGTCTGAAAAGAAGAAATTGTTTGCCAAAAGCAATTTCTTCATTTTCCACAGTGTTTTCCATGGTCATTATTTTGTGGGGAGTCAAAGAGACAGAGTCATTGTGTGGTAATTGGTTAAGACATTATCTTTTCCAAGTGATCGTTGTATATCTTTGATGACTTTATAAAAGACAGCTCTTAAATGGATGTAACAGGAGAAAATGTGAATAAACGATATTTTTCTTGTTTACTCAATATTTCATGCTTGTTACTCAGATTGTCTATTTTTAGTAACATGAACCCTTACTTTGTATTGTTATTGTACTCTTGACCATTTTCAAATTTTTCGTCGGGCAAAAACAGTTGAAACAATAATGGTCAATGTTTTCAAAAGCATTCTAGGGGCTGTTGTACCAATTCTTGCATTTTTCATATAGATTGTGTTACAGGGTAGTATACAGCTATCAGTCTAATTCCAATAAGGACTGTAGAATTACATAACAATCTATCTGATTGGCCGAGATCTCGGCCAATCAGATGGTTTGTTATATAATTTAGATTTATTATACAGTCAACTTAGAAATGTTTGTGAACATGGTCCCAGGACATATTTTATCATTATGGAAGTGAAATAAAAAGAAACAATGTCATGATTATGTGTTTTGTCATTTATTTTTACCTGTACATGCATGAATTAAATCATATCAATGAACTTTGCTTTAAATAGTGAACAAGAGCTGTTCGAAGACAGCGCGCTCGACTTTCTAAGTTGCTTAGTATAAAGGGGGCGTAACTCCAAATATAGTGGAGCCAGGGTCATGGGCCCTGGTAGTGAGGTAGAGGGTGTGATGGTGAATAAGTTTGAGTTTATTGGGGTTTTACGCCGTTTTCAACTACCAGGGTCATATCGCGGCGACTGGAGCACCTACCCATGGATTCCTGTTGTTTCTCAAACCAGTACTACCACAACACCCTTACCGAGCCTCCAGCTGCTCGCCCACTTAGGTTAACGATTTCAAAGCCATTGGTGGGTGACAATTTTGTCAGAAAGGGTATTGGCCACGGCCGGGTATCGAACCCGGGACCTCTCGAATGATGGTCAGATGCGCTACCAGCTGCGCTAAGGCCGCGGCCCGATGGTGAATAAGTATTCCAAGTTTGGGTTGAATCCCTTTGATAGTATGGAAGTCATTGATGTTTGAAAAAACTTTAACCTTTGTTGCAACGCCGACGCCAACATCCGGGTGACAGTATAAGCTCTCTTCGAAAAGTCGAGCTAAAAATGAATTAACTTAATAATAAAGCTTTAAAAATTGGATATTCAATGAAAAAAGTCAAAATTACTTTTTTGGAAAAGGAATTTGCCTCTGTAAGGGTCTTCAAAATCAGGTTTTGTTCGGACTGAAGATAAAATTGCACTTCTTTTATACTTTTTCTTTAGTCCATATAAACTCAGTGAATATTGTCTTGTCGCCTTCCTGAATGACACAATGGCAATGAATTTTTAAGACATAAATAAATAAGGTTTCCAGGGTTCTCCACAGAATATTGTGAAGCCGTAGTGGCAATGGTAAACCTTGAAAACGCAAATAATTGTGAATAAAAACATAATGGGAAAAGAAGAAATTGCTCAATTTCTTCTTTTCCCATAATGTTAATCATAATGAAATCATTGTGGAAAATGAAGAAATTGCTTGCGACAAGCAATTTCTTCATTTTCCACAATGATTTCTAACCCAAAATGAAAAGATTTTTTAAATTTCATCAACTTGAAATTGTTGTCTGCAACACCTTTCAAATTGGAAAGGTCCATAATTTAGTCGTCTGGTAATGGGTTAAGGCTTAACAGCAAAATTCAAAGGTGCTGCAGCCAAAATGACCGAAATTAAACAGTTTTGGTCTCTCTGTGTAGAAAACATTGCGGCAAATGAAGCAATTTCTTCATTTTCCACAATGTTTTCCAAAGCCTTAATCTTGTGGGGCATCCAAAAGGGTCCCTGCGTGATAATGGGTTACAAAGAGTAAGAAAGAAGTTTGTGTGCCCAAAACAGGACAAACTCATTCAATTAACCCTTTCCCTAATGACAAAGTTTTAGACTGGTTAAAATTCAAAGATGTTGCAGCCAACAATTTCAAGTGAATGAAATTTTACATTTTTTTTAGTCTTTTGGGGTAGAAGACATTGTGGGAAATGAAAAAATTGCTTGTAAAAAGCAATTTCTTCATTTTCCACAATGTTTTCCAAAGCCTTTATCTTGTGAGGCGTCATTATGTGGAAATGGATTAGGAAGGCTGATAACATCTTGTTTTTATCACAGTTCTTGAATTTGTTTCCTACAGTTTGTTGCCTTTTTCTCACTTCCAAAATTGCTCATCCTCCGTGTAAAGTCGATATAAACACAATTCTGTCTTTTGGTTGTACCACATACTCTAATTCACCCTACAAAACAAAGAATATTCTTGGTTTTAGCCCTTTCCCAACAAGCTAGACCTGGTTTTGACATCCGTTTCAGAATAGGCTTAATTTCTGGCTTAGGAAAACATCAAGACAAAAGGAGAAAATGCTGATTATCAGCATTTTATCCATTTGCCTCAATATTTTCTGTTTCTAATCCACAAAATTAGAAAACAAGAGGGCCAAGACGGCCCTTTATCGCTCACCTTAGAGATCATCAAGATGATAATTTTTGTCTCATCTCACATACACAACTTCCGGACAACGTTCATTAAAAAAAAACATTTAAACAATGCTGGTAGTAGAGAGTTATACTACCATGGGAAGTGCAAAATTTACCTTATGGATCTCTGATAAACAGAATTGGAGAAGATTGTATCATTATGAGACAATGCTACATACAAAATTTCAAAAGCCTTACACCAAACAGTTTAGGAGAAAAAGATTGTACAAGATTTCCTTCTTTGTCTCTATATCGTCGGTGTAAATGCAAAACCTCGTATCTCGGTTTTGGAAAATTTTAAAGGGGAGGGAAAAACGTGTAGTAACTTTTCCCAAACTGAAATGTCTTACTTGAAATTTGGACATATTGTTCTCAAATAATGTGTCAATAATACTGATCAGTCAAAATATCTCAAAACCTGCGAGAATCGTCTACACAGGGCACACAAGTTTGTACTTTGAAAATTGCACCAATCGACATACAAGGTTTTGCATTTACAACGACGATATGAAATTTGATACCCACAACATAGGGTCAATTTTCCTTGTATCACAATACTTTAAAGTATTTTGGTAGACGGCCTTGAGATGATTCGTCACACAAAATTTCAATGCTCTAGGCCAAATGGTTCAGGAGAAGATGATTGTACAAGATTTCCTTCTTTGTTTCTGTACGAAATTCGATACCCACAACATAGGGCCAATTTTCATCGTATCACAATAATTTGAAGCATTTTGGTAGAGGGCCTTGAGATGATCCTAAACACAAAATTTCAAAACTCTAGGCCAAACAGTTCAGGAGAAGAAGATTGTACAAGATTTCCTTCTTTGTCTCTATATGAAATTCAATACCCACACCATAGGGCTAATTTTCCTTGTATCACAATAATTTGAAGTATTTTGGTAGAGGGCCTTGAGATGATTCTACTCACAAAATTTCAATGCTGTAGGCCAAACGGTTCAGGAGAAGAAGATTGTACAATATTTCCTTCTTTGTCTCTATATGAAATTTGATACCCACAACATAGGGCCAATTTTCCTTGTATCACAATAATTTTAGGTATTTCTGTAGAGGGCCTTGAGATGATTCTACTCACAAAATTTCATAGCTCTAGATCAAACGGTTCAGGAGAAGAAGATTGTACAAGATTTCCCTCTTTGTCTCTATATGAAATTCGATACCCACAACATAGGGCCAATTTTCCTTGTATCACAATAATTTTAGGTATTTTTGTAGAGGGCCTTGAGATGATTCTACTCACAAAATTTCAAAGCTCTAGGCCAAACGGTTCAGGAGAAGAAGATTGTACAAGATTTCCCTCTTTGTCTCTATATGAAATTCGATACCCACAACATAGGGCCAATTTTCCTTGTATCAAATTAATTTGAAGTATTTTGGTAAAGGGGCTTGAGACCATGCTACATACAAAATTTCAAGACTCTACGCCTTATAGTTTGGGAGGAGAAGATTTTTTAGTAATTGTGGACGGACGGACAGACAGACGGACGGACAGACAGACAGACAGACGACGGACGGTGAGCAATCACAATAGCTCACCCTCAGCACTTCGTGCTAAGGTGAGCTAAAAAGTCAATTTGTGGCAGCTTTCAAATTGAACTACCCTTAGTACCCTATTAGGTTAAATTTTGCCAATTGGGAAAAAGTCAAGCTCTCGTTACAAGGTTTTTGAAAGATAAGTGACAAAAGGATGATCAGAAATCAATATTCTTTCCCACTAGTTACAATGATACCTAAATTTTAATGAATAGTGGTTTGAATCAAACAAGAAACATCATTAATTTTAAGTAGACATCGCAAATGCCCAGTGACCTGAACAGGCCCACTTTCCTATGAATAGTTACACTAAAAGTTAGGGGTTTTTTGCTACTTGTTTTTTTTTTACAGCATTATTTCGCAAATTTTGTCTGAATGGGATATTTTCCCTGAATGAGAAATTTTCTCTCATGGAATTGGGAGTCCAAATTACCAATATCAAATACATATTTCATTTTTTTCTGCATTCTCTGTGCCTTCAGAGCCAATTTTAACCTTTTCCCAAGCAAGGCCTGGTTTTTGCGTATCTTATAGATGAAAAAGACTAGGGAAAATATTGAGGAAAAAGAAGGAAATGCTGCTAAGTATTTCTTCATTTTGCCTCAATATTTACTGGGCTTTACTGTACGCAATTCCTTTCTTTATCACCATCAATAGTGTCTTCTACAGCTGCTTTCAAATTAGGCAACCCTAAAATTTCATCATTTGTGAAAGTTTTAATACCATAGGTAAATTTCAAGATACTAACCAGTAACTCCCAATCTGCATCATTTACAAGAACAAGTATACCTGGACGCCTGAAATGGACAAGAAAACTGACATTTTTCACAATAAGCCTTTCCCAAACAAGACCTGGACTTGACATCCCTAGTAGAAGTAGTTATGGAAAACATTGACAGAAAAGAAGGAATGGTAGAAAACAGACTATTGATACCATAACACAATGTTTGACACAATACGCTATTTTTATTGTTTGAGAAACTTGTAATTTACTAAAAGATGCCTCAAAACACCTGAATCTTTTTATGAAGCTATTCTAACCTGTCAATCACTTACAGCTTCTCCCTGCATTAAACAATTGTAGGATTTCCACCGACTTTCAAATTTGGGGGTAAAAACCAAAGTTTAAGTACATCTGCTTGTATCCCTTGTATAAGAGACATAGAATACGGTGGATAATCACACGACTTAGAGTTTCAGAAAATCTTCAATATTTTCGTTAATACTCGAACAACTTGAATTCGGTTTGATGCAGAGAATGTCGGAAAATGCCAGAAATAAGCTGAAAGTGGTAGATTTTTGAAAAATCAACTGATTAAAAAGTTATTGAAGATAAACCAAAATTTTGGGTTATCTTCAATAACTTTTTTATCAGTTGATTTTTCAAAAATCAACCACGTCCATCTAATGCGTGGTGTCTGTCCACATTCTCTGCTTTAAACCAAATTCAAACCGGTCCAGTAATTACAAAATTATTGAAGATTTTCTGAAAATATTGTATCACGTGATTATCCACCATGTGGAAGGCTGCTTGCAAAAGAAGTTGGGGGTACATTATAGTCAATATCTGTTTTTGGAACGCCTTAATTTTGTTTTTTCTGTTGTCAGTTTAACCTTTGTATAAACATTTCCAAAATAGGATCCTATTGTATTTGCGATGAGTCTCATGTCAACATAGCCAAACAATAAGAAGTCATTTTTCGCTGACCACTTACACTGTGTCTCCCTGCATAAACAATTCTGGTCTTTCTTTTAACATATTGTCTTTGATCCAAACTAGAAGATCTTTCAAGGTCCCTGAAAAAAGTGGGAACTTTCTATTTTACCCTTTCCAAAACAGCAGAATTTTAGGTTGGTCCAATTTAAAAGTTGATATGGACAAATAATAAATTTTGATAAGGATAAATTTGTTGTATGTACAACATAACACATAAAACATTGAGGAAAAAGGAGAAAATGCTGATTATCAGCATTTTCTTCATTTGCATCATTGTTTTCCAAGCCTAATCTAATCGGGACGTGGGAAAAAGTCTTATTTGTGAAAAGAGTTAGTAGGTTTGTGCATTAGGATAAAATGAGCCAGTATTCAGAAAAACAGTCCTTTGTGGCTTTTGAGACCATGATAAATCCAGATCACTGTGGGTAACCCACGTGACTTGGGAAACGTTAACACCGAAAAATCGTCCGCTTCAATGAATGTCTTGTTTAATTTCTCAGCTTATACCCTATTGATTTTGATGAGATAAAGTGCATGGAACGCGCCTTTGAGAGAGCTAATCCCGGCTCTATCTCATTCTGCTCCAAATCCAGTGGTTTCTTCAAACATTCGAGCCAAAGTGTTTGTAAGTGCAAAACGAAAGTGGGAAGCGTTCACATGCACCAAAGAAAACTTTCGTTTGAATGTTTGTTACAAATGAGTTACAAACGGGAATAGCCCTCTCAAATGCGCGTTCCGTGCACTTTATCTCGTCAAAATCAACAGAGTATAAGCTGAGAAATTAAACAAAATGTACCTTGAAGCAGACAATTTTTTCGGTGTTGACGCTTCCCCAAAGTCACGTGGGTTACCCACCATGCAGATGAGCCTGTGCGTATGCACATTCTCATCAATATCAATATTGATCTTTATCAGTGTCTTCATTATTTGCAGTAACTGTAAGTATGCATCCTTATTTCCTTATTATACGTATATTACAGGCCCATAGGAAAGGGGGGGGGGGGCTAGGGGAACCTAAGTTCCCTCCCCAAAGTCTGCTAAAAATGCTGAATTTTCCTTATTTTACATGAGAAATTTAGGAAAAATCCAATTTACAGTGTTTCCACTGACTTTCAAATTTGGGGGTAAAAACCATGATTTTTCAGCATGCTTGTACCCCCTCTATAAGAAACAAAGAAGGCTGCAGGCAAAATTTGGGGGCAAAAGATTTAATTTGGGGGTGAAAAACCCCCATTTTGGAGCTTTTGGAAACCCTGATTTACCCCTCCCCCCCCCTTTTATTCAGACACAGTCACACTGGGGCTTCAGCCCCCCCCCCCCCCCCCCAAAAAAAAAAAATGCTTCCTTATCCTATGGGCCTGTATTATACCGCCTGTGACCACGCAATCTGGAAATATCAGGGCTATATTTCAAAGATTTGTGAAGATGCCTATTCTTGTACATTTTGGGATTTTCTTTTAACCCTTTCCCAAACAAGACCTGGTTTTGAATAAAAAATGCTTGGGAAAACATTGAAACAAAAGAAGAAACTGCTGATAACCAGCAGTTTCTCCTTTTGTCTCAATATTTTCTGTGCCATATTTTATAAAATTCCTATCTTTCATAACTTCCATTTAGTCATTTTTGGTAGTTTTTGAAGTGGATCATCCTAAAATTTTGCCGTCTGGGAAAGGACCAGCAGGTACATACAAACATAGATTGATTTGGGTATAATGCCTCTTTCAACTGACTGCAATGGTCATATTGCTGTATCTGGAGCACCTAACCATGATTCCTGGCGTTTCTCATACCAGTACTATGACATCCTTACCAAGCCTCCAGCTGCTCACCCATAGGTTTACAATTATCAAACCATAAGTGGGAGACAATTTTGTCTGAAAAGATATTTGCCACCAGTCTGATGAGCTGCCCACTGCAGTGATTTTTTTTCTTAAAAAAACGGTCGTTATTGGGCCCCTTTCCCCTCTCTGAGAAATATACTTTTTTCCCCCATTTCAGAGAAATTTTCCCCTCCTGGAACTAGATTTTTTTTTGCAAAGAAAAATCCAAATCATAGTTAGATTCTAGGCATCTCTAACAGTTATGATGGTTGTTTAAATGTCCCATTATGATATACAAGAAAGTTAAATGCATTTATAGCACTGCAGTGCTCCAGCTAGATTTTGAAAAGGGCAGGGTGCCAAGTGCCCTGAAAGGGCACTTCGAGTCGCGAAGCGACGAGACGGGGAGGGAGTGGGAGGGGGCACCCCCCTCCCACCAGGGGGGTTTGGGGGGTCTCCCCCAAGAAAATTTTGAATTCTAGGGGCTTAAAGATGGGTTCTGGTGGGTTTTAACCCTTTCCCAAACAAGACCTGCTTTTGACGTCCCTAGAAGAAAAGGCTAGGGAAAACATTGACACAAAAGAAGAAACTGCTGATAACCAGCAGTTTCTCCTTTTGTCTCAATATTTTCTATGCCGTATTTTACACAAATCCTATCTTTAATATCACCCATTTTGTCATTTGTGGCAGTTTTTGAAGTGGATCACCCTAAAATTTTGTCGTTTGGGAAAGGGTTAAATAGGATTTTGGTATTCAAAAAGGGAGATTATTTCAACCCCTCTATATGTCTCGTCAGACAAGTGGCACCTAGAAGTATTCTTTTACGTCTGTTCATTTAGGGCCACCAGGGGGGTTTAGGGGGTCTCGCCCTAGAAAATTTTGAATTCTATTAAAGGCTTAACAATGGGCTCTGGTGGGTTTTGAATAGGATTTTAGTATTTACATAGGGAGACTATTTCAACCCCTCCTTGGGTCTCATCAGACAGGTGGTACCTAGAAGTATTCTTTTAGGCCTGTTCATTTAAGGCCAAAAAACGGCCGCATTCCTAATTCAAAAGACCATTGTTTCGATTTAAGAAAAATCCTACAACAATGCTGAAAAATTCTTTCCAGACCCTTGAAATACTTTATTGGATAAACTCTCAACTGTCTTGATTTCTTGCTGTCCATGCTGTAAATTCTTTACAGAGTTTGTAAAAAATTTAGAGTCTGGAGGGCAGGATGTGATAAATTCCTTACACAGACACGTAGGAAGCAATTACATATGGGGGGGCTAAAGCCTCAGTGTCTGAATATTGTGTGGGGGCTAAATTGGATTTTCCCAAAATTTTCAGTGTGAAATAAGGAAAATTCGGCATTTTTGACCAACTTAAGGGGGCTTAGTCCCCCCCCCCTCCCTAGCCCCCTCTGTTCCTACGGGCCTGTTACATTTAGTAATATTTTTTGTCTGCTGTTTCTTTCAATTTAGACCACTCAACATTTGTTGCTTCAATGTGGAAAGGGTGAAGAAAGCATGGGGAAGAGGGGAAATATATGAAATGCTCAATTTCTTCCTTGTATTCAATTTCTATTTCACTAATGCATAAATAGTTCTTCGTTTTTGAACATGGCTTTTGTGATATATACTCTTGCTTTGAATTTGGAAAATTTCTAATTTGGATCTCCTTTTTTCTGAAAAAAAAAAATCATCTGGTAAAGGGTTAAATGGGATGTAGAAGTGTGTTTAATTGAAAGGGAGACTTTCCAATTCAGGTTTTCAGAGGATTATGAGAATAACCAAAACAAAAATCAAATTGTCTTTTATTATTAACCAACAGATATTTTATTTCTGTGGGGAAAGGGAATAACAAATTGACTACATTCCAAGTAAAGGGTCAGACTCTATGCTAAGGGATGTAAACTATTGATTTTCTGGTACACATTTTTTGGTCATATATTCTCGAGTGGAAGACTACAATCAGTTACACAAATACTTCAGATTTGAGATATTTAATTGGTGATGGATAAATAATTGGACTAGAAATCGGTAGGTTAACTAGAATTTTAAAGCTTGATTTTATAGAAGTAATACGTCGGACATTTTGGCCAGTCAACTCTGAATTTTGCCAGTCAATGACTTGTCCGTGGCTCTCGCAAAGACTGTGAATTACAATTATGAAATAACATCCATGAATTTAAGGTAAACTGCAAAACAAAATGGGACGAAACTGTCCGAGTGAAACGGCAATTTTCCAAAATGTAAAATATCTTATCGCAGCCTACAACTAATCTGAAATTTTCTCCGTGAAAGGTGACAAAGTTAATCATCATCCATACAATCTTGTTAATGACCATTCGTACGGATTAAGTCGCTAATCAGTGTTTGTTTCCCGTTTATAGTTGAAAAATTGTTTTACGGCACGCGCTAACTCTCATCAACAGATTATCGGAAAACTGCCCACTCGATAATGAATCACGCGTTGTGATTGGTCGGCTTGTCGATATTAGCCACGCCTTGCATTAATTCTGTTTGTAATAAGGTTGTAAACAGTTATCCCCCGAAATTACCCGCTAAACGCATCAGTGATCACAGCGAGTTTTCATTATCAATAAAGGGAGGCGACAATACACAAGATAATCGCTTATTGAGCGAGTAAGGGCAAAATTTACAATCAATTTACAGGGCAGGGCGCCACACTTCGACGGCAGGGCAAGGCAGGGCGCCGCGCCCTTCTAAAAGGGCCTAGCTGGAGCACTGCACTGTATTTGAGAGTATAAGCATGTATTGAAATTTCCCCTTTTTGGGCGTTCACGCGCAAATTTTCCCCCACCTATGGGCTCTGACCGCCTTCCCCCAAAATTGAAAATAAACACTGCACTGGGCCATGCATGATGGCTGCACACAATATACAAACAACTGGCAGGTAGATCTACATACATTCTAATCTGAGTCTTCTCTGATGCAAATTTCGCTCTTTGATATCAGAGGTCACTCCATGGAGGGACGTCCAATATCAAAGAGCAAAATTTGCATCAGAGAAGGCACGGATTACATACATTCTTGTTTTTCTGGCAGGTTCACTTCATGTTTTTTCACATTACCAAACAGCAGCTCTGCCCCGCCACTGAAAAAACAAAAAGTTATCATTTTTAGTTTTTACCCTTTCCCAAACAATTACACCTTTTCAGGCTTTTAAAGCTTTAAATTGGGAACAAAATGCTGCTGACCAGAATATTCCCTCTTTTTAGAATATACATATGGAAGCTTGAAACCCATTGCGTCAAGTTACGGGTTAAATCTTTGATTCCAAATCTCAGCTTTGGTACAATGATGAATTGTGGAAGCATATTCCTATCAAATTTAATCCCGAGTGCTACAGACCGGAAGCGGGCATTCAGGATATCAACAGAGTAAGACGGATCGAAGAAGACGAAGAGGCACCAGCCTAAAGATGATCTCAATGCAAAGGTAAAAGGTATGATGCAGATCATACCATCTCCACTCTCCAGTATTATTCAAAACGGCTATTTGTGAAACGTTTTAAAGAGTTGATCACAATTTATGTACAATAATAGTGCCCCCTTTTTCTTTTAGGAATATATTCAATCCTTAAAAAAAATGGGGGGGGGCACTCTTTTGGGCCAAATTTAAGAACACAAAAGTAGCGCGTTTTTACTTAATCATAGTTGAAATTTAATGAAAGTAAACATTCGAAAATACATTTCACTGCGTTGGTACAATCTACAAATTGTATAGTAATCATACAAGGGTTTCTTTACTATAAATAATTGATTTTTACCCAAACTCGATCGTGATTTCTGTCTGCCCCATGCTTGAAGTAAAAATAACGTTACACCGTTTTGTAGTCTGGATAGATTTAGACTTGAAATTTTGGACTCGTTAAAAATATTTCGACGCAGATTTCTTTTACTTTATTTTAGTTTGATAAGCTTGATGAACGAAGCATCCAATGAATCTGAATCATCTTACAAATAAGGATATTTGCGAATAAAGAACCAACATTTTGATGAAACCGCTCAGGTTACCAAAGCTATTTCCTAAATTTCATAACTTAGGCCTATTTGGATTAGGCTAGAGTTATTGTTTGACCAGATTGAACTGAGACTCCTTGCATATTCCGTTAATATTCGGGTCTTTCCGTATTTTCTACACCGGGACTATAATCTGTATAAGTACTGTTATACACTTCACAATATCCAACGAATAATTTAGTGGCCTAGTGTGTAAGGCGACTCTTCTGTAAACCATATGTCCGTGGTTCGAATCCCCGTAGCGCTTTTGTTTAAATATTTTTACTTTCAACATTTATTTCTTTTTTTTTTCAAATGCATGCATACATTTTGTACACCTCAATCAGTTCACTTGAATTCTTTCACTTTAAGTAGTCATTCAAGAAATGTCGAAACCGTTTAGATACTGTTGTGTCTCTGGTACAAATGGGTGGAATAAACGACAATGCGAATCTCTGTATAACTACATTTATTTACATGTTGCTACAATGGTGGTCAAACTAGAACTCCCGGCTCTGCGCGCCGGTCATGCATATCATAGCATCTTGTAACCTGATACTCATGCTACATGCAATACACTACATCTCTCCTCGGGTTTTTCATGTGGAACTTTTTCCTTCATTCAGCAAGGGATAATACTCTGCAAAGTTTGCTGATAAGCCAAAATTGTTATGCGAGTTTGTTCCCTTATCGACCGTGTTTTGGCATAATTTGGGATAGGTTATCATTACATTACATTATATCTTTGAACAGATCGACAATCTCGATTCTCGATAAGATATTTAGAGTCAGTATGGCTTATACATTAGTTACCGTAAGCTTGCTTTGCTGGCATTATTGCTGGTTTGTTTGATTGACAAATGGATCATTCATTCATTCATTCATTCATCCATTCATTTATTCATTTACTCGTCCATTCGATATGGTTTTGAATTCTGTAAATCTTACCCAATAGCAGGCATATATTAGGAATTTCGTCGATGACAGTACTGTCCAAAACTCTTTAACGCTAGATCATTTAAGCTTCAGTAACGAAATCTTGCTCATCCAACAATGAATTGTAAGTAATATTCTATTTACAGACTGAAAGCTGATTTTGTTAAAGTATATGCCTATGCTTTCCTACGTAAGTTTGTATTTCTTGGACAACTATGATCAGTTTCATCAAATCATGGGTGTCAATTACGTATTAATAACTAGAAGTAATTTTTCGGAAATATTTCAAAATATGGTCGTTTGGCATAACTCTTCATGATCTCCTCCAATTAAAGATGTAAATTGGAGACAGCCGCTCTTATCTGCTTATCTGTGTGAAACCGTTCGTTAATCTGTCGGACCGACCTCTACAGGGGGTCTGCCGTTTGTTTCATTGCCAAAAACTTTACTATCTAGTTGAACGCAGTCACCACAGTATGTTCTGCAAAAGAATATCATTATATCGCGAAAGTAAGACCAACTCGTCGGGCAAAATACGCATTTCAATTTCAATCAAACGTTCTTCTTAACGATGGAGAACCACGTGACAACTGTTTCAGAAAACCATTACTATATCTGTTAATTAAAGTACACATCAATAACTGGTCTTAACGTCATCGATATTATTCATTCGAAACCATTCAATATTGACTCGAATTTAATTACAAACAGAGGCAATGCTGTAACTCACTGATTGATGGAAAGTCTTTGTGTATCATAATGTAGTTGAACTAGTATTAGAATGTTCTAATCGACATTTTTACACTTTCGAGAAAGTCGAGTTTGAAATGTTAACCTTTATATACTGACTGACTTTGAAAACGCATCACTGAAGTTCATTCGGTAATAATATGCAAAAAGCAAAACCAACTATGTAGTATTGTATATCAAACAAAAGCTTTAGATCTTCCCAACATTTCATGAAATTTTCAGACAAAAATTCGTTTCAATGGCTGAGATATAGCCATCTAAAGAGAGGTGGTGTGAGGATTTTGTCAGTTTTCTCTAATTAATAACGAGTAATTCCGCTCTGGGTATCAAAAACGTTCCGCAGTTGTCGCCTCGTTGACCATTGAGTTTAAACAAAATCTTTTATCATTTGGACTTGAATTATGAACCATATATTGCTGGAGAGTATTCAAAAGTTTTGGCGTCCGTTTTTCAGCGTGTCTAGGTCGAACGCACACGGATCTGACGATGACTTTCTGTAACGATCTGTCACGGGCATAATCGCCAGTACTAGTAAAAAACGCAATATCTTATTCGTAAATTCACTGTTCCGGCACTAGTTTATCAGAAGCAACATGTTTGTATTACAATTGCAGCTGAAAACGTTGTTGTAAACCAATTACGTAAGTGACGTTGACGTATGCTATCATCTTGATGTTATCTCGTTCTAAACCGCTGATCAGGACGTTGATGCTCAGCAGCAATCCGTGTAGATTGGTTGCGTTGATGAAAGTGAAAAATCGTCGATTGGTTTACATTTAAACGTCTCGTACATTCTCGTTGACAAATACCTGCTTAGAATACTCCAACAAATTGTGTACGCTCATCGAACTTTGGTCTCGTGGCTTTATTTTTTGTTTAATCAAATTGATTCAGAAATTCGGTTTGAAGTAGAAAGAGTGGACAGACGTCACGCATTAGTCAGACGTGGTAGATTGATAAAGACCTTATAAAAACGTTATTGAAGATCGACCAAAAGTTGACTTTTCAAAAATCCACGACATCCAGCCATTTCCTGGCATTCTCCCACCTCTTTGCCTCAAACCGAATTTAAATTGGTAAGTATTAATAAAGATATTGAAGGTTTTCTGAAATTCCGAGCCATGTGATTATCCACCGTGGTTAAAGTGATATTTCACAGACAATTTTTCATAAATTTCACTTTTATTTTTATCTGAAAGAGTATATTTTCTTATGAAAATTCTGACTTAAAATTTCAAGCCAAATATTGCGCCGTTTACGAGAAATATATATTTTTGTTTTAAGATTAAACAAACTGATGCGGACAACAGTTCAAATGTAGGCCCGCCTACATGGAATTTGCTAATTCTGTCTCAACTTTAAAGGCGTGTTTTTCGCTTATCATCAACAATTAAAAAATGATAAACTGATTTGAATAAGCAATCTTGGCTCAAGACATTTGATCAGGGAAAGAAACAAAAAAGGCAGAATAATTAAATAGATAAATAGATGAAAAGAAAAAGATAGAAATGAATAAATGCTAAAAAACATTATTTGTGTTTTAACTGAATTAAATTGCATTACTTTAAAACTATTCAAAATTAGAATAACACATGATTTATAACTTTTTGTCACTAAAGATACGTAATTAATCAGTTAATTAGAATTGTTATTTTGCAGTAGAATAAACAACACCATATGAATATAATTATGGCTCAGGGTCCTTATCAATATCACAGCATGTCCACGACGTGTGATAACGTTGCCCAACAATTACAGAACAATTTAAAAAATTTAAATGTGTCCGATTTGAAATTAAATTGAAGCAGAGGAAGCTAAAAAGTGTCGGGGATCTGCCGGGTGCTGCGGTAGATAATTTAAAAAAGAATTGAAAAAATATCGGCGACCAAGTAAATTTTATTTGGTCGCCAATAACTTTTTCATGAACTGATTTTAGAAAATCTACATCTATCAAATCCCTGACATTTTTGCAAACCTCTCTGCTTCAAACCGAATTCAATTTCTCGTTTTTCAGCGGTTATCCATTAAAGTTATAGAGCATCCCTTCCCAACGAAAAACTTTATGAATTATGAATAATACATTTTGAAATCTACTAAAACATTTTTATAACTTTAGATTTAGAACTTATCATAACCGTAGACAACAAAATGTATATTAATAAGGATAAAATTAGTGTTTAATATAACAAAGAAAATATAGAGACAAAAGAAAAAAAGTAAAAACACAATTCGCTCAATTGACCGTTGGCCTGCATACAAAATACTGGTCTCGTACGCGGAATTGGGTTAACTTATAGAATATGTTAATCTCGATCTTAGTCATTTTTGCCTTTGTCGCAGAATTGCATCTACAGCGTTTTTAAACGAAATTGGAAGCAAGAAGACGATAAATCATTTTGAGTATATTTACACCATTGCAATCGTTGAAAGTTGTTGTTTCTCATCATAACAGAGATAATATTCAGTTTTAAAAGAAAAGTGCATTAAATACACCGTAAAGTTGCCACAGTACAACATTTTCCAACAATCTATATAGAGTATATAGGGGACTAACATGGTCATTTTCAAAATGATTTGGAAGCAAGAAGGAATTGCACTAGAGAAGTAGAAAACATACCATTGAGAAGCTAAGAAATTAAAGTTTATCGTCATAACAGAGATAATATTGGCAATTAGATATTAAATGAGTTATGGCCCAAACAAAATTAAATCCTTCTTTATTTCAATGTAAAATTCTGCTCCGTCTCGCATAGATAAGACGGACCCGCGTCTGCGTATACTCCCCGCTGGGAAATACTGATAAGATCTTTTATGAAGGAAAAAGTTCGGTATGATAAAAAATAAAATCCTTTTATTTTTAGACTAAAGTTTTTCTCAGTTAAATTCATGTTAGATCTATCAACATTTTCTTTCTTAATTTCAACATCAGATTCTAAACAATAAAGAAGGTAAAGCAAGCAATAAATTTCGAAATAAAGGAGAGCGTTAATTTGCTATCAAAACATTATTTCAACTTTCTCAGAAATCACTGCAAGAGTCCTATCAAGTTTATCTCATTAAACATCTGGTATTCATGTCCAAGATTTGTGACCTCAGCTGACCTTCAACGAACTGTCTACAATCACAACATTTGTAATCAAAACAATCATGAATAAACAAATTGTGAAATCTATAGCACTGATAACGACATGTGAAATGGTGATTAGTTACAGCGTCTGCTTTCTCTAGCAACAACACATCACCTGTGGCAGCAATAAAACTGCGGTCAAGCCATTCCGACAACCATTAATTTCAATCACTTTCGAACATAATCTGAGAAACGCGATGGCACTTTGACATTTCTACGATCTCGAGTTTGCACTTCAATGGGACGTGTGGTTCCATGAGGCGGTGTCAGATCATTTTGGGAGGAATAATCTTTCCCAAGCAACTTCTTGACAGCGGTAATGTTTCTTTTGTAACGCTTACCATTTTGTTCTAAAGTAACCCTATTCCCAAATTTCTCTTCCACAACATAGGGCTCCGATTCAAAATTCGCATCTAATTTATTGCGTTTATTTTGTCTAAGCAAAACTTTGTCTCCGACCTCGATGGCTGATTTCTGTGCATTTCTTTTCTTGTCGCTGTACACCTTACCCTTTTCTTTTTGAGTAGAATCGCGATCTCTCGCCTCGGATTCGACTCGATGATTTTGCAAATTCGGCAATTTTGACCTAATTTTCCGACCGAATAAAGGTTCTGCTGGAGATACGCCAGTCGTAGAATGCACGGAACTGCGATATGTCAACAAAAATGTATCTATTTCATCTTTCCAGCATCGACCCTCGGCTTGGGCGATTTTGATTCTTTTTAACAAAGACCTGTTTTGTCTTTCTACCTCGCCGTTCGCACTTGGCCAAAGCGGCGTTGTTTTCCGATGCCTGATACCGTTTTCAGACAAATAATCTTCAAAGACTTCGCTCGTAAAGTAGCTCGCTCCGTCCGTCTGTACAGATATCGGATTGCCGTGTCTACTGAAAACACTTTTCAAAATCTTTATAGTACTCTCGGACGTAGGATTTTTACTGTATCCTATTTCAATAAATCGCGAGTAATAGTCAACAATTACCAAAATGTGATCTTTCGTGTTTAGCGGTCCTAACCAATCTATGGCTAGATGTTCCCATGGCCCGTTGGGAAGCTCTGTTCTAGTCATTTCCTCCGGTCTAGCTGGGTTCGAAACCCATAACACGTTTTACAGTGTTTTTCTGCATCTTTATCAATGCCAGGCCAATACACATTCTGTCGCAGATTGCTTTTCATCATAACAATTCCGGGATGAGATTCATGAGCAATTGTTAAGATCTGTTCCCGCATGTCCCTCGGGACTACAATTCGAGTACCACGAAGTACAAGAAATCCTATACTTGTTAACTCATGCCTAACTGGTAGGTATTCAGGATAATGAAGCTTATCCCACGCATTATTTGCAATACAGTGACGAATAGCTATCATTTCTGCATCGTAACGGGATGCTTTTTCTATGTCTCGCGTAGTAATTGCGCGCGGTGTTGCACTGCGAGCAACAAATTTCACGTACTCGTCGTCTTCCACAAACGAGCATTTGTTTAAATCAGTACTGTCATCTTGTCTACATAACCGACTCAGACAGTCACTGATATTGTCGACCCCTTTTATGTGTCGCACTTTAAACTTATACGACTGGATCCGTAATATCCATCGTTCAATACGTGCTGACGGCTTCGAACGTGGTGCAAATAGAAATTGCAAGGCTTTGCAGTCAGTCAGAAGCTCGAACTCGGCACCGAAAAGATAGATATGAAATCTTTCGACCCCGAATATCAAGCTAATGCACTCCTTTTCTACTTGACTATATTTCCGTTCTACCTTATTGAGACTTCGACTAGCGTAGCATATCACCCTTTTCTCGCCATTTTGCTCTTGCACCAGCATTGCAGAGACTCCTACGGGTGACGCATCACAAATTACTTGCGTTTTAGCCTTTTTGTCAAAATATCCTAACGTTTCCGCACTCGCTAGCCTACGCTTCAACTCTTCGAAAGCGGTCTGCTCTTTCTCTGTCCACACGAACGTTACACCTTTTCGTGTAAGCTGCCGTAAAGGCTCGGATATGGTACTTATACCGGGGTATCCCTAATATATCTAGCGTTAAAGTTTACTAGACCCAAAAATGACCTTACCTCGGACGCGTTTTGTGGTGCTCGGGCATCCAGCACATCCTTAACTCGCGCTTTACTCGGACCGACCCCGTGCTCTGAAACCACATTTCCCATAAATTCCAATTTTGGCATTTTGAATTTACACTTTTCACGATTAAGGGTTAAACCCTTCTCATGTAGCACTTTTAGCACATTCTTTAAGCACTTATCATGCTGATCTTCGGTCGCGGCAAACACTATTATGTCATCCATAATATTTCTCGTATTCTCACACCCCTGTAGAATTTGCTGTAAGACATTCTGATACATCTCACTTGCACACGATATTCCGAAAACTAGCCTTTTATAGCGATACTGCCCCTTGTGTGTCACGAACGTTGTGATTTCCCGACTTTGCTCATCCAGCTCAATTTGGTGATACGCGTTTTTGACGTCGATTTTGCTGAAGATTTTGGACCCATTCATTTCTTGTAAGACGTCGTCGACCGTTGGTATTGTGTGACGCACCCTTTTTACAGCCCTATTTGGTAATCGCATGTCCAAACACAGCCTAATGTCGTCGCCTTTTGGAACGACCACAATCGGTGACACCCATTTGCTTGGTGTCGTTACCTTCTCGATTATGTCCATTTTCTCCAGGGAATCGAGCTTTTCATCAACTTTTTCCATAAGGTGATACGGAATTCTCCTCACTGGCTGTATTACTGGATCGACACTTTCGTCCACAGGTATGCGTAACTGAATTTTTTTCAATTTACCTATCCCGGTAAACAAATTGGGGTAATCGTTCTCAACATCGGAGGAGTTAACGTGACATACCTTGGGTCCGACTCGAAGTACGTCCAGCTTAATCACTGTATCCTTACTCAGAAGGGATTGCCCTTTTCCCTCCAGTACCATGAACTCAATATTGTCCAGCGACACCTCATTTCCTACGATGTTTGCACGGAATTTCCCGGCAATCAGCAACGGTTTTCTGCTTCCATACGCATACAATTTCTTGGTGGTTTTCTCTTTTGATAGACACTTAAACGATTTTTGAGATTTCAAAAAGTTCCATGTATTTCTATCAATTATGTTGCATGAAGCCCCAGAATCAATCAACATTTCAAGTGGAACGTTACCTATTTTGATGGTAATCCTCGAATTTGCGAATTTGTCCGCCACCGTAAACGTACAATTTTCATCGGACGTTGATTCCTGATCTACGTTACGCACTTTGCTTTTCTGTTTTCGTTTTTCATCCTTCTTTTCGGACTTGCATTTCCGAGCAAAATGCCCCACCTTTTTACACCTGTGGCATTCCTCATTCTTAGCTGGACACGATTTATGTCCCGAATAGTGCCCCTTTCCTCCGCAACTAAAACATTCACCTTTTTGTTTACGTTTTTGTCCAGATTGTTTTTCCTTTACTCGATACGTTTGTTCTGTGATTTGTTTGGAATGTCCATTTTCGATCTTTGTCGCACTTTCTTGGGCACGTTCGTATGTCGATGACAATTCTAACACACGTTCTAGTGTTAGATCCTTTTCACATAGGAATTTCCTCCGTAACGTAGATGACGAACATTTTCCGACCACTTGGTCCCGAATTCTGTCGTTCGTATCCTCGAATTCGCAAGTTAAAGCAAGTTGCTTCAATCTGGTGGTGTAATCCTGCACCGTTTCTGACTCATTTTGCCTTTCCGAATTGAACTTGTGTCTTTCAAAGCTGACATTTTTCTTCGGCTTAAAATAAGCTTCTAAGCATTGTACTGCACTGTCGTAGTCGTTGTCTTCCCCCGTGTTGTGCAGAGTTTCAAATATCTGCTGCACATCCGGTCCCGCTAAATGCAGCAATATCGCACGCTTTTGTGTTTTCTCGGTGATCCCAGATCCTGTGACAAAATACTTGAACGATTTCATCCAGCGTTCCCATCCGCTAGACAGACTAGAATTGTCCCCATTCATCCTAAATGGTTCAATACTCGGAACACTCAGCGCCTTAGCCATTGTTCCTGTCACAGCTTTCACGGAATTTAATCCAAATCACACCGACTCCACCACACGGAATTTAATCCAAAACTGACTTCCAAAAGTCCGGAATTTAATCCAACATCTGATCAAGAGTCCGATCTTAATCTAGGTTCTCATCCCATCCTCGTCGCCAAAGTTTGTTGTGTCTCTGGTACAAATGGGTGGAATAAACGACAATGCGAATCTCTGTATAACTACATTTATTTACATGTTGCTACAATGGTGGTCAAACTAGAACTCCCGGCTCTGCGCGCCGGTCATGCATATCATAGCATCTTGTAACCTGATACTCATGCTACATGCAATACACTACAGATACAGGTAATATAAAACGTGTTTGCTGACTTTTTTAGACAACTGGGGACCCAGAACCTTTTTCCTCGCTTAACCAATTGGAGTAAACAGGATCAATGTCTTTTTAATTCCAGAGAAGCTGCGAGAGACCAGCACATCAGCAACGTTCAAGGGAAGATTATAAATGATAAATGAACGAATAAAGATTATGATAAAAAGAAAAAAGATATTATAGTGAACTATAATTATTGCGAAAATTAAAAAATGAATATTCCATCATTCAATAAATTAATACATTAATTAAGTATTCCATTTAATAGGGAAAAAAGAAAAAGAAGCTTAACAAAAGTTTCATTCTGTAAAATGCTGGGTTCGATCTTGAGTCTCTGTATATGAAAGTCCGGCGTCTTTCCACTACGCTAGTTCTCTGTTCAATGAGATCATGCAGAAATAAAGTTAACATTTTTCACAGCGCATGGTATAAACACACGGAAACTATCGAATACGCCGATGAATGCCGGAAAACGCTTACGGAAAACGATGAGTCTCAGGTAAATTTGGTCAAACAATAATTAGATCTAATCCGAATTTTCTCTGGTGAAACTCGCTCTTTGATATGTTGGTGTCGACATCAACATATCAAAAAGCGAAATTCGTCAGATGAGAAAACTTGGATTAAGTTCGATCTAGATCCAATCTTATCGAAATCCGGTGTTAGGCCTAACTTACATAGATCTGTGAGGTACAAGTAGGCCTACTTGTGGTCATTCTCTATGCACATGGAAAACCCAAAATAAGGTAGGGCCCATATTCACAGTGTGATATTTACCCTAACCAAACTTTTGTGATAAGGCCATGTTGCTAATGGTGTTCATGCGCGGATCCAGAGGGGGGATCAGGGGGCATGACCCCCCCCCCGGAATTTTGCGAAAAAAGGGGGTTATAAAAAGACTACTGGTTATGTCCCAAATAAGCTGCGGCATTCGACCCTGTGTGCCAAGACAAATCGTTGTTATATTTAGTCCTTCATGGTATGACATGTATGTATCTGCATGCACACATTCAGAGGGGATCCTGACCCACCCCCCACCCCTGGAATTGGCGAGAATTAAGAGCCTTAGAGGGGTTAAAGGTCGGATTACCCCCCCCCCCCCCCTGGGAGAAATACCTGGATCCGCGCTTGGTGTTTCTTTGGCTTCCTCAGGACTAGCTCCGTGGGACGAAAAGCCACGGTGGATAACTAGGCCCACGTGACTTTAGAAACAATCTCAAAAAATCTTTAATTATTTTGTTAGCCTAATACTGGACCGTTTTTAATTAAGGTTTACAGACCCTGAAAATATCTACTCTTTCTAGCCATACGATACGCATCACATTTCACACACTTGTAGATATACTTCACATAAGTTGATTCACTGCGTCGGATTTCAAGATTATGCATCAAGAAGAAAATAACTTACACATATTATTTTACTCTATATTCATATGCAAGGGAGGTAATTTTTAACATTTTTGTCAAATATTTTCATAAGTATGCATTAATTCAATATTCTAAACCGTGCAAAATGCTTATGTTTGTATTTGGACTGGAAATGTAACACAGGTTAGGAAATATTTGCACTTTTCAAATTTCGCCTCTGGCTCTTTCGTGCTTTTGAGGGGACGGATACCTTAAATCTAGGTTTGAAGTAGAGAAAGATTTCAAACGTCACGCACCTTCAAGAAGGCTGGGCAAAGGTTTTGCTACTTTGGAAAGGTCTTCGACAAAACGGCTGTAATTTACCCAGCAAAATCAAGAAAAGGTCAGAATTCCTGAATATTTGACGGAGTTGGCAAACTCTTAATCGCTTCGGTTTTTGCTGGATCAGTCGCAACGCCTTCTTCCTCAATGACCTGTCCTAGATACGTGACCTATGACTTGCATACTCTCCAAAGCAGAGGTCTATTGATTAAACCATCAAATATGACCTCTGCAGTTTTGGGTACGCCAACAGCCTATTTGGTCGTCATAATCTAATTATAGCACATCATTTGAATTATCGAATCAAAATCATTCAGTTTTATCTTGCATGATCATTACGCATACATTACGTCGCTTCTATTTTTGGCTGAAGCCGGTAACATTTGAATTATCGAATCAAAATCATTCAGTTTGATCTTGTTTGATTACGTATACATTACGTCGCTTCTATTTTTGGCTGAAGCCGGTAATTTGAAGCGTCAGCCAATGAAAGTTTGTATCAGCTTTTTAAATTGCTTTGTTGTGTATAGCCAGCGATTAGATACTGAAATCCCGCCAAGGCCCCGAGATTATCATTCTATCGAAATGGAATGTAGAGATAATGTGCTCTGTTCTTAAGAGAGTATGACTTGCAGTACTCACACTGATTCCCAAACAAGACCTGGTTTTGACGTCCTAAATAGAAATTGCTAGGGAAAACATTGAAACAAAAGAAGAAACTGCTGATAACCAGCAGTTTCTCCTTTTGTCTCATTTTTTTCTGTGCCATATTTCACACAAATTACATCTTTAATAACTTCCATTTTGTGATTTGTGGCGGCAGTTTTGGAAGTGGACCACCCTAAAATTTGCCGTTTGGGAATGGGTTAAAAACAGATTGTGGTCTGAGAGACGGCTAAAACTGACTCAAACCGCTGGATATCGTTGCTTTTCAACAAAAAGCTCGTAACTGCAGCTTGAAACAAGCTGCAGTTACGTGGTTTTGGTTAAAAAGCATTTATATGCTACTCAAAAGTGCCTGAAAAGATCAACGTGTCGTCAATGAAAATCATATAGGCTACTCCTTAAGCAAGAGCTCGCCCATACAATTCTCCATAAGCCGCTGGAAGGTCGCTGGCGCGTTTCAGAGACCGAAACCCAAGCGATTACATTCGTAGAATCCTAAATTTCCCACAGAAAAGGCAGTTTTTAGGTCTGTCTTCCCCCTCAATCTACACCTGCCAATAAGATGATCTAGGAAATATTTAACGGTAGGACGCCAACAGTGTAGTCAAAACGGTGCAGAATGATATGGGACACATGCAGTATCTTTTATCGTGACGCGGACGCTATGTGGACGCAGAGATGTATTTAACCTTTTAAAAAACACAGGTAACAGTATCTTATAAATTCGTGGGATGTTCTTTAGTTACTGTTAGATCTACTTGTGCTACAAACCTATAGATCTAGATCTACACTTCATTTTATTTTGAAATACCCATATAAAGCGACGGAGACTCTTACACTGATCCCGTCAGCAACGCTAATATCCTGAATCAGCAATGTGGATTACCACAGATGCAAAAAACTCTCCCGTGGATACGAAACATTTATGATCTCCCTTTAATAGAATAATTTAGATTATATATGATTAGCTGCTAGTTCTATGTAAATTCGTGTAAATTCACTTATATGTACTTTATATAATTTGTGGTATATTTTTACATATTTAAGAGTAATAATCCGCACTTTTTTTAATCAAAAGGAAAAATATAAAATAAAGGCATATTTAGACCATATTTTGCGTAACACAGTTTCGTTACTGACAATTTATCTGATGACTGTTAACTGCAGGGCTGCAATTACAGCAGAATAATTATGTACTAGACAATAAAATCTTTAAAGCGGCAATAGCTGTAACAAAAACCTGCCAATTTGCCAAAAAATGGTTTACAGTATTAAAGTATGAGCAAAAAGATGCAGAAAGAGCGTATTTCAAGCGAGTAACCATGCGCTGTTTACCCACAATAAGCATACATATGTACATGTATATTGACATTCCAAGTTTCAACGGCGCTGAAAAGTTTGCTGGGTGTTTACAATTGTGTCTATATATAGATTTATATATTACATATTTCAAATTCGGGTACCTGCAAAAGCCGTAAATATTCGTTTATAGTCGGGTGATCATGTGATACGAAGGTATCTAATAAAAGTGACACGTCACGCGAAAGGGAATTTACGTGAAGTTCATAAAACAAAATTTCGAGAAACGACTCATACTAAGCAGACGTAAACTATATGTCGCATTTAGAAAATGAACACATAGTAAGATAAAGAAATTGTTCAAGGCCCAGAAAATTACCTACGAGTTATTAGTCTCTCTGTCTGCGCAGTCCGCACAGGCTGGATATTATCTATAGGCATACTTTTATACTTTGCAGAAGGTTCCTCTTTAGTGCGACGGGTAAATTTTTTGAAACATTCCGATTTTCGCGGGATTTCAGCACTTGCCCGGTTACGAATAAATGTTCAACTCTTTCCCAAAATGACAAAAAATAAAACTCTTCTCAATTAAAATCGTTTGAAGACTGCATAACCTATGGCGTGTGGAACGTTGCAAAATTCGATAAATATTTTTATGTGATAAAATTTCATATTTACATTCTATAATTTTTTATTTATATTCTAAAATTATTTTTATGTGATATATTTTTTTATTTATATTCTATATTTTTTATTTATGTTCTATATTTTTATTTATGTTCGATAACGCGAAAAAAATTATGTGATATAATTTTTAATTTATATTGTATATTTTTTATATATGTTCTATATTTTTTATTTATATTCGATAACGCGAAAAAAAATTTATGTGATATAATTTTTTATTTATATTCTATATTTTTTTATTTGTGTTCTATATTTTTATTTATATTCGATAATAGCGCGAACAAAAATTTATGTGGTATAATTGCATCATGGGATACTAACGTAAAGTGCCCCATAGTCGTCAGTGTCCTATTGTCGTCACTGTTTTTGTAATGTCTTTTTCTCACGTTTCTGTCATTTTAAAGATTAAAAAGAAACATCATTTGAAAGGGAAATATCTCTTGTTTCGTCCATATACTTTGTTTATTAACCCTTTTTGGTAGTGAACGTGTATATGTACGGTGATTTGGACCTGTGTATTTTGCACCAGGACACAGAACGCGCGAAGACAATGGACGTAAACACAGGCTCTCACGCGAATGCATGCTGTACACATTTTACTACACAAATAACCGAAGGGATAACTCTAGCTTACAAAAGATATATTTTAATACATATTTAAACCCCCTTTGTAGCTTGATAAACCAATTTCTGCCCCCAAAACCAGATTAAAAGTCGATGACGACTTTAAGTCCACATGACGAGTATAGGGCGTACAGCATTTTTTCAATCTGAAAATGAAACTTTGAAAGCAGACGATGATTTAAAAATGGCTGTAATCAGTGTTCAGAAATGTTTCTATAATACCATGGAGAGTAATGATGGAAAAGAAGAAAATGCAGATTGTCTGTATGTTCTTCTTTTCTTTCAATGCTTACAAAACACCATTGAAAAACGATATCAAAACCAGGTCTTGGTCGTAAAAGAGTTACAATATCACCCATAGAAGAAAAAGATGTCATTTGGGAAAAATCGCGGTACACATATCGAAGGGGTGCCTACTTTGAGAGATCGGATTCAGTAGATCTATGCTGCCCAGGGCTAGTAATTAAGGTTGGATGGCTTACGTATTGAATAATGATATATAAAATTATGTTTTAAAATCATTTTAAATATCATTTAACGCTATTTTTATTGTTTTCTAAAGGGTGATGACTTAAGGACCTATCACTTGACGACTTTAGGTCCGCGATGTCCAAACGTCGTCAGCTGGACCCCAGCCCTCTTTTTCCTTCAATATCTTGCATATTTTAGCATATAGAGTTACAATGTATATACGGTATCGTAGATAAATGGTCCAGCTTTGATATGTTAAAAGCAGGGTACCGGTAGACTGACGACTTTAGGCGCAATTACAGTTTGAATAGCCAAACATGACGACTATAGGGCACTTTACGTTAGTGACATTTGTAACAAACGATTTGATTTGACGAAACTTTACACAGTTGTTGCCCATGACCCAAGAAGGTGCCCTATTGTTTTGGGGTCACCAAGGTCAAAGGTCAAGGTCACAATCGGACTTTGTTTAAAATCCGTTTCCGTGCTCTAAGTCAAGAACCGGTTGACCTAGGATCATGAAACTTTACACAGTTGTTGCCCATGACCCAAGGAGAGGCCCTTTTGTTTTGGGGTCACCAAGGTCAAAGGTCAAGGTCACAATCGGACTTTGACCTAGGATCATGAAACTCTACACAGTTGTTGCACATGACCCAAGAAGGTGCCCTATTGTTTTGGGGTCACCAAGGTCAAAGGTCAATGTCACAATCGAACTTTGTTTAAAATCCGTTTCCATGCTCTAAGTCAAGAACCGGTTGACCTAGGATCATGAATTTTTACACAGTTGTTGCCCATGACCCAAGGAGAGGCCCTTTTGTTTTGGGGTCACCAAGGTCAAAGGTCAAGGTCACAATCGGACTTTGTTTAAAATCCGTTTCCGTGCTCTAAGTCAAGAACTGGTTGACCTACAGCACTTTTTCAGTGACAAGGTGCTAGTGGGGGTATTTGTCCGCTTTGCGACAGTTCAACATAAATAAAAAATAAAGAACATAAATAAAAAATATACAATATAAATAAAAATTATAGAATATAAATATAAAATTATATCACATAAAAATATTTTTAGAATATAAATAAAAAAAAATATAGAATATAAATATAAAATTATATCACATAAAAATATTTATCGAATTTTGCAACGTTCCACACGCCATATTAACCAATGACATTGGAAATGTGAATTGTTTACGATATGACATAGAAAATATTTAGGTAATAAGACACTCATTCTCAGAATAGGACGTCGTTTTCTGAAAAAGGCTGTCTTCGCTATAAAAATATATATAAAAATAGAAAATCATCAATAGTTCAAAATAAGTTTGCATACCTTCAATATGATTTATAGTACAAATGAAAAATGGGTAGAACTCATCATTGTCTACAACTGTATGGATTTGGGCAATCCATGTTTATACCAAGGGGTCGATTTTCCCCTGTCTCCGCGCTGTTCGTTGTTGATTTGAAGCTTTTATGGGCAAGTTGGCAAAATGCAATACAAAAAAGATATTTTCGAAACTGAAAAATGGCTATGTGCCAACATAAAAATAAGTAATACTTCATTAATTGAGGTAAAAAAAAAATATCCACAATAATCAGGGTGGATCATCACGTGATCAAAATGGGTAAATACACGGACGCAAGATGGCGGAAAATTAGCGATTTTCGGTAGATTTCCCTAAATTGGTAAGTACTGCTCCATTTGTTTGACTTACCATATAGCACAGTCTATGCGCATTTCCGAGTGCTTTTCAGTGATGTCTGTCTCGTCTCTGGGCTTCATGTAGTTTCTGAGATACCCTCGAGGTTTTGAGCCGAATCGGAACGATTTTCGAGGAAAATTGAATATGGTACGTTACACGTTCCCCGGTTTTTCATCAAAAATAGCGTTTTCTCTCAAAAATTCATACTTGTTTCGATTCAATACTAAGGTCATTCATGTGCAACAATCATACGTACTTTGCTTCAGCCTGTTCTTTCTTAAATTCACGAAAAACGGGGAAATTGTAGAAACGGTACGGAACACGTACATGATACGCAACACGTGATGATCATTTGCAATTATGGTACGCACCACGTAAATATTTCAAATCCAACATAACTACAAAACGTACTCTCGGAACACAATTTTACAGTTTACTCATCATTATTCATGTGACTATTCTTAATGGGAACCCCGGTCTCCACATTTTTCTCTTCTGCAAAGACTTGAAAACTAAGTAAGTAGGCCTAGATTTATGTAATAAAATACTGTACAAAAATTCTCCTCATATAGGCTAAATAGGCCTAATCTAAAAAAAAAAGTCTAACCTAACGATGAAATGCAGAAATTCCACACCCAAAGTATACAAGACTTAACTCAGTCACATTTTACATTGCAAACGTCATCACTTTGAAACCAAATAACGTCACTATGTAAATAAACTACGCACAGTGACATGCGCAGACTAACCGGACATACAAATAAACTTCAACACGAGGGTAGGTAAATTCAATCTGCCTTTAGGAAATTTGCAGAATTTCTGTTTTGTCGTGTTTAAAATGATACTCATAAATTTGCTTTTGCTAGTCATTTGTTACTCTCTTAAAACAGAGCACATTATCTCCTCAATCCATTTCGATAGAATGATACTCTGTTCTCATGGGGTCAATTCACGTCTAATCTCGGGACCTTTGCGAGATTTCGGTATCCAATAGTCGTCTGTAAACAATAAAACATTTGAATAAACTGATACAAATTTTCATTGGCTGACGCTTTAAATTACCGGCTTCAGCCAAAAATAGAAGCGACGTAATGTATACGTAATCACTGAATGATTTTGATTCGATAATTAAAAAATTACCGGCTTCAGCCAAAAATAGAAGCGACGTAATGTACGTAATGATTATACAAGATAAAACTGAATGGCTTTGATTCGATAATTCAAATGATGTGCTATAATTAGATTATGACGACCAAATAGGCTGTTGGTGTATCAAAAACGGCAGAGGTCATATATTTGATGGATTAATCAATAGACCTCGGCTTTGGAGAGTAGACTAGTCATTTGTGAGCTTAAAATCGTGTATTCAATGGCAATGGTCGATCTTGTTTCTTAAGTGCGCAGACAGTAAGTATTAATTCAGGGGTTGGACCTAATACTTCTGTTGATAACGTTTTCAGACTGAGCCCATTGGGACAAATTTGATACATATATTCAAAAAGAAAGAGCTACATGTAGGCTTACTCAATATTGAAATGGGACCGATTTGTTCCGAAAGTAGGCTATATGTATACAATTTTTCACGCATTTCTGCAAGCGCAAGCAAAACTCTCATACCTACGTTTTCAAGAATTTCGGCTTCATAGTATTGGATTAAGACATTTTATGCAAACTTCATTTCATATTTCAATATTTGCAGAGATACTGATCTTCTTTTGTTTTTACCGGAAGTTCCACATGCGATATAAAAACCCAGGACAACCAAGTCCGTTAGCGATTCGCATGTTAGCTCATTCCCCGTGGGTAAAGCAATTTACTAAAAAATACAACTAGATCTACATCAAGACCTACAGATATTTTATTGGCTGTAACTCGGTTACGAAACGTAGTTTGTCCATTCAAACACAACAGTGCAATAACTATTTACCCAGCCTTAATTGGGTGTGGCGTAAACCTTTGTTTACTACTTCATAACCAAGCATCTGTTTTGATTTGTACCGATTATAGTGTGCACGTGAGTTAATTGTTTGAAATAGATTGAAATAGGTAAACTCGTGCCCACGTGACTCCCATTTTAGGCTGGTAGAATAATAAAAATGCATATCTAGAATATTAATAATCTAAATCATATTATATCTATACACTACCAACACTGTTGAAAATAACCCCAAATAACCCCAACTTCTATACCAACCCCATACACGTCAACAAGCATCCAACGTTACTCTCAATCAAACTGATCAACAATAACCTCGGCTCTCCGAAGGCGGTATAGTTGCGGGGCTCATTACACATAATATTTATTTATTTGTTATTGTCAACAGTATTGCCTAGATGTATTTTCCTCTTAAAGGACTACAATTATAATAAAATGGCATTCTTGTTTGGACCCATCGGATGGCAACAAAGTCAATACAAATACAAAAACATATTCACCAATACAATTAAGACAAAATCAATATGACAAATGTATCCCTTTCCCAAACAGAACCTGTAATAAGGCATTAGAAAAACATTGACAGAGCTTCAGATTTATTTGAAGAGTGGTGGGTCGAAATGACCCATGGCAGGGAAACTGATGGGTCATTTTTGGAAATGATGGGCCATAGCAATGAAAATAAACATAGTGATATAAAAAATTTGTAAAAGCTTTGGCCGCTTGGCCCCTGGAGTTGAAAAGTGATGGGCCATATTTGCAAATAGTGTGTCAAATGGCCTGGGCCCACTGTCAATCTGAAGCTCTGCATTGATCCAAAAGAAAATGCAGATAATCACATTTTGTGCTTTTGCCTAGAACGTTTCCTACGCTATATTGCACAAAAGTACATTTTTTCAAGTAGGTAAAAATAACGTAAATAATTTCTCTTACTAAAAGTGGGTCCGTACTTCCTTAATTACAGGCCCGTTGGAAGCAATTTCATATTGGTGGGGCTCAAGCCCTTTTGTCTGAATATTGGGGGGGGGGGGCTAAATTGAATTTTCCATAAATTTTCAGTGTAAAAGAAGGAAAATTTGAGTACCCCCTGTTCCTACGGGCCTGTAATTAATGTAATTTCTACAATTCAATACGAAGTAGATTTCAGTTTCAATTGTTGCATTACAGATTGGATATATTCTCTATACCTTGGGTATTTGAAGATGTTTTTCTTTCTGAATCATTAATTGGTGAGAGCTTTTTCTGATTCAATTTGTCATTGATCTTCCTAACAAAATAAAAGGAATTTTATCTAATCAACATATTTTGGTCTAGATAGCGCCCATCTTGTAGACTCTGTTGTTGGAATTATTGTCTGGTTGGCATTGCAGCACATTGACGGCCTTAACTCTCTTCGCTGTCCATGGTTTCTTGCCAAGAGAGAGCCCCGACTTTGTCTTCCCCATGGTTCTGTAATGATAAACGAATGACGAATGTTATGGAATTCTGTTTCCGCAATCCACTTTTCTACTAATAAAACATGAAATGTCGACTAATCTACTTTTCTTGGGAAAAAGTTACCTAGAAAACCAGAAAAGATTACATTTTCTTGAAAGAATTGCCAGAAGTAAGTATGACAATATTTGATTTTTCTACTCTTCTACCTTTTTTTTATTTTTAGAAAATTTAGTTACAGTTATATAAACTTTACTAGCAAAATTGGGACATAGAAAGTAGAAATGACGAAGCTTGTCACAGTAACTACAGACAATTGTCAGGGACAAAACTTCAACTTTTCTTCTTTTCTACCTTACCATTTTGCTAGAGTAGTGGAAGTTAATCACATTAATTTCAACTTTTCTAAACTTGATACATAGAATAATATAACAATTGACGTGAGTCACACAGATTTTTACTTTTCTAGAAAGTTCTTTAGGTAGAAAAGTTGAAGTTTTGCGCCCGACAATTGTCAGAATTAGTGTGACGAAGTTCAGTTTTTCTAGGTCTCAAATTTGCTAGAAGAGTGCCACACTTACTTCGACTTTGCTTGTAGGTAGAAAGGTGGATGGCAGTAACAGGATTTCGTAATAAAGCATGGGAAATAATTATTGGTCCAAAGGCACATTCAGTTGAAAAATCATCGTGCATTATGAAACATACTGCACACTCTTTTTATTTATGAATTAAATCGTTCTGGTTAATGGATAGTATTACGTTCTACTAGTATATTCTTGTATAATTTAAGTTTGGATGATACCTTGTACGTACTTCGTCACGATTGGTGTGGGGAATTCATAAAACTTTGTAGCTGTTGGATTTGAAATATTTACGTGGTACGTACCATAACTGCAAATGATCATCACGTGTTGCGTACCATGTACGTGTTTCGTACCGTTTCTATAATTTCCCCGTTTTTCGCAAATTTAAGAAAGAGCAGGCTGAAGCAAAGTACGTATGATTGTTGCACGTGAATGACCTTAGTATTGAATCGAAACAAGTATGAATTTTTGAGAGAAAACGCTATTTTTGATGAAAAACCGGGGAACGTGTAACGTACCATATTCAATTTCCCTCGAAAATCGTTCCGATTCGGCTCAAAACCTCGAGGGTATCTCAGAAACTACATGAGGCCCAGAGACGAGAAAGACGTCACTGAAAAGCGCTTGGAAATGCGCATAGACTGCGCTATATGGTAAGTCAAACGAATGGAGCAGTACTTACCAATTTAGGGAAATCTACCGAAAATCGCTAATTTTCCGCCATCTTGCGTCCGTGTATTTACCCATTTTGATCACGTGATGATCCACCCTGATAATATTTTGTCCCCGAATTTAGGTAATCTACGGCAAGCGTCATCTAAAAAATAAATAATACAAGAACTCCTTTAAAACAACGGTTATCAACGGAATTAACATATTAAACAAGCATTTGAATAATCAGACTGCAATATAGACACGCATGTGTTCCATGTTTTGTTCAAAAACACAATAATGCAACCAAGGTATGACCGTTGTTTTAAGCTTGTAATTTACGTTAGTGACATTTTTCCCATACTTGAAGAAAAATAAAATTAACCAATATAGTAGGAAGTAGGATTGAACTTGAGAAGTAAATAGCGGTAATAAATTACTCTTTCATATCTTTTCCGAATTGTCAATCGAGGAAAGTTTCCTACGCAGTAATTAAATTTTACGTTATGTAAGCTACGTTAGTGAAAAACGCGAAATTCGCTGTTTTGAGCCCGATAGAGAGGTTTAATGGTTGTTAAACTATAAGATATACATACAGAGTATGAAAAAAAATCATTATCAAATTGTCCAACATGTCAGTCTCGTGGAGTGTCATAAGAAATATGTGACGGTTGGCAGATTAAAGGTAAGTTACATGTTTTTAAAGAATTTCCACAATTTCTTTACGGTTTTGTAAATTTTATAGAAAGGCAATTTTTTTCCAGGAGGCCTAGATAAATTACTCGAGGATTCTACTAGTGCTACGTTGGTTTTCTGACATGCCTTGTCCATGGGCACGTCTTCGAGAATCCGTATACGCCACTGAGAGTAGGATGTAAGGAAATTATAACCTCTTTTAAAGAAAGAAAACGTCTTTTCAAATGCAGCTTTGTGTCGTATTGAAATTATGTGTTCCATTTTATCTCGACCTGAGTTCCAATTTGCTCCAACCACGGGACAAGTAGGCTAGGAACACTGCAGGGATAATTTCAAAATGCCATGAAATCAAAATGGTTGTCCAGCATCGTCACTGTGTATAATCACGTGACCCAGAATTCCCGATAATCTTCAATATCTTTTTTAATACGTGACCATTTTGAATTCTGTTTGAAGCAGAGAAGGTGGGGGAAATGCCAGGAATAAACTGGACGTGTTGGATTTTTGAAAAATCAACTGATAAAAAAGTTATTGAAGATAAACCAAAATTTTGGTTTATCTTCAATAACTTTTTTATCAGCTGATTTTTCAAAAATCAATTACGTCCATGTAATGCGTGACGTCTGTTCACATTCTCTGCTTCAAACCAATTTCGAATCGGTCCAGTAATTACAAAATTATTGAAGATTTTCTGAAAATATTGTATCACATGATTATCCACCGTGGTCGTATTGCAGTAAAAAGCTGATACAAATGTAGCGCACAAAACGCTCTTTTCGGGTTTAAAAAAATGATTGAAAGGAATTTGGAAAATTGAGTCATACATATTTTTTAGGGATGGGAACGAATACCAAAGTACTTACATATTCGAATATATTCGAATATTCGTTTTCGGGGCTTTATAAATATACACATGTATCTACATGTAGTATATTGGGGAACCTAAATTTTCATACAAATTTGTTTGGTTTTAGAACAACACTACACCTTCCCATATTCTTATTTCGTTACATAAAATTTATTTGTAATTAGCAGTACAGAGAACGATCTTTTAAAGATGTACTATTCATTTTTACCGACGAACATTTCCTTCAAATCCACTTATGGTTAAAGGGACATTTCATTCCAATTTCAATTTTTTAAAGTATGTCTTGATGCCAAGATTGGTTATTCTAATGAGAATAAATACTATTAGTTTTTTTAAGTTGTTGCTAATAAGCGAGAAACACGCATTTAAAGTTGAGACATAATCGATAAATTGCATATAAATCCGAATTGTTGTCCACAACAATTTGTTCAATTTTAACACAAAAATATAAATTTCTCGTAAACGGCAGAATATTTTGGCTTGAAATTTTCAGAATTTTCACAAGGAAATATGCTCTTTCAGATAAAAATAAAAGTAAAATTTATGACAAAAAATTCTGAAATGTCACTTGAAACAGTCAAAGTGCAAAAAATTGCATGTTTGATATCCTTGTCATCATAATCATGAAAAGCTTCCATTCACTGCTACATCGTAGACATTGCTTCTTTAATTCTAAGATTTTGATTTTTCATTTGTTTATGGGACGGAATTTCCTACCTTTTATTTGGATGTAATTCTAAAGAAGACCAATTTCATCTACGAGAAATAGAAATTATGATTGGCTAATACAAGTTGACCAATAATTGATCAATATAATTTGTGAATATTTAAAAACCTTGTTAGATTTGAAGGTGCTAAAATTATGGCATTAATGTGGATGTGTATCTGTCACAATAGTAGATCTATATGCCTGGTTCATGTTTTATCTTGACAGGTGTCAAAACGTAGTGACTAGCGTTATGACTGCAAACAAGATGCAGTCATATCAAAATTCAAAGGATTGTGATTTTTACCAAGTTATTTTTCTTAATTAAAAAAGTAAAAAAAGATAATATTTCATTATAAATTTAATGAATATTCGAATACCAGAATTGCTTTCGAATATTCGCAGCAAAAACGAATATTCGGATATTCGTTCCCATGCCTAATATTTTTACTGATTTTAGTTCCGCTTAGTCACATAATTTTGATTATGGACAAGTCGAAATTAGTAAGGCTATTGGTGGATACATCGTAACATGTAGCCTATACGTTCTCAAAGACTTTGAGAATGTATGAAACAGTATCCACCAATAATTAATTTGGACTAGTCACTATGCTTAGCCACAGTCTCCCCTACTTGATTAAAATGATTCCTATTCGTTAGAGTAAATATAGATCTAGGCCTAACCATTTCCCTAACAAAACATGGTTTTGACGTTCCTATTAGAAACCACATGGGAAAATATTGAGACAAAGGTAGAAAATTCGTCGTTGTAAATGCAAAACCTCGTATCTCGTTTTCGGAAAATTTTAAAGGGGAGGGAATAAAGTGTAATAACTTTTCCTAAACTGAAATGTTTTACTTGAAATTTGGAAATATTGTTCATAAATAATGTATCATTGATAGGCTACTGATCGGTGAAAATATCTCAAAACCAGCAAGAATTGTCTAAATTGGACACACAAGTTTGTACTTTGAAAATCGATATAACCGACATACGAGGTTTTGCATTTACACCGACGATTAATGCTAACAATCATCATTTTCTCCTTTTGTCTCAATATTTCCAATGCTATGCAAGGCGGATCCAGGATTTCTTCCAGGGGGGTCCAAGCCCAAGATTTTTCCAGGGGGGGGGGGGGGGTTCCAAACCCAAAGTATGGCCTAAAATGTAATAGGCCTATTATGTAACGTTAGCCTACACTAAATTTAGATCTAGTCAAAATTTAATTTTCGGCCAATGCCAACGGGTCTCCTAGTCCACATGCGTCCGTAATTTGAGCCTTGGCACCATCTAGACTACTATGTAGATGGTGCCAAGGCTCAAATTACGGACGCCTGTGCCCTAGTCCAAGCTGGTTGTGATTGTTAGGCTAAGGGTAGCAAATTTATGTGAAATCATTCAAAGTCCCTATTCAAGGTAAAGCATGGCACAAACAATAGAAAATAACTACATAATGTTTAAAACTAGCGAAATGTTAGGCCCTACTGAAATATTGCTTTGTCTACTAAATTAGATCTAGATCTATGCCCTTGAAACATGTTTTCATTTCAATTGGCGAGCGAGTTGGCCATCTTGCTTTTGGTTACGGTTGTTGGAAATTTGGCTTATACTTAGTTTGAGGGATAAACCTCCGACATTTTCCTCCTGGCGGATCTGATTTATAAGACTGCGGGACATAACGAAAAAGAATAAAATATGTCCGGGCATATAAATAGGACTAGGGGATCCCCTAGATCTACCATCTGTCAGAGAGATGGCGGGGTAGGCCTACCAGTTAACCTAAATTGGCCCCTTCCCAAACGACAAAATTTTAGGTTGCTCCACTTCAAAAAATGCCACAAATGACAAAATGGGTGTTATTTAAGATAGGATTTGTGTAAAATATGGCATAGAAAATATTGAGACAAAATGAGAAACTGCTGGTTATCAGCAGTTTCTTCTTTTGTTTCATTGTTTTCCCAAGCCTGTAGTAGCCTATTAGGGACGTCAAAACAGGTCTTGTTTGGGAAAGGGTTAATGCCGGTTTTGGAAAGGGATAAACGATTTGGATTTTTTCCAGAGGTCACAGAAGACGAGCCCTTACGGGTAGATCTGAGATGTTCCTGAAAGTTAACACGAAATTTAATCAGACTGCTCGAATAACTAGACGAAATAGGTAGGCCTACGACGCTATTATTATCTCCCTTTAATAAGATAATTTAAAGATCACGCCGATTAGCTAAAAGATCTGCGTTTTTTTTTGTGGATTTACTTTCGAATAAAAATTTACAATATTTTGTGTAATGTTTAAACGTTTAAAGATAAAAAGTTTACACTTTTTTTAACTAAAAGATCAAATATAAAATATATTATAGAATAATATATCTATGTTTTCCTAAGCGGTTGGCTCAAGAACTAATTGTCCAATTCAATTTGCAGTGCTGCAATTCTCAAAATCATAATTATGTTGCTATAAATATTTGAGCATGTCCATTTAGGCATGACAACCATACTCTCCATTGCCGAGTTCTATTGATTAAACCATCATTTTATCGAAATGGAATGTAGAGATAATGTGCTTTGTTCATAAGATAGTAGACAACCAGAGCAGGGTATCTATTAAACAACATCTGCAAGTCATCCAAGTGGTAATATGTTACTCTTTCTCTCTCAAATGCGATAATTGAAGAACAACCCCACCCCTCTTTTGTATAATAGGCACCCATTTATGACAAGCCAAATGCACACTAAGTAGAAAAACTTGGTTTTTTCACTGAAACCCCTAGTTTATCAGTTGATATCGTAGGTTTATGAGCGAAAACCTGGTTTTTCTAGAAAACCCTGGTTTATCAAACTGATAAACTAGGTTTTTCTGTGAGAAAAAAAAAACAAAAAAAAAACAGGTTTTTCTACTTACACATGTAGCGTGCATTTGGCTTGCCATGTAGTGAAAAACCTGGTTTATCAAACTGATAAACTAGGTTTTTCTGCAAAAAAAAAAAAAAAAAAAAAAAAAAAAAACACAACAGGGTTTTCTCGATAAATCTGGTTTATCAATTGATATCGCTGGTTTTGTAGAAAAACCTGGTATATATGTATGTGTGAAAAACCTGGTTTTTCTTGAAAAACCTAGTTTATCAGTTGATATCGCAACAAAACTAACTAGAAAGACCTGAAGGTCTTGAGTCGCTCCACAGGCCTGAGCTTCATTTAATATTTAATCAAAATCTTGATTAGAATGTTCAATAGATCTAGATCTACCTGTGGTTCTTAGAGCAAGAAGAATGTAAAACTAAATGTTTAATACTTGGAAAAGGGTTGAAGGAAATTCCAGCTTAGGTCCATATTAGCAATGAATATTTTCCTTCTTCAAAACAGATCTAAATTTATTTATCAATTGATTTGGTTGACACAATCCCTTCAGCCAATCAAAAATGTTGTCAGTCATAAAGTGCTGACCTGCACTCATTCGGTGGAGGTGTAAGCTTCGGTCTTTTTCGTTAAAGCATTACCAACTTTCAACATTAATTAATATCTCGACGACTAAGCCAGATTATTAAAAATGCGTTGGTAGTTAGAAAGTTTAAATCACATTCTTTAAAGAAAAAGTTTTGTTGATGAATTTTAACGATGGATTTTTGAAATATGCTGCCTCAAAAATGGTATTCCGTAACGATAAAGACCGAGGAAGTACCCTCAATGAAAAAATGAAAGTGAGGCTATGATGTCATGCCGACTGATTCTATTACTCCTTAATATCCTATGTTTCTAACCAGATAATTGCCATTTCGGAAATGGTTAAATGAAATGGGAAATAATTCCAGTTTAGGATGATACTGGTAATGAAAATCTTCCTTGTGCCAAATAGATCTAAATTTACTTATGAATTGTAGATCTTCCTAAATATACCATATTTCTAATAAATGTTTTGCTATTGGGAAAGGGTGAAATTCCATTCACTGTTAAGGTCTTTGAATTTACCCAGGCTAAAAATTTGCCATCTGCTAATGGGTTAACACTTCACTATGACCCTTTGGTGACCCTCTCTGCACTTCCAAATACACCCCTCATACCTAAGATAAATATACTGAAAGCAGTAACCCTTCCACCTATTTCACACTTTACTCATTATCTGACTGAGTTTATGCCATATAAATGAGCTCTTAACTCAGGCAGTGAAATTCTGATCAAACTGAAATATACACTCATGTAAGATCTACCAGTCACCAACATTCTGTCCAAATTTTCTATTGGTTGGTCAATATTTGTTGTTGCTAGAGTGATAAAAAGCCAAAACTGACATTTTGATATTAAAGGGCAGATAACTCCAGACTTTCTTGTTCAATCTAAATTATTTCGAGGAATCTGAGAGAGGGTCACCCAATGATCATTCCTGTGAAGTTTGGTTGACATCCATCCAGTAGTTTTTGAGAAGAAGATTTTTAAAGAAAAAGTTTACGGACGCACGCACGCACGCACGACGGACACACCGCCATGACAATAGCCCGCTGGCCTGAAAGGCCAGTGGAGCTAAAAATTTGACAAATTTATCTAAATGCTTAAACTGATATATTTTTAAATTCTTGTGATTCTTAGAGCAGAAACAAAGTAAAGAGAAGCAATTATGTGGTCAAAGCGAAAAGAAGGTAAATGATTGACTAATATTTTGGGGATTTTTAGAGTGATGATAAAGTTGAAAACTGTCATTATTCCAAATTCAAGGGCACATAATTCAATATGCGAGTTAATAGGCGTATTCGACTGAACCGTTTGTTAACTAATTGTTTTTCGTTAATTAACTATTTTCATTCGACTGACAGAATGACGTCATAAAATTAAGTAATTTCTTAACGAAAAAAATTCCGCGTTAAGTATGTCACGTGACAAAACAAGTAGACAAATCTACTAAAAATGTAGGTTAAATGCATTTCAATATGTACCTATTGTAATTTTATGGGCAAATCTGATTAAATATTGATAGAATTAAAAGGATATTTAATGATAAAAAAAAGAAAGATGTTTTTTTTTTTTCATTTACGGACATACACGATGAGGTTTCATCGGGTGTTTCCGTTACCGAACAGTAACGGGAAATGCCGACGATGCACATATTTCAAAATGGCGGCATTCTCGTTAACTAATCCCGTATTTTGTATTCGACTGAACGAAAATCGTTGACTAATGGTGATGGTCTGCGCAGGTGGGCGGAGCTAAGCGTTACTTAACGAAAATGTTGCAGTCGAATACGCCTAATAATTGTGGTAGACTAAGGGAAGTAACTTTTGATATGAGCAATTTAAAGTTCAGTAAGAGTTGTTTTTCTTTATGATAATTAGTTCAAGAAGTTGCGATTGTGCATGTAACAAAGTGGTCATGAAAATAAAGACATTCTGATCTAAAAATATGATTTTGACTTGATAATTTATGTCTTGAACACCACAATAATCAAGCTGAATATTGATCTCGAGCAAGATCTTATGGTCTGTCCAAATTTTGTCAATATTAATCTATATATGTGGCCACAAAAGTGGAAAAAGTGTTGAAAACTGAAATTTTGTCAATTTCTAGGGCACATAACTCAGATTGTAATCATCCTGAAAATTACACAAAAGCAAGATCTTGTTGTCAACAAGATTCTGTCCAAATATCATCTTGATTGGTTAACAATTATGGTTGTTAGAGTGAAAACAAAGTCGAAAATGGAAATTTTGTCAAATTCAAGGGCACATAACTCATGATGTAAAATTCCGATCAAGCTGAAAATTAAGCCAAGGCAGGATATCATGCTTATATATATTCTGTCCAAGTTTTGTCTTGATTGGTTGATATTTGTAGATTTTAGAGTAAAAATAAAGTCAAAACCAGCTTTTTTTGACGTTCAAGGGCAGATAACTCAAGTTGTTCGGGTTCAATCCAAACTTTTTTTAGGAATCTGAGAGAGGATCACCCAAGGATCATTCCTGTGAAGATTGGTTGAAATCCATCCAGTAGTTTCTGAGGAGAAGATTTTTAAAGAACAAGATGTGTTTGTGAAACACAAATGCCCCCGAAATGGCCATTCTTCAAAAATGTTAAGTTTTCGTGGAGTAAAGGGTTATAAAGGGTTAAGGGATGACCTTGAGGACGATCAAATTGCATGGAACAGATAGATATCATTGAAAGGAAGTTGCATACCAAATTTGAGCTTTGTATGTCAAATTCTTTTGGAGAAAAGGCAAAGGTTAAGTTTTCGGAATAGAAGGTTAAGTTTTCATAGAGTAAAGGGTTGATAAGGGTTAAGGGATGACCTTGAGAAAGATCAAATTGCATGGAACAGATAGATATCATTGAAAGGAAGTTGCATACCAAATTTGAGCTTTGTATGTCAAATACTTTTGGAGAAAAGGCAAAGGTTAAGTTTTCGGAATAGAAGGTTAAGTTTTCGTAGAGTAAAGGGTTGATAAGAGTTAAGGGATGACCTTGAGGAAGGTCAAATTGCATGGAACAGATAGATATCATTGAAAGGAAGTTGCATACCAAATTTGAGCTTTGTATGTCAAATACTTTTGGAGAAAAGGCCAAGGTTAAGTTTTCGGACAGACGGACGGACAGACAGACGGACGGACGGACGGACAGACAGACAGACAGACGGACACGAGTAAAACAATATGCCCCCGATCTCTCGATACGGGGGCATAAAAAGTTTACGGACGCACGGACGGACGGACGCACGCACGCACGACGGACACACCGCTATGACAATAGCCCGCTGGCATGAAAGGCCAGTGGAGCTAAAAACTTATAATTGTGTGAGAACGGGAGAAAACTTAACCCCTTAGGCTACCACACTGTGACGCCTTTTGACTCTCTCACAAGAAATGGCTTTGGAAAACATTGTGGAAAATGAAGAAATTGCTTGTGACAAACAATTTCTTCATTTCCCACAATGTTTTCTCTCTAAAAAGCCAAAAATATTTTGAATTTCATTCACTTGAAATTGTCGTCTGCAACATCTTTGAATTTGGACCAGTCTAAAATTTTGTCGTTAGGTAATGGGGTTAAACACTTAGGCTACCACACAGTGGCTCTGTTTGACTCCCCTCACAAGAAAAGGATTCGGAAAGCATTGTGGAAAATGAAGAAATTGCTTGTGACAAGCAATTTCTTCGTTTTCTATGTACAATGTTTTCTTACCCAAATTGGAATATACATGTATTATATAGGCCTATATTAGATTTCATCAACTTGAAATTGTCGTCTGCAATACATTTCAATTTGTACAATCCTAAAACTTTGCCGTCTTGTAATGGGTTAAAGTAAATAAACCTTACCACGGTGGATAATCACGCGAAACAACAATTTCAGAAAATCTTAGCGAATCGCTATGCCTATATATATATCTTTTTTTTTAAATACGGGACCGATTTGAATTCGGTTTGAAGCAGAGAAGGTGGACGTTGACATGGTGGAATTTTGAAAAATCAACTGAAAAAAGTTATTGGAGATCAACCAAAATTTTGGTTTTTCAAAAATCCACCACATCTAGCTTATTTCTTGCATCCCCCCACCTTCTATGCTTCAAATCGAATTCAAATTGGTCAAGTAGGCCATATTGACAAAAATATTGATGATTTTCTGAAATTCTGAGTCACGTGATTAATTACTGTGCTTATCTACCATAGTTTCAAAATATATCACGTTTTCAAAACCATAGAACTGTTTCGATCGAGGGACACTCCGGGGGCGTAGCTAGCCAAGAATTTTGTAGGCCTGATGTTGAAGCGCAGGGTGCAGGCCTATTGTCGATTGCATGATTTGACGCATTCTGACAAGGAGAAAACATAAAAGCCCAGGAAAATATTAATGAAAATAAAGAATGTGCAAACAATTCCTTCATTTCCCACCATGTTTTCTCACCAGGGAGACCGAAAATGTAAAAATACCTTTACTTAAAATTGTATTATGTAACATCTTAAAATTTGGAAGAGTAGCCAATTTTTTGTCACAGGCCTTAATGTAATCCGAGTCTTCTCTGATGTAAATACGCTCTTTGATATTTTGATTTTTAGCTATTTTATAGCGAAAAATCAAAATATCAAAGAGCGTATTTACATCAGAGAAGACTCGGATTAGCCTTAATGGTATAATGAGTTGAGGGGTTCCGAGACATCGAGGGGTCTGTTTTTCACCTTTTTCTTGGAAACCACTGAGCACAATTTAAAAAATAATGTTGAAGCCCGGGCTTCCAGGACTCCGCATCAAGATAGGCTAACCCGAGTCTTCTCTGATATAAATACGCTCTTTGATATTTTGATTTTTCGCTATTTTCGAAAATAGCGAAAAATCAAAATATCAAAGAGCGTATTTACATCAGAGAAGACTCGGATTACAAGATAGGCATACGCGCCTGATCTCAATTCGGCATGTAGGCCTGTAAAAACAAAAGACTAAAACGAAACAAAAACAAGATTAGATCTAGATCCAGGCCCTGTGCATATTGCGAATTTAGTTTTAAATCGATTTGACTCAGATGTAGATCTAGTAGGCCTTATGCACGGGTGGTAAACAGAGAAACTAGCTCCAAAAAGAGGTAGTTGCATAGAGCGAAAATTTGTAGGTCACCAACACATTTTCTAAAATCATTTCTTTTAAAACGAGTTTTTGAGAAATCCGGCGATGCTGTAATATGAAGAAATGGTCGAAGTTTGTTGTGCTCGGGATAATACAGTATAAGTAGCAGGGTTTTAATACAATCGTTGAAAAACATTTCAAAATCGAAAGTAAAAAATCTTTTACTTTCGATTTTGAAATGTTTTTCAACGATTGTATTCAAACTCTGCTTAATAACACAGAATTTTCTCGTGCACAACAAACTTCGACCATTTCTTCATATTACAGCATCGCCGGATTTTTCAAAAACTCGTTGTAAAAGAAATAATTGTAGAAAAATGTGTTTCGTGACCTACCTTTGTTTACAGATTTTCGCTCTATGCAACAACCTCGGTAGAGGCCGGATGTCACGAGGAAACAAAATACCGTTGACTCTTTTTTGGAGCTAGTTTCTCTGTTTACCACCCGTGTTATGATTGTCTCAGTTTTTATGCTTCTCGAAGGGAGAGCATAATAGCCACCGCTTTGCCCATGTTGCCTGTCCGTCTTAGTATGTCCGTCATTCCGTCCACCCAGAGCGTCTTCTCCACAACCCTTGTTTCAATCAAATAAAACTCACCATGCGAACCACCTATGCTATGATATAGACCTACTGCCAATTAATGCATATAGATATATTTTCTTTCTTTTTTTTTTAATTTGAGGCATTGTAAAGGGAAAGGGTGTTTTGGGGTAAAATATAGTTTTTCTCTAATTGCTCCTAGAGTCGTTTGGTCAGAATTTGATGAAATTTCACATTTGAGGGCAAATTAGGTGCCCTTGACCATAAATTATTGAAATGTGCGTATAAAATGTATGTCCTGGAAAAGGGGGGCTTAATGTTTGTTAGCTTTAGGCTACATTAGATCTAAACTGACACGATTTAAAAACGCAGAAGATATTTTCATTAACCACTCTTTTCATACAGCCTCAATCGGCACAATATTTTGGGACATTCATAAGTTAATGTACACGCTTCACGTCCCACCAATTTTGTCGTGTCTTCTGTTAACTACGCGGACATCTTAACCGCCCCTCCCAAAATGCTTATATGTCTCGTGCATTCAGATAACGTCTAAAATCACTAAGATTTTTTTTGTGTACAAACTGTCACATTGATTTACTCATCGAAAACACACAACAAGTACGGATAATTTTTGTATGTAAAATGCCGAGTCTTATTTTGGCACAAAGGAACCGAGTTTGGGGGGCTCTTGGTCAGCGATGGTTTACAAATGGAGGTAGCTAGACGCTTTGATGTAACCGAATCGACTGTTCCAAGGTCAGTGAGACGTGTAAACAACACGGGAACGCATGCAGAACCCCCTCGTCCCTGCCAGCCGCGTGTAACAACTGTACGTCAAGACCATTGTAGCCTATACGTTAACGTCACTTACACAACAGATTTGTGACGGCTCAGTCTACAGCAAATGCTATAGATCGTAATCGCGGGAGGCATATGCATCGTGAAATGGTGATAAATCGTCTGCAAGAACACGGGGTTCGCGGTCGTCCTCCTCTTCGATGCCAGGCTCTCACCCAACGTCATCGCCTTTAGAGGCAGCGCATAAATCGACGTCCACTCACACATTATTCATGACATGTACGTCATTTTAGTCCCTGTTACATTACAACTACACAAGGCTATACATCGGTTATGTTTTATCATCTGTTAAAGCCCTTTTGCGCTTTTAAATCGTGTCAGTTTAGCTCTGTGTGTCTCAGCAACAAACTAACATTTGCCACAATTTTTTCAACAGTAAGAAACATAGCCTTCATATTTCACATGTGCATTGCTTATATGACAAGACCTTTTTGTTGGTAGAGTCTACCAATTTCAAGGTCACCATTCAAGACCAAGGTCATTTCTCAAGGTCAAAATTTTGAAACATTGTCGATAAAGTTGCAGTGGTTAATCATAATTAAATGATATAGCTTTCATATATATTTCATAAATATTTATTACCATTACTTGTGGCAATACCTTTCAGCGGAAATCAAAATCAATTATAAGGTCATTGGTAAAAGTGTTATTGTCAAGCTGAATAAGTTCCTCCTTTGCTGGTCAACGCGAGCCGATATATTTTTAGTGACAATGCCTTATTCGCAGAGCATATCGAGGGCTTGGTGCAAAACTGTTGTAACTCCATTTTATAAAACTTTACAGGAGAGGGAAAAAACTTATTGACTTTCTCAAAGCTAAAGAGGAAAAATGTTTTTTTAAAATTTTAAATATTATTTTAAGTATTCAGAATTGAAACTTAATATTTGAATGCATTATGCATTCCTTCCTAAAGATCCAGAAGAGGCAAAAAAGCGAATTTCTGAAAAATATGCAGTTACAATAGTTTTGCACTGAGCCCTCGATATTCTGTCTCTGACGGCTCTTGTTTTATTTAAGGTATCCAACCCCTCAATAGCACCAAAGACCCAGATGGAAAATTTGAAAAGTGCCTTTGGTTTTAGTTCAAAAAGTTTAAACGCATAGATCTATCACTTTAAATAAATAACCAACTAAAACGTAGGCCTATCTATTTTTTTGTAACCCTACCCGTCCTGCCATATCCTTGACATCATTCTTGTACAAAAATCTAAGTAGATCTAGATCATTTTCTGCTTGTGACGAAAGAATGAAAATATTGTCTCTCCAATTTTTCGTGACCGTTTGCTGAATGGCGGCTTGACGTATGCACGATGGTTAATCACGTGACTCAGAATTTCAGAAAATCCTCAATATTTTTGTCAATACTTGGCCAATTTGAATTCGGTTTGGAGCAGAGAAGTTGGGAAAATTTCAGGAATAAGAAGAAGAAGAAATGTGGTTTTCTTTCAAATCAGCCATCTCCTCTGCAGTAGACAGGTGTGTTCCTTCAAAAATTTCCAGCACCAGACAAACACACCCATGGGTGAACACAAATCTACGTAGACTAATGCGAAGAAAACAAAGAGCCCACTGGAAAGCACGCCAAACATCAAAGGAGTCACACTGGAAAAGATACAGAGCCCTTCAGAGAGAGACCCAGTCAGCAACAAGAACTGCTGAGAAACACTACCTCCAGGATATCATCAGTGGAGAGATGAGACAAAATCCAAAGCGCTTCTTCTCCTACATTAAGAGTAGAAAGCAGGACCATGTAGGTGTTTCCTCCCTGTTAGATAAGAATGACTTCCTACAGAGTGACACAACAGCACGTGCTAACATCCTGAATGACCAGATCCAATCGGTTTATACGAAAGAGGACCTTCGGAGCATGCCAGATATGGGAAACAGCCCTCACCCTGCAATGCCAAGGATAATCTTCAGAACACAGGGAATAGAGAAACTTCTCCGAAACCTGAATCCATACAAGGCTGCAGGACCTGATTCCATACCGACACATATTCTGAAGATAGCAAGCGCAGAAATAGCTCCCGCACTGGCCAAAATATTCCAAAAGTCCTACGATACAGGAGTGCTACCAAGTGACTGGAAAGATGCTAATATCGTTCCCATCTTCAAAAAGGGTGACAAGCAGCTGGCTTCCAACTACAGACCTGTGTCCCTTACTTCCATCACATGTAAGGTTATGGAGCATGTTGTACACAGTAACGTCATGGATCACTTTGAAAGACACAAGATCCTATGTGATGAACAACACGGCTTCAGGAAGAAGAGATCATGTGAGTCCCAGCTGATTACAACCATACAGGGGATAGCCAGTAAACTTCGCTCTGGAAGGGATCAAGTAGACGTTATTCTCCTTGATTTCTCCAAAGCATTTGACAAAGTTCCCCACCAGCGCCTCCTGCACAAACTTGACTATTATGGAGTGAGAGATGAAAACCTCCAGTGGATCAAGTTATTCCTCACCGACAGGAAACAGTGTGTCTTTCTTGATGGAAAACAATCCACCCAGGCAGATGTAACCTCTGGAGTCCCCCAAGGTACAGTCAATGGACCTCTGTATTTTCTTGCCTTTATAAATGACCTGCCAGAATGTACCTCGTCAGATACACGGTTGTTTGCTGACGATGGACTGCTATACAGAGAAATAAGGTCAGACAAAGACGCTAAAGCTCTGCAGAAAGATCTCCAGGCATTGGAAGAATGGGAAGAAAAGTGGCAGATGAGATTCCACCCAGAGAAATGTCAGGTCATCCATATATGTACGAATTCTAGATTCCGGTAGAAACGTCAGTATACCCTCCATGGCCATGTCCTTGAGGCCGTTGATAGTGCAAAGTATCTAGGTGTCCATATCAGCCAAAATATGTCATGGGAGTCCCACATCAATTACACTGCCGCAAAAGCAAACATCTCACCCTGGGATTTCTCTGTAGGAACCTGTACAACTGTTCCAAAGAGGCCCGAGAGAAAACCTACAACACATTTGTAGTACCAACTGTGAGCTACGCTGCAGCAGCCTGGGACCCATATCAAGCAGCCGATGTCAACCAACTAGAAAAGGTCCAACGCCGAGGAGCAAGGTTTGTGCACAACAACCATACAGTACACCCGGCTGTGTAACCCAGATGATCAGAGACCTTGGTTGGCTCCCGCTGGTAGACAGGAGGCGTATTCATAGGCTACAGTACCTTTTCCAAATTAAACACCAAGCTGTAGAGATCGACCCTGGTAACCTCCTTCAATCAGGCGATTCCCGCACACGAGGTAAGGGACGACTACGACAACAGGAAGCACACTCTACGGTGTATCACCAATCCTTCTTTCCAAGAACGATCAGAGATTGGAATCAGCTCCCGACCCAGATCACAGATATTGAGACGAAAGACGAATTCACAGCTGCCCTCAAAGACCTAGTAAGGAGCGGCTCCTTCGTCTTCAGCGCGTAATTCCACCGACGCATGTATATAGTTTTAACCTGTACATAAGATATGTGTATTTAACTCTGGAGGATGGAGGCTGTCTCCCCCCCCCCCCCCCCCCCCCCCCCCTTCAACACAGGTCAACACTACAGTCAGATTAATCCGAGTCTTCTCTGATGTAAATACGCTCTTTGATATTTTGATTTTTCGCTATTTACATCAGAGAGCGTTGCTCTTTGAAAACAGCGGAAAGTTCGGTAACGTTACAAGTAACTTGAAGCTTTGTTTTTGTGTATCATATCGAATCACTCGGTAAAACACTGTAGGGTATAGATCAATAAATCATTTTTTGTCATACCTGACCAAAAATTTCATTTCAAATCGGCCTGTTGGATGAGTATAACCTTTGGTTTTGAATGGAATGTCAAGGTAAACAAAGGCTGCTCAGGTGAGGGTTGTTGCAAAACATTGCCTAGTAACCTTTTAGAAATACTTTTTGGTCGTAATTTTTTCAGCAGCCATAACAATAAATGGTTCATTTATCGATATCATCAGGGGTTTTAACGATAGCGTTTAAGATCGGACGGTGAACGATGCGCAACAATTTGTTGCGAACTTCTTGATTTTTTCAAAGAGCAACGCTCTCTGATGTAAATAGCGAAAAATCAAAATATCAAAGAGCGTATTTAGCCTACATCAGAGAACACTCGGATTACAGTCAGATATGACTCCTGACCTTACCAAGGAAGACGAAGACGAAGCTGTAGGCCTACGTGATGCGTTTTTGAAATATCAACTAATGAAAAAGTTTTTGAGATAGCCTAAAACAAAAATGTTGGTTTATCCAACACGTTCATCTAATAGGCCTATGTGACGTCTGTCCACCTTCTCTGCTTCAAACCAAATTCAAATCGGTCGCGTAAAAACAAAATTATTGAAGATTTTCAGAAACTGTTGCATTTCGTGATTATTCACTGTGGTATGAAGACCGTTGAACGTCATTTACAATATGACGTTGTTTTTGTGGAATCAGACAATCAGATTGAACATGAAAATTCTTCCGGAATTATTTTGGTCATTAGGCCTATGCTTTATGTTACATTTATAGGCTAACATTTTTCCAAACGGCAAAATCTTAGGGTGATCCACTTCAAATACTGCCACAAATGACAAAATTGAAGTAATTACAGATAGAATTTGTGTAAGATATGGCATACAACTTGAAAATTTTGAGACTAAGGGAGAAACTACTGGTTATCAGCAGTTTCTTCTTTTGTTTCAATGTTTTCCCAAGCCTTTTTATTAGAGACGTCAAAAGCAGGACCTGTTTGGGAAAGGGTTAAAGAAAGTGACAAGAAAAATAGATTCTAACTCATTGTACGATCTAGGCACACAGTCATGATGATGATGGGAGTAAACCAGTAGCGAAATAATTTGGGCGAAACGAAAGTTTAACGAAATATACTTTTTATCAGTTACCCCCCTTTTATCAAACTCCGCCACCAAATTTCTGTTTGAAGCCGGTAAGTTTTCGCAAGTTTATGGTCATGAAATAATGTTTACATGAGAATTTTAGTAGAAACGTTGAAAATATGAGCCATGTTCTGTAGCAGGTTTATTTTTTCAATTTTCAACCAGATTAGGCCTGCAACATCTAGGGATGGGCATCGTCAGGATTTAACCGATTCCGATACCTACTCGATACTTTTTAACCGATTCCGATTCCTAACGATTCCGATACCAATTACTTTACATTGTGAGCATGCTTTAAGTATTATTTGACAAGTTAGTATTTTCTTCCAGTGACCAATAATAAAAAATCAACTATATGCAGTACAACAGATTCATTATTCATTTCTTGTAACTAAACTAACATAACTAACATAACTTAACCCTATCGCACTCAGACCTGCCAAAACCGTACCTATTAGTATTTTAATTACCTCAGACCGGCCAAAACCGGCCGTTTTATAGGTGCTCCATTTACACTGTTTCAAAAGTTAATTTTCAATCAAATCACAAATTATCCAACATTGGTAGAATAAATACAAATCAAAGTATCTTCTAGCGAAAAATAATCAAGAAAATATTCAAAATTAGCGGAGATATTACAATTTAAAAAGCGATGACGATATTTCCCCCGCGCATTTATTTTGCTTCGAACAGTCGATATAAATCACCAAAAATTCTAGTACACTAACTAATATTTCAACACAAATTGATTAAAGTATTTTTTTTAGTTTCATCTATCAATTTGGATTAAACAATTTCAATATGTAGGGTTTTCTGGGCGATTCATATTACACGCGTGATTGAGTCTGCTGACCTATCTTTCATGAGTCATGACTACACAAAAATATATGTGCAGACAGGCAAATCATAAGTGCATTGTGGGTAAAAGAAATTTAGTTAGGAGAAAAATCATCGCTAAAGGGCAGGTCTAGAAATCATAGATCTAGATCTACTGGAAAAATAGAATCTAGATCTGCAATGGTAAAAACAAGACATCAGCCATGTAATTTCCAAGTCTGAAGACTAAAAAATCGCATACGTAACCCACCACGGGAATCATCCCATTTCAAATTCTCCTTCATTATGTTAATTTATTCACAAGTCTTTGTCAGTAGAATCCAAGTCCATGGTAAAAATCGTACATCAAATTATTACTTACCCCCAAAAATCCATTGACAAAGAAAGTCACATATTACTTTTCATCCTTTTTCATAAACAGGGTAAGAAATTCCAGTATAAATTCGAATTCTAAAACAAAACTGGATGTTCATTTCTA